>MU225832.1:2834518-2901635 GCA_018584345.1 Thuja plicata | reverse complement strand
AGATATACGCAAACAGATGACCAGGATCGATACATCGTGTGGACCTCAACTAAGTGAGTAACTACGACTTCGTCCTGAGCCATGAAAACACAACAGACACATATCTATGAAAACGTAAAACATCATGATAATGGTTAGATTCAAATCCTTGGTTAGATCCATAAAACATATAAAAATAGATGGTTTTCTAATCTCATAAACATATAAATGATAACCATAAATGAGCATATAAATCATATCATCATCCAAGAAATATAAATGTAAATGTGTAGTTCTAACCATCATAATAAAATGTCCAAGTCAAAAGTCCAAGTATCACCATAGAAGAGGGTATTACAGTCTGTTTAGTTGAATTCTTTGTTATTTCTAATGGGCTACTTTTTATTTACACACTAAGACACTTAAAGTTTTATGTATAGTGATACTAAATGTTGTGTGAAATACTTGTTGGGTATGATGTTTAGTTGCCATATTATGATACTTAATGTGTTTGGTGTTTGATTAAATAAGGCATCAAGATGATGTCTCTTCCTAGTGGGGAAGGATGTCATATCCCAACTTTTATTTTTGTGGAATATAATAGTTTAATGGTAATTAAAAGATATTATGTGATGAAATTTAATTGTGTATATTTATGTTATAAATTTAATTATTATTTATAGGTGAAATAATGATGTAATATATGTAATCATGTTTTGATTAAGGTTTATAGATTAAGCTATTGCTATCAAATTGAGTGCAAGTGTGTGCAACTACAGTCGAAGGCAAGAACATGGTTGAGGTAGAAATGTCCTAGCTTCTCAGAAATAAATTGTTTGAAGGATCTTGATGCACACACCACATAGATCATAGAGTTGCATTTATTGATTAAATAGTATTATATACTTATGTTTTATATAATCTAATTGAATATTTCATTAACATGTTATGATTGTGCAATGATTTGTTAGAATAACAGGGGGGGTGAATCAGTGGCCTCAAAAATTAATCCAAAAGATCCAACCAAAACTTATATCTTAAATATAATACCTTCAGTTATCTTTCAGTCCTACAAGATGTATGCCTTTAAATATTCTTAACAAATATAAACTGCTCGGTGAATAAATTGTTTATCTTTTCTTAGACTTTTTGAATAGCAACAAATAAAATTAGTGTTTACCGATCAATATAGTTTTAGTAATGTGTAAAGAAAAACATCAAAGCAATGAACCATATACACATTTGACACATATATTTTTTAACGTGGAAACCCTGCTAAGGGAAAAAACACCTGGGACTGGTAACCCAAAAAATTCCACTCTTCTGAAGTGAGCTCGGTGAAGAGCCAACCCTGTTAAAGGTTACAAACACACTATTGAGTGCAACCTTGGTAGAGGATTTAAAACCAACAATTTATCATTTTACCTAGCACTCAATATGTCGTCAACATGAAAACCTTTTGATACTCTTGATTATCACAATACAATAAGGATTGTTAAATCCCACTCGGGTAAGAGATTTTCTGAATCAATGGTTAAACTGAAACAGTGAATGATCTGTTCAACAATACAACTTTAACTTGAAAATATTCACATCTATTATTAGTCTAAAATACCTCTATGATCAAATGCTCTTCTATTCCTTTACTCTCTTTATTTCTTTCTTCTACTTGGTGAATGCTTTCAATTCTGTTTCTCGGTGTCTATATAATTTCTTGGCTCTGTTCTTCAGCCTGTATGATCATATCAACATGAAGACTTCTTTGTTTACACAAAATATACCCAACATTCCTCTCTTCATAATGAATTCCTTGTCTCTTTATATAGACATGATTTTTCCATTCAATCTTCTTGTTTTCATCGTAGATCACTTCTTGATCCGTAAATCTCGCCATGCTTTGCTTTATTCTGTAAAGCTCTGCTTTAGTTTTATTCCACACATATGTCCTTGTTAAATGTGAATAAAACTAGCTTTAAATCTCCATCTTATCTTTAGCTTATCTGATCGATGAAAATAAAACAATAGTCAATTAACTCTAAATATAGCTCTGCTAGCTAAGTAGTTTTGTCGTTTCCTAACTCCAGTTAGTTTTGGTCAAAGAATTTAGTTGTGATAGGTCAATGACTTTAGTTCTGCTTGGTAATCACTTGCCCGGTTTACACTGTGAATTGCTCTACTCGGTGTTTACTGTAAATTGCTCTGCTCGGTATACACTGTGAACTCATTGTATACATTACCGACAACATAAACTTTGTCTTTTCAGATCTTTAAGGTTAATGATAATATTTGTTTGAGCAATCAAACCATATCAAGTTGACATAAATGACAATATAATATATTAAGTGATTTAATGTCTTGCATTCACTTTTACAGCTCGGTGATCATCAACTTATCATCTTCAAACATTCAATCAGTTATAGTTCATCATGATTATCTTCATGTCTTGTTAGGAAACATAAATAAATAAATTAGTTTTCTTTCTTTAAATAATTTTTATTTGAAATGAACTGTATTGTTGTAATTATTCTTTTGTTGTACTTAATATATACATACATATATTAAAATAAAATGTTTAATTCTAAAATACAAAAATAACTGAATTGATATTTTAATATTTAATAATTTTTATTCAAATTCTAAATATAATAAAATAAGAGATTAAATTAATTATATATATATATATATATATATATATATATATATATATATATATATATATATAACATTTTTATTTAATCATTTATTAAAGTGCATTTAGAAATATTAATATAAAATTCATATTTTATCTTAATTAATAAAAGTATAGGATCTCTTGAGAGAAATTAATTTTAAGAGGAAAGTAAAAATTAAGAAAGGAAATTGATAAAGGAATCTATCAATTTGTATGTTTTTATTAATGAATAACTTAGCAAAGAAGGTTTGAACTAATAAAGTGAATATAGGTTTATATTTTACTCTCTACTCATAAGGATTAGTTTTGGCATGTTCATTAATGATTTGAAATTTTTTTTTTTAATTTTTTTTTCTTTCAAACAATATTTATAAAGTATTAAGCTTATATAGAAGTTTATAAAGTATGAAGTTTATGTAGAAGTAAGGATGAGATTTTCAAATTTTGAAAGTACAAAGTTTTAGAAAAAAAAATTGTATATAAATATAGAAATATGAAGAACAATGGAAAAGGGTTGAATGGGAGGAAGCTAAAAAACATTATAGAGACAAGCTACATGCAAGGGAATATGGGTACTTTGAAAAGAATTTGGGAAATAGAATTGTTGATTGAATATTCATATTTTATGTGAGTTTTTTTTTTTTTTAAATTTTAAATATTAAAAGATCTGTTGAGATTGTATAACAATTATTGTTTATGGAATTAGTATATCGTTGTAGTTTATGGAAAGAGTATATTATTGTTGTGCGTTTAAATTGTATATACATTTCATATATAAGCAAATATTTATTTACTCTTGTGTTGGATCAAAATAAATATTAAGAGCTTGCACTATTTACAAAATTTTCTTTTTAAATATGATGTTATGTCAATTTTTTACAAAGTACAAAATTAATTTTCTTTTTGAGTAGAAATAAGAAAGATTTTTGAGTAGATATCAGTGAGCAGAGCAGAGGCAGCGCCGTGGGCAGTACGGTTTTAGAAGGCATGGGAGGGACAGAGGGAGATTCAGATGAGGGAGAAGACAATGGCGAGGACGAAGGAGGAGATGTTTCTGCTGCCTGTGATGGTGGGGGAGATGATTCTGCCGCCTGCATCATTTTTTATGGTGATAGGGGTTTGCATCGAGCCCTGTATTATCTCTTGGGGAAGGGGAGTCTAGGTCTTGCTCTGTGTATGTTGAAGTGGAGATCTCTAGAGCTGTCTAGCAGTGTTCTACCTTTTGGTTCGAGGCTAGTTTATCTAGTTTCCATTGTATGAGCGAACCACCCTATGGGGGTGGGTGTAGAGATGGTTTGGAAGAGTTGTTTGTGTCTTCCTATTCTACTTTGTCTTTTACGACCGATCTTGTCCCTCCTCTGGTTTTGGATGCCTTTTTTTGCAGGCACTGTTGCCTAGAAGCCTCTCTTTTGGGGGTTCTTCCCTTTGGTCTTTTTCAGCTGTGTAATACTTTAACTGAGGTGGAATACACCCGTATTGAGGTGGGGTTTGATCTCATGGCTTCTTGGTGGTGGAGTATCTCTCTGCTTCTGCTCTCTTCCCTGTGCTTCCTATTGAGGTGGAAGATCCTATTGAGGTGGAGGCTCATCCTATGGAGGTGGATTGGGGATGCTGGGTGGAGGTTGTGTGTGGGTGTGAGTGGTGTCCTCTACCTTTATCTACATGGGGGCTAGTTGGAATTGGCTAGGGGAAGGCCCTTCACATTTCAAGGCTGAGTGGGATTTTTTGTGGTGCAAGTTCAGCACTGGTGGTAAGCCCTTGGTGCTGGTTGGTTTGTGGGAGATTATTCTCCTCCTAGGCATAACCCCAAGTGGCTTATTGTTTCTATTCTTTAGAATGATTTTCCCTTTGTTGGTTGCTAGTGGGAGTTTTTTAGATGGATGCTGATAGTTTTCAAGGGCCCATCCTGGAAGCAGGGTGTTTTTGATTAAGCTCAAAAGTAGGTCTTGGGGTGATAATTCCCTATGGTGTTGGTCTTTTGGGTTCTGGGTTCCATGTCAAAACCTTGGAATTCTGTTTGGGGAGGTTTAAAAATTCCAGCAAACTTAATGGAGTAAGGCGTAGGCCTATTTTCTGGGTAGCTGGGGTTTTAGTGTTTCTTCTTTGTTAGCTGCTATTTGCTGTTGGTTCTAGACTGCTAGTTTAAAATGCACATTCTTTAGCAGTGTCTCATCTTCGCTGGGTTTCAGATTGTCCCCAAAATATGTTTGTAAAGCCCCCTTCAAAACCTATTTTTTCCACAATTGAAAGAAAGGTTTGAGATGTATAAAAGAGATTAAATATATATGCATTTCAAATTGATTAATTATATTTCTTCAAATTTTATATTTCACAATTAAATTAGTTATGGTTTTGTTACATAAAAATAACATTATTACTATTCCAAAAATAAGAATGATAGATATTTCAATTTAAGAATGAATATGCATGAGTATCATGCTAAGAGTATTTTGATTAGATATCAAGAAAGTTACACATTAAAGAATTATGAAAATGTTAATGGAAAAAATGGAATGAAGATTATTAAAAGATATTAAATGCATTTAAACCTTTAGTTCATTAAGGAATGAATAGAAATGCATGATGTGTCTTTATTTTATCATGCATGTGTGTATTGGGAAAGCTTACCTTCTGGGATAGGGTGTAGAATGTGGGTTTACAAAGGATGTTGACTTCCTTTTGGGTTCACATTTATTTAAATGTACTTTGGCCAAAGTCAGGGGTCCATTAGGAAGAATGAACTTAGCCTAGCAAAATTTAATTAAGAATATCCTCTGCCACATCTTGATTTTTCACATAATACATTTGAGTAGGAATTGCATATAGATTAGGCTTACACTGAGATTCCCTCTTGCTACTTGTTTCTAGGTTGCTAGGCACTTCGTGTAGGGCTAGGTGTTCTTCATGTCAAGAAGAACTCCAGGGAAGCGTAAGGCTTCATGGTTGGGTGGAAAAGTGACTCAACCATGTTCTCGTCTCTCAATTTGCGATGGACCCTTGAAGGATAGATGGTGATTGAAGACTTTATTAATTGTATGTTATTTTATATATGTATCATGGATAGACATCCTAACATTTTTATTGGTTATTAAATATGATTTCATGGCATGAGAGAGAATAGGTAACATTATTTTTTAATATGAGTGCTTGTACTTGGATTAGCACTTACATGGAAATGTAACTTGTAATTTATATGAAAATAAATTTAATTTAATTTTATTTTGGAAATATAACTTGTAATTTATATGGAAAGAAATCTAATTCCATTTATTTGTAATTAGGATTATTGAGTATTAAATTGAAGTGGAAAATATAATATAATTATATGAGTCTTACATGGAAGAACTTGATCAGATCCAAAGAAGAGAAACATGAGAACTTGTCTCAAGGCCCAAAGACAATTATGTGATTGGTACAAAATGGGCGTACATAAATAATTGGATAAATATGGTAAAGTGGTGAGGAACAAAGTCTATACTACTGTACAAAGGTTATGCATAAGTTGTCGGTATTAATTTTGAAGAAACCTTTTCTCTTGTTGCACGTTTAGTAGCAATTAGAATGTTTTTAGCATATCCTTCTTTCCAAATCTTTAAAAAATTTCAAATGGATGTCAAATATTCTTTTCCAAATGTTAATTTGAATGAAGAGGTTTATATAGAGCAACCTGATGGGTTTATTATATAAAAAATTTAGAACTATATATGCAAGTTGAAAAAGACACTCTATGGTTTCAAACAAGCCTAACGTGCTTGGTATGATAGATTGAATATATATTTGAAATAGTGGTGATTAAAAATAGGGATAAAAGACAACAATATGCATGTTAAAAAAGGTAATCATATGCTTATTGTTGTTGTTTATGTTGATGATCTAATTTTGGGTAGTGATTGTAATGAAATGTGTCAAGACTTTGCTACTAATATGAAAAAGGAGTTTGAAATGTTCATGTTGGACACAAATTGTTATTCTTCCTTAGTTTAAAAATTCATCAATCAGATAGAGGCATTTTCATTTCTCAAATGAAATATTTTAGAGAGATGTTAAAAAGTCTTCCAATGGAGGATTGTAATCATGTAAGTATTGTAATAGTGTCATGATGCAAGTTAAGTAAATATGATGAGTCTCCTGATGTTAATCAAACTTTTTATAGGTCCATAAATGATATTTTATAGTATGTTATAACTGCAAAACCTGATATTATGAAAATCTCTAGCTATGTTGCTAGGTATTATACTATTCCCAACTCATGTGGATGTAGTCAAGAGGATCTTCAAGTATCTTATGGGTACAATGGATTATGCTTTATGGTATTCTAAAGGAAATGATTTTACAGTCATAGCTTATACAAATGCATATTAGGGTAGTTAAGTTGATGATAGAAGGATCACAAGTGGAGGTCCATTCATTCTAAGTGGTTGTCTTGTATCTTGGTTGAGCGAAAAATAGGATTCTACTTCATTATCTATTGTTGAAGTAGAGTACATTGCACCAGTTTCTTGTTTTACACAATTCCTATGGATGAAGAAAACATTAAAGGAAAATTTGCCTCCATAGTTTTCTATCCTTCTCTAAATTCTTCTACCAAAAAAATCTTTCCCACAAAAAGCTCCCAAAACAAAACTTCACCCCTACCAAAAAAATTAACACCACACAAGACCCTTCATGCAACCTCTAATTTCTTTTCTTTTGTGTTCTCCCTCCTAAATTCCCACACAACCACTCTCTTTAATCCTCCACACTTCTAAACTTTCAACACCACTTCTCTATTATTTTTGTGTTGTTTCTCCTACCTTGTACGATGCTTCCACTCCTTCCATTTCCTTTTGTTATGCATTCTTATTTGGGACAATTCTTAAATTTGATAAGATTATTATGGGTTATTTTCCCAAATTGTCCCTATCTACTGACCTTCCCAAGAATAGCCTAAGGTATTACAAATCCTCTATCAATATGCATTAGAACATACCATAATACCTTTGAAATAAAATTGTATTTAAATCTACTTACTCTATTAGTCCATAACATATACCTACACATGATGCTCCTACATCAGATACACTAGAGAGCATAGCTCACAAAAGTAGAGTTGAGTGATAGAATCACTCTTTGATATTTCAAACACTTTGTAGTGAACTCCATCATTGTGAAAATTACACATGAAAATATTTATTTATCCTCTTCTTCCAACACCTCATTAGAAAAAGTTTCATCATTCTCTTATAACTATACTCACCATTCTTTGCTCCTATCATGGATTGGCATCCATCGTGTACTATCCTTCTCTGCTAATGAATCTCTCCTCTCTTCTTCTCCTTTACTGGATCTAACCCATCACCAATTTATTTCCACCAAATATCCTCTTCTCTTCCCCTCTTTCATGAATCTTTATGCACCACAAACCAACCACCCCCACCTAGTTTCACTTGCACACCATTTCACAAATTTCACATATAAATTTGCAATATTTGTATTCCACTTTGTCACTACACAATCTTATTTCTTACTCACTTCAACACATAAATATATCTAAAATTATTTATTCCAATATTTATAATAAATTACCTCTTCTACTTCAATGTCTTCTTCATCACCTCTCACTGCAATGACAACTTCCTTAGGTAATTCTTCTTCTTTCCCATTTTCTTCACTTGAAGAAATCTCTTCTCCAAGAAACCAATAATTTTCATCATGTTCCCAATCAACCTCTACTACACCCTCAAATTTATTTTCTTCTTTCATGCCTTCAATAAGGAATGTAACTGTGACACTTCTTTGACCTCCAACCAAGGTATTTCACTCCATATCCTTTGTTGCAATCTTTTTATCAAATCATCTTCTCTATTTTGTTTATGTACTTCAAAGGAACCTCTTTTGTTGCAACCTCAAGAAGCTCATATCCATATTAATAACAATGTTCAGTAAAATTAAATTTTACCTTAGTTTCATCTGCTACAGCAAACCTTTCTTCACCTTCCTCTTTTTTCTATAAATATCTTCAAGCCTTCACAAAGACTTTTATTTTCTACAATCAATTTTTTTTCTCAAATTCAACTTATAATAATTTATTGGCTCTTTGAATCTCCTCTAAGATTAAATCCTTATCTTCATTGATTTTCTCATCAAGTAAGGAACCCTTCAAGTCCACCATCCTTGTCTTCATTGTAACCACCTAGATCTCATTCTCTATGTCTTTCAATGAGCATTCCTCAGATTCAAGCTCATCAATCTCTTTGTATAAATCCTCTTCCTCTTCCTCCATGTCATGTGCATGGCACTAATCTACATCTCCTTTTTTCTTTCATTCAAAACATTATTAGAATAGTAAAACTTACGATCTCTCTCTCTCTCTCTCTTTTTTTTTTTGTGGTGAAGGGATTTTCTCCTTTGCAACTCTTTTATTTATTTCACTTGTTGCTTCAATTTTATAAATTATTACCTCATTTGATCTCTTATTATCTGTTAGATTTTCTCAAGTCTAGGAATACTAAGTATCCATCTAATGAAAAATTTGCTTTCCCTCTTTCTCTTTCCATATTAAAGGCCTCACAAAGCCTCAACATAACCCCTTGTTAACACTTTCAGGTTTTATTACAAATTGCCTCACATTCGACGATCTATTTACAACATTAAGAACCTCTACTCATACAATCCTTTATGTATCTCTTCTTTCAAGTCGCACATACATATGTAAAAAATTGACTCCCATTCTACAATCAAGTCCTAGTGAAAACTACCTCATATTCAACACTCAACATGCACACTTAGGTTTACCTACTTTGATACCTATGATGCATAGGGAGTTGCAACCCCACTTCCCACCTACCTCAACCAACACTTAAAACACAAAATAATCTAAAATATATAAAAGAAAAATATATGGAAATGGACATCAAAATAATGCGACAATATTTAGAAATTCTTATTGAAACACAAAGAAAATTGCATTAAAAAATAACGATCCTAATGCTTCACTCTACAATGTTTATGTGTAGTTTGGTCTCTAACAAACCTTTGACAGTAGTGTCTTAAGAACAAGTAATGACTTTGCAACAACCTTCTTTCATACTCTCATCCTAAAGCTACACCTATAGACAACAAGTTAATCTCTCTACACCAGAAGCTTATTGGAAATATATGTTTGACTGTCTGTTGTCATTTGTCAAACATTGTGGTTCGGAGGTGTTTACTCTTATACTTGTGTCAAAAAATATTTTTTGATGACATGTTCAGGTATATCTCCTGGTCTAGAAATAAGTAAGGTTGTTTTCTAAACATGTTAGTGTTTTTCATCCTATGGAACACTAGAAGACAAGTGTGTATTCAATGCACAGAAAATTGCAAGACAAGTATGCATTCAAAGCTACAATGCAATGAAAGATAAGTATGTGTTCAAAATAATGGAAGGAAAGTATATATTTTGTGATCATGAGAAGATGGTTTTTCTTATGTACGAAATTCAGTGTGGTCCAAATGTTTGTGGTTCAATGATAGAAATATACAGTTGTAGATATCAATTTTTCAACTGTAGATGTCAGTGCTACAATTATGTTTTCCGCAAGGTTTTTGTTGTAGAGATAAAGGATGAATATATGGAAATATGATTTGAATTGTATTCATGTTTTGGTCTTGGTTGTGGTTCTTTCTTGTGTTTTATAAATTCTTCCCAGTCTTCTAAAAATAATGTCTTCGAGTATTGAAGTTTTGATCAGTTTATGGTCTGGTCTAGAAATATGTCATGAAGACTTCTGATGTGGATTGTTGGTAAGTGATATGTAATTTGACATTAAATATGAGGTCTAGTTACAACTAGATAGTGATGTGGTTCTTTGGCTAGTGTGATACTACACGTTTGAGATGGATTTGATTTTTCTAGTAATTGTAGATCTGGTATTGGGCATCGTGTAATGTGTTCATGGTCCCTTTCTCTCCTGGAGTGGATCATGCTTAATTTTTTTTAAGGTCTGGGGTATTTCATTTAATGTTTATCTCTTATCTATACGAGTTTATACTATGTGTGACGTATGTGTTTTTTTTTTTTTTAATCTCTTATTGGCTGGGTTTATTCTATGTTTTGGTCTTGATGCTTCTGGTATGGGACCTTATTGTAATTTATTGTTGCCATGGCTGAATCGTAACTTAATTATAATATCTTTTTGGCATGGCCAACCTTGTTGTAATCTCCAATGATATATCTTGTATATAAGTACATTTTGTGCTTTGGAAAAAATTTAAGAGTGTAAAAGAGAGAGTTATGGGTGAACTGGTAAAGATCTATACGAAGAGTTTTAGAAGAGAAGAGTTCAGTTTATGAGGTTGGTATTTTGTGATAGTAGAAAATAAGAAAATATAGTAATAGTGTTGTTGAGGTTGAGAGTATTGTGCAAATGAGTTTCATTATGAGGATAGTTCTCTTTATATATTATGAAGAGTTGTGTGTAACTTGTCCTTAGGATAGTGAGGCTTGGGTACACAAGTTTTTTGTAGTATCTTGCTACTTGGGAAATGAGCCTCCATTTGTAAGTTCAAAGCAATGAGCTCCTATCTATATTCATTATTGTATTGACAATGAGCCTTTGGTTGTAGATCCAGAGTAGTGAGCTCGTTCTTTCTTTGTAATCAGATTATATACACCAGTGAATTATCTTTATGGGCAAGTTCTCACTGTGATTTTTCCTAGTTTGGGGTTTCCACGTATGAAACCCTTAGTGTTCATGTCTTTCTATTTTAGTTCATGTTTTATGTGGTGAATATTGAATTTAGTTATTTACTCAAGTAATATTTTTGTTTCTGTTGACTCAACCCCCCTCTCAGCATCTGATGAGTGTTCAACAAATGTTCCCCAACAATTCTTTATCCTTCTCTCAAATATATTGTGTTTCTTATATCTTTAAAACCTCATGCACCAAAAAACCCCCCCAAAAAAATTCACCCCAAAAAATAAATACCACCCAAGTCCCTTCACACAAACTCTAATCTATTTCCTTTTATGTGGTACCTCCTAAACTCCTATGTATCCCCTTTCCTTTAATCCTTCCCACTTCTAAACTTTATACATTTCTTGTCTATTCTCTGTGTTGTTTTCCCTACCTTGAGCAATGTTGTCTCTCCTTCCAATTCCTTATATGAATTCTTCTTTGAGAACATTCTTAATTTTTCTAAGATGATTGATAGGTTCTTTTCCCAAATTTTCTCTATGTACTCACCTTCCCAGGGTTTTCCTAGGTCATTACAACTCCTCCATAGATATGTAGTTGACCATACCAATATTACTATTGAAATAACATTGCATTTAAATATACTTAATCTATCAATCCATAACATATGCCTACATGAAATAGTAGGCTTATCATCTACCTTCAAATAAAATTGTATGTGCAATATCCAATAGGTTTATTTTAATAAAAAAATAGTCTTGTGATTGTAATTCAAGACCAAACAAACTAAACCGGGCAAAATTTTCTAAAAGGAAAACTATAATACTAGGCTTATGATTCAAGTCCTTAAAAATTTCTAGTAAATGGCACATGGTTTACCCCATCTACCCAGGTATCTTTGTCCAGATAAATTCATACAAGCATATGCATTAGGGAAAATTGAAACCTTTAAAGAAGTTACAAAGCTTTCCATTAACAAAACAACCACCATCCGTAGTAATATAACCTTAGAGATGACAAAATCAAGATCTTTAAAAACTTGGACTACCTCAAGATGAATTCCATGTTGGTCACAACTATCAACTTGCACATTAGTTGAATTAAATTTACATCACAAGTCTCTAAGATTCTTTAGTTTCCTATATTTATGCAAAAAAATCCCTTAGAAACTAATAAAAACAACATTTCTCACCAAAAAGCCAAAATGGTGTGCTTACCATGATTAAGGAGTTGTCATCATAGGCGTCACTATCTATAAATACAACAACAATAAAGCATTTTTAGAAACATAAAATCCAAATTGAACATGCCTAAAATTGTTAAATTATAGATGATAACCTCATTCTTCACATAGGTGACTGGATTCTTTGGTTCAAATTCTCAAGTTCGGAATTAGAATAAGGCTAACAAACATCATTCTCCATTTTTGTAAACTGTAGAGGTTTACTACCTCAACTACTTATCAAATATGCTACATGTCAGTTTAGGCTATTACAAAATATTACAAGTGGTGAACTCATCTCACAGTTATTTGTTTGTAAGAAAACCCCAAAAAATTGCAAATCTCTATCACATTTAATTTTATTTGAATATGAATTTCAATTATCTAGAGGTTTTTACGCCTCAAGATTGTTAAACTTGTGAGGGCTCAAGCAATAGAGATTTTTGACATGTTAAATGATACGTTTTAGAGACCCTTGGGATCTATTCTACATTAATGTATTTAGACTTACCAACAAAATTCCATAGAAGGTTCAAATTACTATTCACAATTTCTTCCAACTTCTTGTCAACTACAATACTAATGTATTTTCAAAATGTTAAAATTCCTTCATTTATGAATTTATGTTCAAGTATAACAGTAGATGAGAATGAATGAATAAATTTCACAAATTGTTCTATAGTTATATCCCCAATTGAAATTGTGGGCTCATCTATTCATGTTCATCATTGCCTACATGTCGAAGGCAAACCAATTATTTGTTTAATCTATCATTGAGAAAAGTAATGGGAGCATTAACATCTGGATCATTTTTATAAATGTAACATACAAAATGGTGAGAAATGCTAGGATAGATCACTCACCAAAGTATATGTTATATTCAGGAAGATCCAAGACCTTAAAAAAAAGGAAACCTGATTAGCCCAAGGTAAGGTGCCAATTCATGATCTTCACAATGTAGGGTCTTGGATTGGTCTTCTTATTTGAAGAAAGGGTTTTGTAAATGGTATGCAAAAGGAGAATATAATATATGAAAGTAAGTGCTATGAAAATATGGAAATGTACTCACCTTGAGGGATAATAGGAGATGAAAGTTCAGATATGAAAACGGATTGTCAAACTACACTAGAAACTAAAACATAGCCAAATCTAGAACCTAGGAGGTTGGAACTACAAACTGTGATAATATGGAGGTCCCAGGAATAGGTCAACTTGGGGTATAGGTCAACTTAGGTATAGGTTGAATTTGACTTATACCATACTATATTTGAAATATAAATAATTTCTGGGTCTGGTAGATATTATGTAGGGCTTTCCAGATCTGTAACTGAAAATGTATTTTTGAACTGTAGGGTATAGGTCAACTTTGAACTATACCTAAGAGTGTCAAATTATGGAATAGAAAGTAGATCTATGAAGTTATTCCAAATGGGTCCTTGGATCTACAACTGTATCTATCTTCTTAACTTGCACCTACACATAAGAGATAAGGGGAAATTGTTGGGGGGAAGGGGGCTTGCCTTGGTCAAGCCCTTGTTTAGGAATTAACCTTGAATTGAAATAAAGGAAATGCTAGCATATAGTAAAGATTAAATGTAACAATGGATTATATCATACCATGTAGATGCAATTATGCTTTGTATGTGATCAAGTATGTTGATGCAATAGCCTTGGCTCAACACAAAAACCAAAAGGAAATCATGTAAGACAAAACCTTATGTAGTAGATGCTTATAATTCACCTCAATGTAGGATTGAAGATGAAGAGGACTAAGAATTGAATGTATGAATGTGGATATCCTCCTTTGATGACCAAATCCTTTGTATTCAATGAAGAAAGAATATATATCTATGGAAGGAAATGCATGCTTGATGGAATGATGCATGGATGACTTCAATGCTTACTTGCTTGAAATCACCAAAAAACTCTTGAATGCAGTTTAGAATTGATATATTGAAGTGTATAATGAATGATCATATATAATAATGAATTCCTAGATTTCAAAATGAGAGGAAGAGGACTCATTTTATAGTGATTCAGGGCTCAAATTTGCAAAGACCAACAACAAAGGAGATCGGGAAAAGGAAATACCTTGCATCCGGCCTGGGAGCCAATCAAATTCACAACCTTGGTTACAGGTCCAGGTTGACCTATACTAGGTAGAGGTCAAGGTTGACCTATACCTCAAGGTGCAAAAATCAAGGAAAAGTTTTTGGATCCTAAGGGGTATTGAGGGTGTCGGGGAAAATATGGTGAAATGGATAGTTAAGTGGTAAAACATGAAATTAATGTCATCCTAGAGTTTTGAGCCAAATTGGAGGAAGAAACAAGACCTTGATTTAAATTATGTATATAATTAAATGTAACATGACGTCCTATTACAAGGAAAACACTAAGGAGGGCTAAAATAGTCTCAAAAAGTGTATGAAAGTAAGTGCTTATTTTTTAGGATGATACAATAAATAAAAAAGTTGGGAATAATGTTATTTTACTAGCCAAGTTTGCATCTAAATTTCATGATTACAAAGTCTAAACATCCACAAATCTCCTATGAAGAAATTGAAAGAGAAGCAAATGTTAGAATAACTGAGAGGGGGGGGGGGGGGGGAATCAGTGGCCTCAAANGGGGGGGGGGGGGTGAATCAGTGGCCTCAAAATTAATCCAATAATTCAACCAAATGCTTATATCACAAATATAATACCCTCAGATATTTTTAGTCCTTCAAGATGAATGCCTTTAAGTAATCTTATCAAATAATATACTGCTCGGTAATCAATATTGTTTATCTTTTTCTAAGCTTTACCGAGTAGCAGCAATTAAACTTAGTGTTTACTGACCAATCCAATTTTAGTAATGTGTAATGAAAAACATCAAAGTAATGAACCATATACACATTTGACACTTAGATTTTAATGTATAAATCCTATTAAGGGAAAAACCACTTGGGACGGTAACCCAAAATTTTCACTCTTCTAAAGTGAGCTCAGTGAAGAGCCAACCTTGTTAAAGGTTACAAACACACTGTTAAGTGCAACCTTGTTAGAGGATTCAAAATTAACAGTTTGTCATTTGACCTAGCATTCACTATGCTGTCAAAATGAAAACCTTTTGATACTCTTGAGTATCTCAATACAATAAGGATGGTTAAATCCCACTCGGTTAAACATAAACATTAAATGATCTGTTCAATAATACAAATTTAACTTGCATATTTTTAGATCTATTGTTAGTCCACAAAATACCTCTCTGATCAAGGTTCTCTTTAATTCCTTTTCTCCACTTCTTTCTTCTTTCTTCTCGGTGAATTCTCTTAGTTCTGTTGCTCGGCGTCTGCATAATTCTTGGCTTTGTTCTTCAGCCTGTATGGTCATATGTGTATGAAGACTTCTGTCTTCACCAGAATTATACTCAACATTCCTCTCTTCATAATGAATTACTTGTCTCTTTATATAGACATAATTTCACCATTCAATCTCCTTGTCTTTCTTGTTCTTGACGTAGATTGCTTCTTGATTTGCAAATCCCGCCATGCATTGCTTTAATCTTTAAAGCTTTTCTTTAATCTTTAAAGCTTTGCTTTAGTTTTATTCCGTAGATTTCTCCTTGACAACTATGAATAAAACTAGCTTTAAATCTTCTTCTTATCCTTAGTTCAACTGGTCGATGAAAATAAAGCAATCAATCAGTTAACTCTAAATATAGCTATGCCAGCTAAGTAGTTTTGTCATTTTCTAACTCTAGTTGATTTTTCTTATCAACTCTTAGTTTTCTCGGTAACACTTTATCGGGTACCACTTTCTTGGGTACTACTGATCTTGGGTAACACTATCCTTGGGTACCACTATGTCTCTCAGGTAACACTATCCATCAGTGTTAACTGTTCGTTGGGAAACACTGTGAACTACTCGGGGTTCACTGTTCTCAGGTAACACTGTCACTCGATGTATACCTTTACCAACGACAAAAACTTTGTCTCTTTAGATCTTCAAGTGTTGTGACAATATGTGTATGAGAAATCATAACATATTAAGTTGAGATCAATGACAATATAATACATTAACTGATTTAATGGCTTACATTTACTTTTTGTATCTCAGTGATCATCAACTTATCAACTTCAAACATTTAATTAGTTATAGTTCATCAATCTCTCTCTTTGGAATCGATGACAACATACTATGAAATATGTAATGTAAAACATTCCATAACATACCAAACTTATTGTTCTATAAAAAATTCAAATATCTGACTCTTGGTAAGATTTTCTAGCTTAGATTTGATTCTTGCAGAGTGCTCTCCCTTTCTTCATTCCCTTCAATGGATAGATGTAGCAATTCTATCTGCTGAATCTGTCTCTCTCTTTCTTGTAGAATCTCTTCTCCCTTTTTCTAGATAGATATACAGTGTTAAATTTTTCCAATTCTCTCCCTTTGATGGATGGTTATCTTCATTGAATCTTTCTCTCCCTTTGACTGATGGATATTTCATTTCTCTCCCTCATCAACAAATATATTTCATTGAATATATCTCTCCCTTTGACAACAATGCCAAACAAAAATATATGAATGAATCTCCTCTCCATCAGCACTATAGCTCTGTAGTAGCCAACAATATTCTGGTGTGTGTTTTAGATAAGTACCTTCTTGTACTGATTTTTTTATTATAGTCTATTTCTAAGCTTGCATAAATATGAATGATCTTCTATAATGTGTGGCTGTCACAACCTCCAAGTCAGCTTAGTGACTAGTAGACAAGGGTCCGACCCCTAGTCTATTCCTTAGGTACTCAAATGTATCTTTTGGCAATGGTTTTGTGAATATGTCTACTAATTGTTCTTTAGATTGTACATATTCAAATATCACCTCTTTTTCTTGTACTTGTTCCCTCAAGTAATGACACTTTATAGCTATGTGATTTGTCTTAGCATGCATCACAAGGTTCTTGGAAATATTGATAACACTTGTATTATCACAATAGATAATCACAGGGTCAATAATTTTCATGTTCATGTATGGTGGGAAATATGGATAGGGTTTAGAAAAATGGGGGTTTGCACATAAAAGAGACCCTATGCCTCTATTAACCACATACATGAAATTATAATGATAAGGAATATAAATCTGAAAATGTTTGCAAAGAATAATGAAATCAAATAGAATGAAATACATACCTCATAACATAGCAGATATGGAAATACCTATTTTCTAGTGTCTATATCAATTTTCTAGAAATTCTACAGCTGGATCTGGAACGGAAACACAGAGACGGAGAAATCCCATAATTTTTTTTCTTTTCTAAGCCAGGTCGACCTTGACCTGCATTGCTCTGACAGAAATTCTGTTTGCGGATCCCGAAAGTTTTCCGAAAAGGGTATCCCAATTTGCTCTGCAACTCCCAAAACAATGACTGTACATATCTAAAAATGGTTTTTTGGGGTGGCTATATAGGGGTTTTCCTTAGTCAAACCCCTATTTTGGTGATTTATACCTCCATGAATAGCTATATGTAATAGAATATGTGTGTGTGTTTCTCATAGGAAGAGCTTTGAATATTCAATGCCAAGATCTAATCCTCTAGATTGAAACTCTAGCATGAATTAAAATGAGAGAGCAATGCATATATTTGAATATGATAAAGAAAGCATACCAATCCCCCAAGGCTAAAGTACTCCTAGAAAACTCACAATCCGTAGTTTCTAGCCCATGATTGTATCTTTTGAATGCTTGAATGTTGAAAATAGTAGATCAAAGAAGAAGGAAGGATTGAAGAACTCTTTCTTGCTCCAATGAATGTCCATAATAACTTTTCCACCAAAATCCTTGCTTCCATCAAGGCATCATCATATCTTGTCCTCCTATATCGTCCTCTTGCATTCTTGTGTCATCATCTCATATCATCATCATATCATGATCATCATGTCATCATCGTATATATAATGAAGGAAAAAGAGTGTGCTTATATAGAGATTTCAAGGTAAGCCTCCTAGGGAAATGTGAGGGCCCCTAATTCAAATTTCAACTTGAATTATGGTCCAAACACAATAGCCAACTAAGGAGGAAATTCATTAATTAAATTTTGGACAAAACCCCTTCTACATTCAGATCCAAGGGTCAATTTTGAATTGAGGGCCCTGCTATGATCCAAAATTGAAAGTAGGAACTGAAACCCAAAAAAGGTCAAGGTCAACCTCGACCCTGACTGGAGGTTTTAGGCTAGTCAACTTAGAGTGCTAGTGAAGTTTCTAGGTTGGCCAGAGACCTAGGATGATGGGAAAACAAAATAGAGTGCTGGAAAAGGGAACATGGGCCTTAAAGAGATGTGATGAAGGTTAGGAGGACCAGTACATATGTCCTACCTATAAAATAGAACCACAAAGAAGGAAATCAAGGAGAATCATCAGGATCCTAACTCTAATCTCACCTACAAACGAAGAATTACCAAGTGCAGATGCATCCTAAATGAAAATATATCTTGTAAATGCACTAAATGAGGGTGCTAAACATACCAAGATGACACTACATGAATATGATACATTTATTCCCCACTTTAGCTTAGATATGACACTACATGAATATGCAAGCTAAAGTAAGAAAACATCATAATAAATAAAAAGGATATAACCAAGTCCTCAATGTAGAGATCCTGCAAGAAACCATTAGTACTCGCAACCTGTAGCACACAAGGTTAATGAAAATCAATAAACCACCTAAGACTTACTTAGATAAAATTGAGAAGTGCATAGATCCCCTTATGCCCCCTTATTTTGGCTGACTACTTCTGAAGGGTGAAACATGGTGATAAGGATATCCCTATACACACGATATGAAATTTGTTGAAAAATATTTTGCTCAACTATCTAGAAGGATTAATAAACTTCATAAAATGATTCAAGGAGTTAGGTATCTGAATCACGATTCCAACTCTATAGACGACATTGAAAATAGAGCTACAAAACTCAAGTTATGACGAAAAGAGTGAATGTCTATCTAAAAGCATATGAAGGGAAATTCAAATTTAATCTAAATAAACCCTAAAAAAAACCCTAATAAAAAACCTAATTTATATCTATGAATAAGGGAATAGATCACATACCTCTTCATTCTTACCATTTGCAGAGTTTAGGAGAGAAAGCAGGATGCCGAGCCGAGAGGAACTTTGAGCGACGCGAATGGAGCTCTTGAGATAGTGCCTGGCCACAGGACAACCGCTTCCCAAGGTAAGTTTACTATTTTTGATATCTATAATCTAAAATTCCTATTTTTATAGGCAAGGTCAACCCTGACTCACTTATGTTGACCTTGACCCTTAAAGGTTGACACAAACTGGGAAGGTCCACACCTTTCCTGGAGTGAGCTCGACCCTGACCCAGGAAGGTTGAAATTGACCCAGGAAGGTCAACCTTGACCTAGTAAAGTTGGAGATATAGTTTTTTGGTTCTATAGTTCTGATATGATGTTGTTTTGTTCTTATATGACCTGGTTTGTCTCCAAGAGCACTCCTTTGGTGGGCCACTACTGATCATCAGAGAGAAGCTATCTGAGCTAAACGAGGATGATACACAACTGCTAAGAGATGTAGGACTATACTGGGTAACATTCCCACCACAAATGAGATTCCATTGAGCCATGATATCGGCTCTTATAGAGAGGAGGGATGAGGACACATGTTCCTTTCATCTTCCCTCAAGAGAGATCATAGTGACACTGGAGGATGTATACAAGATCTTGCAACTTCCAATTCAGGGTGAGCCTATTAGACCAAGAGTACATCAGGGTCTTCATGATATTCATGTAGATGCAGAGTATTACCTAGGATAGGTTCCAAAGATGTGAACCCTAGCAGACCATATCACCCTATCAGTCATACTGGAAAGTCTGACACCCTTGGTACGAAGGGTTATGCTATGTATACTTTCTTTGGTTGTAGTACCCAACACAAAGGGTACAATATTTTAAGCACCTTTTACCCATCTTGTACACAGGATGGAGAGTGATACGAGCATCTTCGCATGTGGCCGCAACATGTTAGCCCATCTATACCATGAGTTATGTCAGTTGGTGAGATATCAATGAGAGAGTCTCACGGTATGCACACTATTATAGATTTGGTTATTCAAGAATTTCACATGTACATGACCACAAGGTGTTCCTGTGATGGTAGATGTGGGCACACCTAGAGCGTTTTCTTATCCATTGTGAGATTTCTGGTAGCATGAAGATATCCTCTACTGGAGGGTACCTCTAGACTGTGTACCAGGCATAAATGTGATATGGAGACCATACCATCGCATGACAGAGTGACTAGATACATGACATCAGATGAGACACTCACAACAACACAAGCTGATAGAGGGTCATTCTAGTTACATAGTAATGCCATACTACTATGATAGAGTGATGAGACAGTTTGGTCTTATATACGGGGTCCCAAGAGCAGTACCTCGGTATGCACATCCGAAGAGATACTATCAGAGACCCAGTGCTATATGCCAGCCATCAACATCATAAATCATAGAAAATGATACAGATGAGAGAGAGGATATAGAGGTAGCCCCTGATGCTTCCTATTTAGGCATCAATAGGGACTACATCAGATACTGGAGTCTGTAGGGAACCCATCCCATCTTCCCTGATGACTATTCCACAGGTAATCCAGGCCTTTTAGAGAGGACACACCAAGATAGTAGCATACCAGAGGAGGAGGAGGATCACATAGATGAGGAGGAGCCCATCTCTGAGGGAGATCCCATGGAGGAGGAGAGATAAGAGGAGAGAGAAGATAGGATACCCCCAGCTAATAGTATTGGTGCAGATGAGCATATTGTCCATGCATCACCACTGAGATCATGACAAAATCCATGCACCCATACAGAGACACCACCTTAGAGACCTATACATAGTGAGTGTGGAGAGAGTAGTCACTCCATGCCCCCACAATCCATACCATTTAGTGATACCTAGGAGGGAGATCCATGTAAAAAAATGTATTTTATTTAAATATTTAACTCAAGTTTTGAAGAAAAAGTACTAAAAGATAAATATATTTTAATTCTATAGCTAGCATAGCGGAGTGGAGGAGCTTTTTATCTGAGGTCCTAAAGGATACATGCCTATCCTACCAACTACCGTCCAGTGAGTGAGAGTTCCCCATTCATCACAAAGATCTCAACAAGCATGCATACATCTTTGTTTGTGTCCACTGAGAGATGATAGAGAGAGAGAGAGAGAGAGAGAGAGAGAGAGAGAGAGAGAGAGAGAGGGGCTGATGGCTGACCTATGGAGATCACATGAGAATGTATATGATCTTAGCATATCAAGGAGCCACTCGTGGAATATCATACAAAGATCTTCATCTTCACATCATAGACCAGAGAGATCTGGGAGCCATCAACCATCAGAGCATAGGGATAGAGAGAGTGATAGATAGAAAATTGTGCCACATATGTATCAAACTAAAAAAAGAAATTATATATAGATGAAAAACTCTCTTTGCTAGTTAGTTCTGTGATTGCTTACTATATTTTCACGAATAGCATAAAACTTAACAGAAAGAAAGAACGTGTATAAATGTATTCAAATGTAATTTGCTAAAATCACATAACCTATAAAACAAACATAACTATTTTATAAGGAATACATTAATACACAAGGAAAGAATGATGTAATAAGGATAATAAAATTTTAGATACATAATATTGATAGGTTCCTTAAAAGGCACACCATCCATATCAGCTATTTTGTAAGCACCTGAACCAAAGTCCTCAATTACAACAAAAGGTCCAAGCCAATTAGGGCTAAACTTTCTTTTTTCACTAGGTAAAGCATTCACGTTTATTTGATTCTCATATAACACTAAATCACCCACTGAGAATGATCTCTCAATTACCTTATGATTATACTGCTTTTGAAGTGATTTATAATAAGCCTTTATATGTTCCAAATCATTTATTCATTGTTCATCCAACATTTCTAATTCTTGTAATTATTGTTCTCGAAATGTATCTTTGCCAATTATCCCATGAAATGAAACACATAAAGAAGGTATTTCCAATTCCAAAGGCATAATAGCATTGGTACCATAGACAATATTACAAGGAGAAGTACCCGTGGCAGTACAAACACTAGTCCTATAAGCCCATAAAGCACAGGTAAGTTGGGTATGCCAATATTTCACATGCTTATTAACTGTTTTCCTCAGAATTTGTTCAATGACTTTATTTGACGCTTCAGCTTGACCATTAGATTAAGGATAATAGGGATTCAAAAATCTATGCTGAATTCAATATTTCTCCAAGAATTTTGTGACTTCTTTATTCTTGAAAGAGGTATCATTATCAAAAACTATCATCGAAGGAATACCAAATCGCGTTATAATATTGTTAAGAATCAAATCACAAATAACATCCACAATAGTTGAACAAAGAGGGGAAGATTCCACCCACTTTTTAAAGTAATATGTAGCCATCAGGATGTATGTATGTCCTTGAGAAGAAACCGATGATATTTTTCCAATTAAATCAAAACCCCAAATACTAAAAGGCCATGGAGCAACTTGATTACGAAGCTCACGAGCAGGAGCATGAATCAAATTACTATGTTGCTGATATTGAGGACACTTCTTAAAAAACATGAAAGAATATTTTTCCATTGTTTTTCAATAATATCCTAGTCTAAGAAGTTTATTGACTAAAGATTTTCCACCAAAATGTCCCCCACAAGAACTAGAATGAGCTTTTGCCAAAGCTATTGGAATTTTGGTTCTACCAAGACATCTTAATAGCAAACCATCATAAGAGATTTTGTAAAGTGTATCTCCTAAAATGATATAACATGTTGCAAGCTTCCTAATATGATTATGCATGTTCCTTGTTGCTGATTCAGGAAAAGTACCATCTTTCAAAAAATGAAAGATATGAGAATACCATTCATCCAAATGCAAATTGAAACAATCAGAGGTAACCTCATTGGAAATTGTAGGGGTTTTAAGAGTATGTATAGTAAATTTAAAGTCTTCAACATTATTCTCAAGACAAACCAAAGAATATGCGCTTTCCATGGCGTCTGCATGTCAATTGTCTATCCTAGGTAAAGTTTGAATCGTATAAGAAGATAATTGTGAAAGAACATCAAGAGCCAAATCTCTATATTGTGTCATTTTATCATTCTTAGTATGATAACCTACTTTAATTTTTTCTACAATCAATTGCAAATCTCCATAAATTTCCAAGTTTTTAATGTTAAGGGATGAAGCTACTCGTAAGCCAGCTAGAAGAGCTTCATACTCCGCAATATTGTTAGTACAAGGAAAAGTAAATTTATATGACATAGGGATTGGTTTTTTCATAGGAGGGATTAAGATAATGCCAACACTAGAACCTATCTTACATCTAGATCTGTCAAAATATGATTCCCAAACATCATCCTGTTTAATAGCTAGAATTTTTTCATCGGGGAATTCTATTGAAGTAAAGCATGTATCAGAATGAGGACAAGGAGCTTCAACCAAATAATTTGTTAAATCTTGTCTTGTAATTGAATTTTGAGAAATGAAATTAATATCAAATTCCGTAAGTAACATCACCCACTTTGCAAGATGACTAAAGAGATCAGTCTTTGAGAAAAGATGTTTCAAAGGATCAAATTTAACAATCACATTGACTTCAACATTTAATAGATAATGCCCGAGTTTCTGAAAAGCATAAAATAAAGCTAAGAATTATTTTTTGAAATCTGTATATCTTGTTTTGTAATCAAGTAAAGTTTGACTAATGTAGTACATAGGTCTTTCCTTACCTTCACTATCATGCTGAGCCAACAATGCACTAACCACATTCAGAGTGGCTGAAGTATATAGATAAAAGGGTTTATCAAATTAAGTAGGTTGAAAAATAGGAGGATTGGTGAGATACTCCTTAAATTGCTCAAAGGATTGTTTACATTACTCATTCCAAGAGAAAGTGGTATCCTTTCTAAGAAAGGAAGTAAAAGGAACAGTTCTATCAGCTAAGTTGGAAACAAAGCAACGAATAGCTTGAATTTTTCCTTGTAAACTTCGTAACTGAGAAACATTCTTAGGAGGAGGCATATTAACAATAACATCAATCTTTTTAGTATCTACCTCTATGCCTCTCTTAGAGATTATAAACCCCAATAATTTACTAGAATCAACTCCAAAGGCACATTTCTTAGGATTCAATCTCATACTGTAACTTTTAATCCTTTCAAATATTTGTCATAAGATACTAACATGACCTCCTCTTTGTATAGATTTTTCCAAGATATCATCCACATAATCCTCAATAATCTTATGAATGTAATCATGGAAAATCAAAGTCATGGCTCGCTGATAAGTTGCTCTTGCATTTCTTAATCCAAAAGGCATCATGACCCAATAAAATGTTCCCCACGGTGTTATAAATGCGGTCTTAAGTTGATCTTCAGTAGGAATAAAGATTTGATTATAGCCTGAAAAGCCATCCATGAAAGATAATAGAGCATGACCCTCTGTTGAATCCATAATCATATCAATATTAGGTAACGGGAAATCATCTTTTAAGGATGCCTTATTTAAATATCAGAAGTCTAGTACACATTCTTATATTATTTTGTCCTTTTGAAATGGCCACAATGTTTGAAATCCAATATAAGTAATCAATATAGCGGATGAATCCAGCATCCAATAATTTTTCAATTTCAGCCTTAACTAATAAGGCAATTCCTGGATTCATCTTTCAGATTTTCTGCTTCACAGGTTTAGTATTTGGTTTGAGAACAATATTGTTAGTAACAATATTAGGATCTATACTCGACATATCCGAATATATGCAAGCAAAAATATCCTTAAATTCAAGTAAAAGGGAAACCTACTGATCATGTTCATCTTGATTCAAAAACTTCCCAATTTTTATCATCTTCTTAGAGTCATTTGCATCCAATTGAACCTCAATAGTCTCAGTTATTAGCAAATTACTTTGTATCAGAGAATCCATTGGTAAAGGAGAAATATCATGTTCATCATGTTCTCCAAAATAATTTTATGTATTTAGACAATAGGGCTTCTGTATTTTATGATAAAACATAGTTAGATCCTCATAAGCTCGTAAAAAATCCGCTAAGGCTTCATCTTCAAGAAAAAATCCAAGATATGTTTTTGATCCATGTCGAGGAGGAGCGGGTTAACCAACTTCAAATGTCCACCACAGATATGATTAACATTGAGAGGAAAAGCCGATGGTTATTTGTAAGGATTGAACCCCAATCCATATGTATAATCATAATTTTTTTGTCCAAAGGTACTTGTATACTTTGTTCGTATTTACCACATCCTTTCCCATTAAATCTTGATTTCTTGAGAAAATGATAACCAAAACCATATCTATCAGCCATATCAGATTGAGTCAAAGGAACTACATATGTCACAATGTCATAGCAATCATGTTTTATTGTTTCAATTATTTCTTCAACCAAGGCAACAAAAAAGTTACTTTTTAATTCTGCAGAAAGTGGGGAAGGAGTAAAAACTTATTTTTCAAACCCACTTTGTTGTTTCATGAATTCCAAATCAGAAACTTTATATTATCCAATAAAAGAAGGATTAAAGTCCAATGTTCCCCAATCATCCCCAGTCAAAGAAGAAGATGGAGCTTCAGTTTGTTTAATCTCAGGTGGCCTTTCAGGTTCTTTACTTGGTTGGAGAGGTTCAGAAACTTTAGCATATTTTGCATTTAAGCGAGAATTTGACACATCATCCGCATGTAGCGTACACATCAAATTGTTATAAATGAACCTAACCTTGCAATGAAGAGTAGAAGGAACTACATGCATAGTATGTAAACAAGGTCTACCTAAAAGAAGGTTAAAATTGAGAGGTCTAGGCATAACATGAATAGGTGTATTGATAATAACCAGACCAACCTTAAGTATAGGTAGCATAATAATGGCCAAAGTTCTCTTTGAAATATTATCAAATACGTGAATAGGGACATTGTCAGGTTGAATAGCTGTAAGATCATCCTTAATTTCCTTAAGCATATCCATGCTACAAACATTAAGCCAAGATCCATTGTCAATTAATGTTCTACGAATGATACACTGATTAATAGAAACAACAACCATAAGAGCATCATATTGATTCTGCACCTCAATAGAAGGTAAATCATCATTGGTAAACATAATAGGAGGTAAAGAAGGCATAGTATGCATGCACTCCAAAAAGGAATTAATATTATCTTGGTTAGGAGGAAAAGTAGGAAGGGTAGATAAATCCTTTTGCAATGCCTCATGATATGTCAGGGAAGTTTGAAGCAATTCCCATAAAGATATCTTAGCGAGAGTAGCATGTAATTGTTCAACTAAGTCATACTCCTTAAAGGAAGATGACAACCTAGGTGCCTGAAGAAGCATAGGTTGAGAAGGAGATAAAGAAACCAGAACAGTAGGCTGAGGGTTATTCTGTATGCGATAAGAATGTGAAACAGAATCCGTGTTATCAAAGAAATCCAAAGGATCTCTAGGTTTACCCTTAATTTTTATTCAAGGACATCCTTTTACCATCAACAAAGGTTTATGATATAACATTATAGGTGCATCAATGTTGCAAATAGTGGAACATGAAGGTAACCATGCACACACCCTATGGTAAAGGTCAATTGAAGAGGTTGTAGAGGAGAATGAAATAGCAATAGGATCAATGAAGATCTTATTTGAACAATTTTCATCCTCACTTCCATGTACCTCATTAGGGGATCTATCCTCTTTTGCAATAAAAGCCTCATCAAAGTATTCAAAACAAAAATCATACATGTTGAACACAAAGTAGCACTACAAGCATGAAAAATGTAAATATTTTTGTATTTTTAAAGAATTTTTGTAATTTTGTAATTTTTCTTGAAATATAAATGCAAGAGCATAAAAGAAATATACTTTTATATGCATGTAAGATCTAACATAAAATGAAAATCTAACACCAAAAAGAAAGAGTTGTTGTAAACGGGTTCACCAAAATGTATGGTGGGAAATATGGATAGGGTTTAGAATAATGGGGGTTTGCACATAAAAGAGACCCTATGCCTCTATTAACCACATACATGAAATTATAATGATAAGGAATATAAATCTAGAAATTTTTGCAAAGAATAATGAAATCAGATAGAATGAAATACATACCTCATAACATAATAGATTTGGAAATACATATTTTCTGGTGTCTGTATCGAGTTTTTGGAAATTCTACAACCCCATATGGAATGGAAAAACAGAGATGGAGAAAACCTAGAAATATTTTTCTTTTCTGAGCCAGGTCGACCTTGACCCAAATATGGGGGCACAATTGCACCCTTTATGTCGACTTTGACCTGCACTGCTCTGACAGAAATTCTGTTCCCGGATCCCAAAATTTTGCCGAAAAGGGTATCCCAATCTAATCTGCAAATCCCAAAAAAATGAATGTAGATATCTGAAAATGGTGTTATGGGGTGGATATATAGGGTTTTGCCTTAGTCAAACCCCTATTTTGGTGATTTCCACCTCCATGAATAGCCGGATGTAATAGAATATGTGTGTGTGTTGCTCATAAGAAGAGCTTTGAATGTGTAATGCCAAGATCTAATCCTCTAGATCAAAACCCTAGCATGAATTAAAATGAGAGAAAAATGCATAGATTTGAATATGATAAAGAAAGCATACCAAGCCCCCAAGGCTAAAGTACTCCTACCAAACTCATAATCCATAGTTGTTATCCCATGATTGTATCTTTTGAATGCTTGAATGTTGAAAATAGTAGATCAAAGAAGAAGGAAGGATTGAAGAACTCTTTCTTTCTCCAATGAATTCCCATAATAACTTGTCCACCAAAATGCTTTCTTGTATCAAGGCATCATCATATCTTTTCCTCCTATATCATCCTCTTGCATTCTTGCATCATCATCTCATATCATCATCATGTCATGATCACCATGTCATCATTGTATATATAATTAAGGAAAAAGAGAGTGCTTATATAGAGATTTCAAGGTAATCCTCCTAGGGAAATGTGAGGGACCCTAATTTAAATTTCACCTCGAATTATTGTCCAATCACAATAGCCAACTAAGGAGGAAATTCATTAATTAAATTTTGGACAAAAAACCCTGTCGCAATAGGAGTCGGGGGCCAATTTTGAATTTAGGGCCCCGTTATGATCGAAAATTGAAAGTGGGAACCAAAACCTGACAAAGGTCAAGGTTGACCTTGATCCTGACCTGAGGTTTCAGGCCAGTCAACTAGAGTGCCAGTGAAGTTTCTAGGTCGCCCAAAGGCCTAGGATGATGGGAAAACAAAATAGAGTGCTGGAAAAGGGCACAGGGGCCTAGAAGAGATGTGATGAAGGCTAGGAGGACCAGTTCATAGGTCCTACCTAGAAAATAGAGCCACAAAGAAGGAAATAAAGGATAATCCTCAGGATCCTAACCCTAATTTCACCTAGAAATGAAGAATTATCAAGTGCAGATGCACCCTAAATGCAAATATATCTTGTAAATGCACTAAATGAGGGTGCTAAAATTACCAAGATGGAAGTGCTTCCATTTTAAGATGATATAGTTCATACCTTTCAGCAATTGCCTTATCCATGCAATGTTAGAGAAATTTGCAGCAACAACCACATATTTTGCTTCTGTAGTTGATTGAGATATGCATCCTTTCTTTTTACTTATCCATGTGACAAGTCTGTCACCCATGAAGAATGATCCTCCTGTAGTGCTCTTCCTGTCATCTATGTTTCTAGCCCAATCAATATCATTATAGAATTGTAGATGAAATTTTCCTTCTTTATTATACCACAAACAATAGTCTTCGATATTCTTCAGATATCTCAAAATTCTTTTAACAATAGTCATGTGTGATTCCCTTGGATTAGCAGAGAATCTTGCAACTATACCAATTGCATGTGCTATATTAGGTCTTGTGTGTACAACATACATTAGCTTTCCAATCATAGATCTGTATAAGGTCTGATTTACCTCGGTTGTCTTGTCTTCCTTTGTCAATTTTCATCTATTTTCCATGGGTGTTCCAACTAGTTTGGAGTCCTCCATTTTGAATATCTTCAGAACTTCTTTGATGTATTTGGATTGTGTGATGTAGATGCCTTCATTCTGTTGTAGAATCTGTACACCAAGAATTTTTTTTATCCCTCCAAACATTGACATCTCAAACTCTTTTCTGATTTCATCAGAAAATGATTTTCATAACATATCATTACCTCCAAATATGATATCATCAACAAATATCTCAGCAATCAAAATCTTATCACCAATTTCTTCTTTCAAATATAGATTACTGTTGTCACTTGTTCTTACAAATTGAATACTAATGAGATAAGAGTGAAGTCTTTCATACCATGCTCTCGGTGCTTGTTTTAATCCATACAAGGCTTTGTGTAGTCTACAAACCATGTTCCTCTTGTTAGGATTAACAAACCCTTCAGGTTGTTCAATGTATACTTCCTCTTCTAGTATCCCATTCATAAATGCAGATTTTACATCCATTTGGTATACTTTGAATCCTTTGAAAGTAGCATAAGAAAGTAGAATTCTTACTCCTAGTCTAGAAATGGGTGCAAAGGTTTCTCCATAATAAATACCTTCTTATTGTGCATACCCTTTGCATACTAGTCTTTCTTTGTTCCTTGTGAATTCTCCATTCTCTTTCAGTTTGTTTCTGAAAATCCATTTGGTTCCTATGACATTTTTGTCACTCCATCTAGGTACTAATGTCCATGTTTTGTTCTTCTCAATCTATTCAATCTCTTCATTCATTGCACTAACTCATTCTTGATTCTCAAGTGCAGTATTGACAAATTTAGGCTCAAAATCACAAATCAAACATCTAGTGTTAAGTGACTTACTTCTTGTTCTCATTCCAACTCTTTTGTTTCCAATGATCTGGTCCAGTGGATGGTGTCTTTTGAAATAATTAGAAAGTATAGGTTCAAATATTTGTTCCTCATTCTGATCATCATCTTGACCTTTATTTTGATCTTCATCATCGCTCGGTTTAGAATTGTGAGCATTTTTCTGATTATTGGCGTGTGCAGCCTGTTGCTCGGTTGCATTGTTCTATCGCTCGATAGTGTTACACTGTTGCTCAAGAAAGGTGTCAGGTTCATCAATGTAGACAAATATGTTGTAATCTTTTGGTTCCTTTCTGATTTTTTCATCATTTTTCTTAGCAAATTCATCCACTTTAACATTTGCACTTTCAATGATTTTGTTAGAAGATTTGTTAAGACCTCTATAAGCTTTGATTTTGGTAGAATATCCTAGAAATATTCCTTCATCACTTTTGGAGTCAAGCTTCCCATTTCTATCATCTTTCAATATATAACATTGACTTCCAAAAATTCTAAAGTAACTCACATGTGGTGTGTATCCATACATAGCTCATAAGGTGTCTTATTGGTGTCTTTCTTCAATTGAACTTGGTTTAGTGTATAGACAACAATACTTACAAATTCTCTCTAGAATGTTTGTGTGATTCCTTTTTCAATCATTAGTGTTCTGGCACAATCAACAATTGATCTATTCCTTCTTTCAGCAATCCCATTTTGCTGTGATGTTCTCGGTGCATAAACTTGTCTTGTATTTCCATGCTTCAGAAATAAATTCTCCTCCTCTATCTGATCTTAAGCATTTCAATTCTTTTCCACTTTGTTTTTCAACCTTAGCCTTATACCATTTAAACATCTTATATGCTTCTAATTTCTCTTTTAAGAACATGACAGTCATTATCCTGGAATAGTCATCAACAAATAGAATGAAGTATCTATCACCATAATAGCTCTTTGTTCTCATTGGTCCACATAAGTTAGTATGGACTAACTCTAGAATAGCATTAGATGTGTATGGTTTTCTCTTGAAACTAGACTTTGTCATTTTTCCTTTTTTACAATTTTTACACATGACATGGTAGGGTTTTGACATACTCGGTAAGCCTCTTAATTTTCTTTTCTTGCTTATCCTAACCATGTTGTCAAAATTCACATGACATAACCTTTTATGCCACAACTATATGTCTTCATTTCTATCCAATAAACAAGTGGTCTCAATCTTATCAAGATAGAATAGGTTACCTTTTTTTTTTCACTAGTACTAATCAACCTTCCTATTCTATTATAGATCTTTACATTTTTATTCTCAAATGCAACTCGGTGTCCTGTGTTATTCAGCTGTGAAACACTCAATATATTATAGTTAAGTCCTTTCACCCAATATGCATTTTCACATCTAATCAGATTATTCAACATGATGGTTCCTTTTCCTTCAACTGGACAAGGTGAGTCATTACCCATTCTTACTGATCCACCATTATAATGTTCCAAATTTTCAAACTTTTCCTTATCTCTAGTCATGTGGTGTGTACGCCCACTATCAATAATCTAGACATCATTTTTGCTAACTTTAGATATGAGTGCAGTTTCAACATACCTTTCTTCTTCATCTGAATCATCCTTCATAGCAACAAATACTACCTCAACATCTTCATCAGACTCAGTGTCCATATTTTCAGCTTTTTTCTCAACCAAGTAACAAGCCTTCTTGCCTTTGTCCTTGTAGTCTCAGTTATCTCTTCTGTCAGAATTTTAGTTGGTTCTTTAGTCTCGGTCATCACTTCTGTCAAACTTGTTTTCATAAGATCTGTCATTGTTTCTTTCATCCTTTCTCTTGTTAGGGCATCTAGCAGCAAAATGTCCAATTTCTTTGCAATTAAAATATACCAATGGTAATTTACCTTTGTATCTTCCTTTATCTATTTGAAATATTCTAGCCATTAGTGCTTCAATTTCATCTTGTTCTTGTTCATCACTATCACTTTCACTATCATTTATTATAGTTTGTTTATGACTTAATTTACTTATTTTCAGAGAAGATTTGAATGTAGGCTCAATAGTTGGTAAGACACTATTGTCATAGTTGTTCATCTCAAATGAAATAATTCTACCAATCAAACTATCAAGAGTAACATTGTTATTTTCTACTGCTCTCATTTCTTGAATTACATATACTCTAATAGCATAAATAGGTAGTAAGGTTCTAAGAATTTTACTTACCAATGATTCTTCTTCAAGTACTCCTCCTACTCCTCGGATAGCATTAACAACTTCTTTGATTTTGCTATTGTACTGAGTGATGTTATCTCCTTCTTTCATTCTTAGGTCATCAAAATTTCCTCTTAGGATTTCAGCCTTAGCTCTCAGCACATTGGTGTCTCCTCCATGTACTAGCTTAAGTTTTTCCCACATTTGATTTGCAGTTGTGCATGATTGACATCTTCAAATTCAGCATCAGATAGTGAAGAAGAAAGTTCTATCATCACAAAATTGTGTTCATATTTCTCTCTCAATTGATCAACAGTCAGAGCTCCTATTGGTGCAATAAATTTTGTATCCAAGTATTGTGTGACATCATTTCCAATAAATGATAGATGAAGTATTATCTTTCTTTTCCATGATGCAAAGTTGTCCTTGTTCAACTTAGGCACATCCCTTTTACTCATCTTGTGAGCTTTTGCTCAAGTCCCTTTAAAATTTTCTTCAAGCACCAAAGATCTGATATCAATTGTTAGAATAACTGAAAGGGGGGGGGGGAGGTGAATTAGCGGCCTCAAAAATTAATTCAATAATTCAACCAAATCCTTATATCAAAAATATAATACCCTCAGCTATTTTTAGTCCTTCAAGATGAATGCCTTTAAGTAATCTTATCAAATATATACTGCTCGGTAATCAATATTGGTTATCTTCTTCTAAGCTTTATCGAGTAACATAAATTAAACTTAGTGTTTATCGACCAATCTAGTTTTAGTAATGTGTAAATAAAAACATCAAAGTAATGATCCATATACACATTTTACACTTAGATTTTAATGTGGAAACCCTGTTAAGGGAAAAACTACTTGGGACGGTAACCCAAAATTTTCACTCTTCTGAAGTGATCTCGGTGAAGAGCCAACCTTATTAAAGGTTACAAACACACTGTTAAGTGTGACCTAGTTAGAGGATTCAAAACTAACAGTTTTTCATTTGACCTAGCTTCACTATGCCATCAACATCAAAACCTTTTGATACTCTTGAGTATCTCAATACAATAAGGATGGTTAAATCCCACTCAGTTAAGAGATTTTATGAATCAATGGTTAAACTGAAACAATAAATAATCTGTTCAATAATAAAAATTAAACTTGCAGATTTTTAGATCTATTTTGAGTCCAAAAAATACCTCTCTGATCATTATTCTCTTCAATTCCTTTGCTCCACTTCTTTCTTCTTTCTGCTCGGTGAATGCTCTTGCTTCTGTTGCTCGGTGTCTGCAGAATTCTTGGCTCTGTTCTTCAGCCTGTATGATCATATCTGCATGAAGACTTCTATCTTCACCAGAATTATACTTAGCATTCATCTCTTCATAATGAATTACTTGTCTCTTTATATAGACATTATTTCACCATTCAATCTCCTTGTCTTTCTTGTTCTTGATGTTTATTTCTTCTTGGTCTGCAAATCCCGCCATGCATTGCTTTAATCTTTAAAGCTTTGATTTAGTTTTATTTCATAGATTTCTCCTTGACAAATGTGAATAAAACTAGCTTTAAATATTCTTCTTATCCTTAGTTCAACTGGTCGATGAAAATAAAGCAATCAATTAGTTAACTCTAAATACAGCTCTACAAGCTAAGTAGTTTTGTCATTTTCTAACTCTAGTTGATTTTGGTTATCAACTCTTATTTTTCTCAGTAACACTTGCTAGGGTATCACTTTCTTGGGTACTACTGATCTTGGGTAACACTATCCTCGGGTACCACTGTATCTCTCAGGTAACACTGTCCATCGAGCAACACTATGAACTGCTCAGGGTTCACTGTTCTTGAGTAACACTGTCACTCGATGTATACCTTTACCGACGACAAAAACTTTGTCTCTTTAGATATTCAAGTGTTGTGACAATATGTGTATGAGAAATCATAACATATTAAGTTGACATTAATGAAAATACAATACATTAACTTATTTAATATGTTGCAATTACTTTCTACAGCTCGGTGATCATCAACTTATCATCTTCAAACATTTAATCAGTTATAGTTCATCAACAAAAATATTCAACAAAGCCAACAAGTTGGGAATGAGTAACTTCACATCATCCTATAGAGTAGAATTGAATGATGGTGGCGGATTTACTATGAAGGTTTTGAATTTACCAAAAAAATAACACCCACAAGAATTTCACAACAGATTGTATAGAAATGATAAATATTCAACATTAAAATATGTTTAAGTTATGACCACTTGTTCCATTGGCTTAAAAGATTTTCTATTTGAATTTAATGTTTAATGGAAGCTTTGAAATCATTTTCATCCCCAATATCATTGTGTTTAGAGACTGGAGGAGATATTAAACATGACTATGATATAGATGCCAATTCCTGTGAAATACATGTTTATATTGATATATGTTGCCTTATGTCACAAAATCCTATTTTATTTTATGTATTACACTCAAGAAGATAAGAAAACAACACATTCCCATGTTTGGGCTTCCTATTACCAGTTCATTTTGTGTCAATTTTTGTAGTAAAATTTAAAAAAAACTATAGTTTTTTAGGCCAAACTCTAATATGTTGCAAATAAATTGCAAGCATAAAGGCCTATCAACCTAAACACACTCTAAAATTCCTATCTACTATGAATATAAGTGGTAGGAGCAAGAATCAAGAATATGTCAAGCTTATATGGTTGAGACTCGTTACAAATCAAAGAAAATGCTAATTTTCTCAATCCTCTAGATATATAAAGAAAAGTTATTTTTATTATGCATAGAGGATGAAGTGTCAAATTCATATACATTAAGGTAAGAAGACTCTTATCTTTAAGAACCCTAAATGAGATTGCTTAAAAATGAAGGATTGTCAAAACTCTTAATGCTAGAATCTACAAAAATTTATAATAGAGGAACAATAACTAATTATCAAGATCTTTTCTACCTCACATTATTATTTTATCAATTAGAAAAAAAAAGTTACAATATTTGGAACACACTTTAAAAGACTTCAATTAAGGCTTCCCCTAAACATAGCCTAGATCCTAGAATTGGATTCTTCAACCCTTGATCTAATTTTAACCCAAGAATATTCTTTTGTAAATAATTAGGGTCATTTAGGATTCATCAAACCTTGATATAATTTTATCGTAATAATCTTATCCCTTAAATAAAAGGGTCAAATTTGACAAAAGTGAACTGTTATTCTAAAATAAAATTAAAAAAAAACAAACTACACAAAGCAACCCATAACCTTAAAAACCATGGATATAATCTTTGTTTTCTGTGATTGTCTTCACTATGGAAGTGCACCTAGGTTCCAAATATAGGGCTTTATGGATGACATATTTTGCAGTACCACATTATAATAAGAAGTGTTCCTTGTCAACTTGTGAATTATACTATTATTAACCATTGTCCAAGCAGTCATTGTCTCCCTCATTCTAGTATCTTTTCCTTGTTATTTCTAATTAATCTAAAATCTTCAACCAAGATTGAAGTCTTTGAGGGTCCTACTAGGTAGAAATTTGGAAAACTCTACTAATCCTTTCATTACAAGCACAAGCTTATTCATGGGTGTTTTTTTTCCAATGGAGACCTAGAAAATAGACCAACACAAGCTTCACCCATTTCATTTCATCCACTTCAACCACTTGCCCATGTAGATCTCTTTCTATTAGCCTTGGGATGTATTCCCATCCTTATGTTTACACCGAATTAGCAATGGATTACAAGGAATTTTTATTATTTTTCCATTTGCAACCCAACAACAACTCTTGTCAGATAATTCCAAAGTCCTGGATGTTTCTAAAATTTTCATATTTCAATGATAGATGTAAATTTTGTTTCTCTAAAGAAGACAATAGTATAGAATTTATATATATGGGATTTACAAAGAGAGCTACAAAACTTGGGTGTAAATTGTTCATCAAGGTGTATGTCAGTACAACTAACCTAGGTGTTCAAAAAATGTTTTCAATTATCATCATGGTGATAAGAAAGGAAATGTACTATGGAGATGCCATTTTTTCTCCTCATATTCCAGTTGAGAATGCTTCTAGGATGAAAAGGTTTTCCTACAAGTAATTCCATTAGTATGTGATCCATAAACTAAAAAGGTTTTGATACCTGCTAAAACCCCATGCAAATGGATGTCATTGGGATAATGCAATTGCCACGATAGGTTTATCTCCTTCATTAAATTTTCAATTTTTGTTTGTTCATAGTTACACAAGTCCCATTAGATAGGACACCCTTCTCCATTAAGTTTGAAACTCTTGATACTTTCATTGAGAATTTCTTTGTTGCATTTTTCACTTCTCTATAGTAATATTATTGAATTTAATCAGGAAGGTTGACAAAAAATTTGAATTTGGGAATTAGAGGTTAGAAACTCTACTTTGAAATAAGGTAGGGATGAAAATATTTACAAAATTCTCTATCTAGGATTATGGTTATAAATCTCTCTTTGTTAAAATTTACGACTCTTTCATCTGATCCTCCTCCTTCTTCATCATGCATGAAAAATTTAGCTACATGAAATCTTTTACAAAAAGAAATTAAAGAATCACAGGGATGAGAATTTTTCACTCATTAGAAAAAACTTAATGTATTTTAGAAAATACAAAACATGGGTAAAGATAGGGCAATAGTCTGGATTTATTCACCAACATTTTCTTATATAATTAGCCAATACCGATGGACAACAAGGGGAAAAAATGGGCCTTTTTTGTTGTACTATCAATTCATAGACATTCTTGACATACACCCCTTCAAAGGGTTGCTTTCCCTTTTGTATCTCATAACAAGTCATGGGAAATCTATATGAATTTTATTTATGAGTATATAGCTTTAAAATCCCTAGCTCTACTTCAAAACCCTATTAGGGATACTGAAAGAATTTTGACGCTCTCTAGTAACAAGTTCCCCTCATGACTTCTATAGAGTGGAAACTATAGAGACTTAAACTAGCCTCTCCAAAATTTCACAACTTATATTTCCCATATCCATGTGCTTTGAATTTTGGTACTTTTGAAGGTTGTATGAGAACATTAAATGCTTTGAGATCCATGTGCATGATTCTTTGGTTGTGAAGGTACTCCATTGCTCTTGAGATTTGAAATATCATATCCATTGCAATAGGGAGAGGTAAAGAGGGTTTGGTTCTTTCTTTCCAACCTTCCAATATTCTATCCAAGCTAGAACTAAAAAATTCAATGACAAGATATCAATAGCTTTATGTGCAACATACACCTATCAATTGAATAATAAGGGCTCCACAACTTTGCATGCATGGAAATTTTCACTTATATTAGAGAGTCAATATGCTCACTAAATATAGGAATATCCTTAACCAAAAAAATTCATTCCAATCCATGAGATCTCATACGCTTCTTCAAAAGAATTCTTCTAATGCACGACATTCACAAAGCAAGACAGTTAAATTTTAAATTTTAAATTCCCTTCTTTTGCGGTAGAGACTAAATGAAATATTCTAAGTTTACTAAACATTAAGCGTTGTTCAGTAACGTATGGGAGTGAGGTAAGGGAGATTTTAATAATTTGTTTTAGGTGTCTTCTAGAGGTTCCATAACAATTTAGGGTGCTGCAATTTTATTTCTCAAGCTTATTTTCAGAAGAGTGGGGGTGGTAGCAGTTTTGGGGAGAGTATTTTTTTGAAGAGTTTTTTTTTTGGAGTTAGTTTTCTGGGAAGAGTTTTTGAAATGAGAAATCTAGATTTTGGTAAGAAGGCTTTTGAAAAGACACTACATGCTAGTATAAATTCCATTGTTTCAGGTTTGTGAGAGAGCAAAATTAGATGGGAATGTTGTGAAATGAGGCCAATAGGTTCTCTATTTTATAATGAAATTTTTCTTTGAGTTTAAAAAAAAACTAATGAAGTTGCGCATTAGTTTGGAGTTTATTTTCATCTTTCTTGCTATTATATATTTCATTTTTGTACGTGTGTTTGGTGTGTTGGTTATGATAAGTTTGTGTGGGTAGAATCTCATTACATAAGTGGTATCAGAGCCAGAGGATTCTAAGTGTGTAGAAAAATTTTCTGGAGGGAGGCAATTTGCACCAGGATCAAGCTTGTGGGTGTTGTGATAAATGTATACAAGAAGACATACATGTGGTTGAGGTAGAGTTGGAGATAGAAAAGGAGGAATAAATCCTCTAGATGTTACCCATACTTATAGTTTTAGAGCCTTATTAGGCAAGTTGAATCCATGTAAGAAGAAATCATAAGAGAGTTTTCTCACAGGAGAGTCCTAAAAGTAATGATGATGAGATTGAAGAAACTTCAAAAGAAGAAGAAAATCCTAAAGATGAAGCAAAAAGAGAAACTTTAAATTATCCTCTTATTAAATTTGTAGTGCTTCTCCCATTTTCTTCTTGCATGACATCCTTATGGATGCAACTTTGACATTGTGTTCTAGTGGTGTCTTTGTGCAGTTGGATGAGATCTCTTTGTGATGCCTTATTTTGACTTTGATACTTCATTTTTGCTTTATGTGACAGATGGTGCTTATCTTGTGCATGGATGGATATATATGTGTGTTTTATTATCATGTTGGACTTGAGAGGCATTGGTTCCTTCTTGATGATCTATATTATGTTGCTACCTTAGCAAGTTGCTTATTTTCTTATGCCTGGTTGTGAGAACCATTGTGATGTAGCATTTTGCATATCTAATTTGGTATGTTATAAATTTTAAGGCTATTTTGTGAGTTATGTCGACTCATGGTATTCCTTTTTATTTGGATCCAAGCTTGATTCTTTCATGTTATATGGCGATTGTTCTCATATTATGGTTGTATACTACCATTGTGAGATGCACTTGGTTCAATTCATTATGTGGTTCTTACTGATATAATTACTGATGTTATATGATGTTATTTTGTTTATTAATATTTGATTATATTTTGATTATTCTTATCGTGAGATGTTATTATAGATTTATTGATGTATGTGCTAGTGGTTTTATGCACCCTAAAATGGTCACCTAGACTATGGGCCCCCATTCATCAATTTATCAAATTCCTGAATCAATGCTTTGCAATATTTTAATTCCAATCAATTTCCTTGATCAAATCGTAATTAATTCAATTATTTCAATATTTCTTAAGGTTTGATCATTTCATCAATTATCTTATTTAATTAAAAGAAAACATTCCTTATTATTAAATAAAATAATCTTATTTAATTAAAAGAAAATCTCTTTTAATTAAATAATCTTATCTTATTTAATTAAAATCTCTCTTAATTAAATAATATTATCTTTATTTAATTAGAATCTCCCTTTTAATTAAATAAAATAATCTTATTTAATTAAAAGAACATCACCCTTTTAATTAAATAAATAAAATCCCCACTTAAATCCCTCTTTGTGATGAAAAAGGAAATAAATTAAATAAAAATAAATAAAACTCCTTTTTCTTCACACATATTCCTAAGTGGTGGGATTTTCCCACTTACTTGCCTTTTAGGGATTTATCTCACATTGCTCTTGAGGATGCTTTCCTCTCCACACTTTCCTTTATAAGGAGCCATCTCCTTCTCATTTTAGAGATATAATTTTTATGTTATTGTTATGTTGCAGGTTTGGAGAGCAATTTTGGAGGAGAGTTTGAGCAATGTGGGCGCCAAAAATGTGTGCTGAAAATGTGACACACTTCTATGAGTCATTATATTCAAGATTTCTCAAGAATGAGGTCTCAAATGGTGACTCATAGCTCCCTATTCATGGAGTGCAAGGGTTTGTAATAGAGGCCCTCAGTTTAGACCTAGTTATGCCCATGCAAGTACACCATGAAATGAGAGATTCAAAGAGGAAGAGCAAGAATGCTAGTCTCCATGATCACCAAATATGCATTGCAAATGAGAATGAAAACTATTCTATATGATAACAATGCATGAAATGAAACTAATCTATATGATAACAATGCATGAAAGGAAATATGCAAACTAATCTATGAAGGAAATATGCAAGATTAATCTATGAAATGAAATATGAATTTAAATTAACATGAATCTACTCTAAATGGATTGACATGGATGCATGAGAGAAGAAGACAAGAAGAAGAAGTTGCATGGTTCCAGCTCAAATGCTCAAACTCTCCTCCAAAATTGCTCTTCAAACCTGCAGCATAACAATAACATAAAAATTATATCTCTAAAATGAGAAGGAGAGGGTTCCTTATAAAGGAAAGTGTGGAGAGGAAAGCATCCTCAAGAGCAATGTGGGATAAATCCCTAAAAGGCAAGTAAGTGGGAAAATCCCACCACTTAGGAATATGTGTGAAGAAAAAAGAGTTTTATTTATTTTTATTTAATTTATTTCCTTTTTCATCACAAAGAGGGATTTAAGTGGGGATTTTATTTATTTAATTAAAAGAGGGATGTTCTTTTAATTAAATAAGATTATTTTATTTAATTAAAAGGGATATTTTAATTAAATAAGATAATATTATTTAATTAAGAGAGATTTTAATTAAATAAGATAAGATAATTTAATTAAAAGAGATTTTCTTTTAATTAAATAAGATTATTTTATTTAATAAAAAGGAATATTTTCTTTTAATTAAATAAGATAATTGATGAAATGATCAAACCTTAGGAAATATTGAAATAATCAAATTAATTACGATTTGATCAAGGAAATTGATTTGAATTAAAATGTTGCAAAGCATTGATTCAGGAATTTGATAAATTGATGAATGGGGGCCCATAGTCTAGGCGACCATTTTAGGGTGCATACAGTGGTCACTAAGATATTGTGCCTTTTATGTCGATGGATATCTTATTTGGAGTGTTTCCCTAATATATGTTTTAAGTGTCATAAAATAATTAATAAAGTTTTAATTTAAACACATTATTTAATTATGATGCATATTAAGGATTAAATATGAAAGGATTATTTTTCATAACATTTAAATACATACAAATGATTACACTGCTAAAACATCTTATCATTAGTGTCTTTTCTAGATTATTATATATGTGCTTCGACTATTTATATGTGAGCAGCTGCACTTAATGTGTGTATATTTTAGTGAGCATGTGCTAGACACTGTCTCCACTTGGCTTCATGGGTTTGAGTGTGTCTTTATTCCTGATAGTGGCACAAGTGATGGTTACATTGGTTGTTCATGATTTTAGCCAATATCATCCTTGTATGGGCGATGTATCCATATTTGCATGATTACCTTTTGGCTGCTGTGTAGGCAAAAACTTGGATTTCATTTGCATATTATGAGAGACCAATTAGTGTTTGTGCATTATAAATTATCTGTAGTTGTCGCGATGAGTTAGGATTTTAAAGTTGGTTTTAATTATTTTATTATTTTCAACAATTTTGTCACAGTGGCATTCTAATTAATGGAATTGATTCAATCCAATCCTTATGGATTCAAATGATTTAAATGTTTTAATTTAATTTAATTTAATTGAGTGGATTTATTTAGCTTTTTCACTTTTGAGCCAAAAAGTGATTTATAAAGAGAAATTAGAAATTTAGAACTCATTTTTCACTTATGCATTTTGCGAATCCAAATTTTGTTCAAACCCTCTTGTTGAGAAATTCAATTTTTGATTGTTGGGAATGACTCAAACACAAGAATGTTTTGGGTAGTAGCTTGTTGAATTTGTGTCATTATTTCTGCTCTTTGCCTTGAAGCTCATTTGAGTCCATGAACTAAGCAAATTTTCTCCTCTGTTTTGAGTTTTTCTCCCTTTGAGTGGTAGGGCCCTCCATAAATGCCTCAATTCTTTGGTTAATTGTTTTAAGTTTGTTACAATTTATGTGTGGGATGTATATATGTTTTTTCCCACTTATTTGAGATCTTTTGATGCATGTTTGGGCTTGCATATATTTGTTATTTTGAGAATGAAGTTTTTGAGCTGTTAGGATAACCGATTTCTCGTATGATGTTAGTTTGTAAATTTTATTATATTTTTTGGTTCTTGGGCATATGGGAACCAATGGGTTTTCCCCAAATTGTGAGATTCCAAGTTTTATTTTTGGGTGTTTTAGAGGGGTCCTTGATTTGCGAGCCCTTCAAAATTGAGTTGTCACCATGTTTTGCACATTTAAAATATTGGTTTTGGTTTTTTTTCATGTTTGTAGTTGGATTATGCAGTCATAATCAATTGAGGACATTCTAGTTACTTATACTATGGTCTAAATTTTGGGTTTTAAACTGATTTTATGGGTTGTCCCTAAACCAATTATCAATAAAAAATATCATCTTTTTTGGATATTATGCCCTTGTTGAGCCTAATGATTGTCATTGAGTGTGGATTGTGTGGAACATATTAGATCATCTAGGGATTTTTACCCTTGACAATGAGGCCAATAGATCACACTTGTGCACTGTGGTATTGGCCTTATTTTTTGGTTCTATTCATGCTTGATTTGAGATCACAATTGATACTTGGATGCTTTTTTTTATAATAGTGTCTTTGGTATACTTTAGTTATTCATCCAACGGGATCTTTGAATGACCTATACTCTTGTTTGAGGCCAATTGAGTACATTCTCTTGCTTTATGCTTCTCTTGCATACCCTACTTTTATGGGCATTTTCCTCATGATTTATAGTGAGATGTTCATTGGATCATATAGGGATATGTAATCTTGGCATTATGGCCTATCGATTTGTTACCCTACGTCCACCTTGTGTGTGAGTGTTCTTGTTTTCTTTTTTGCCTTTGAGAGGTTGTGGAGTTGATGTTCCTCCTTTCCTTTCTTGGGCCCTACTGGTTGATTGTGTTATCTAGGTCCTAGGTGTAGACCAAAGTATGTTTCTTTTTATCTATGTCCTTGGTGAAGACCAAGTAGACAAGTCTTTTACCCATGTCCTAGGTTTACATTGAGCACAAAAGCTATTTTTTATCATGTCCTTGGTGTAGACCAAGTGGAGGAAGTCTTGATATTTACATCCTTGGTGTAGATTGAGTGGACAAACTTATTATCATTACCTCATTCATTGTCAATTTGAGCCTTAAGATTAGGCGCTTTGAGTAGGTATGCGGATTAGCTCCTTATGTGGGCTTAGACCTAAAAATGGTTGTATCAAACTTGTGTAGGAAACACACTTCCTATGCTTGGTACTCTAGCATCTAGGTTAGGTACTAGTCAGTAGCAACCTGGTGTACAGTGTCGTGCTGCATTATGGATGTTCATTTTCATGTTGAGTGTTCTCTGTGTTCATTCTTAAGAGATTTATTATCTACATTGTATGCATTTATTTATGTGATGTATACAAACATTACCCTGTATGCTTGTTTCCCTTCTTGGGCTATGTGACTATCTTTGTGACCACAGTGGGTTGGGTCTAAGGCTACCACATGGTTGGGTTGCATTGCACATTACTATCAGGGAATAGCATACAAGAGATTGAATACTCATAGTGGTGTAGTCCTAAGCATGATGTTCTCTTCTCTATCCCTATGCTTTTACTTTCAGCGAGTATGCTCTTATGTTCTATGCTTTGTAGATTAACTCACTTCTATTTATGTTGATCTCATTGTGTAAATTTTGGCCTCTATTTCATGTATCTAGTACTCCTTAATGTGGATCATTTCATTATTAGGTCATGCATTAGTGCCAACATTAGAATTAGTGTACCTTTTCTCTTTATAAGTAATCATGCACATATTTTTACTACCCCTGCGCATATGTTGCTTATTTTTGTGCATTCATTTTTTATTTTTGTGTATATGTTCTCTATTTCTACGCATTTGTTCTTGTAGAACTATGAATTTGTGGCAGTTTAGTGTTCCCTTTGGTATGGGTGTAAATAAATTTTAGATTTGGATACCCAATATTCTTGTGAGAATTTTGATATATTTACTTCTTTGTTTCAATTATTTTTGATTAAGTGAAAAGCAGGTTTTGAAAGGACCCAAAACCTTGAACAAAAGATTACACAAGATTTAGCATTAAATCCCCCTAGATACAATTGGAAAATAGAAACAAGCTAAAAAGAAGCAAATTTGGCACCCGACACAAAATCTAGAAAACACCCTAACAACCAAAAAGACCAACAGACAAACAAACAATGAGCCAAAAAATTGAAATGCTAGAGAACAGGTCAGTCAAAGCTCTTAAGGAGATCAACCACTTCAATGACCATGAAGTCCATATATGTAGCCACAATATTAATATCCTCAAGATCCTTTTCATTCTTGGCCACCTTCTTCTTTTTTCTTGAACAAGTTCTCTTTCCTAGACCAGTTGCCTCCTCAGTAGTATTCTTCTTAGTCTCTCCATCTGCCCCAGCTCTGTCCTGTTCCAACTTACTAACAATAATTTTGATATGCTCAGCTGATGCTTTGAGGATTTTGTAGCTTTGTTCACTCATTTTAGTTAGGCAAATTTCCATATTGGAAACCCTCACATCAATGGTCATGAACCTGGTATCAAGGTTGTATTCATCCACTGATTTTTTCATATTATTGATTCTAATATCCATAGTCCTAAACTTTGATCTGTAATCCTAAATTATGTCCTCTGATTTCCCCATATCCTCAGTGAGATATTTCAGGCATTCAAGTAGTGAATTATCCTTACCAATCCCCATAATTTCAAGAATATCTAATCTTTTTGCATGGTCCTAGATTTTTTCTTTCACTTGGTTAGTATCATCCATCATCCATTCCAGGGGCTTATGGAAACCCCAGGTCGACTTCTTGACCAGTTGTGTAGATAAAAAGTTTCCTTTGACCAGGGCATCCACATCATAGGTACCATTTTCACCCTTCTTGCTAACTTTCAGCCCTTCATCTTTAATTTCCCTTCCCGCATCTATTTTCTTAGCTTCATTATCACCCTCAACCATGTTCTAATCTATAGGGGTCTCCTTAATTATTTCTTCCCCATTCCCCTCCTAGACTCCAATATCATTTTCATTGTAATATTCCTTGAAAACCTCCTCCTCAGTAGAAATACAGGTCGAACCAATAGCCTTAGTATATTTCTTAGGAGGGGCACCTTCTCCCTCCTCCTCCTCAGTATTGTCTTCACTTTCATCCTCTTCCTCCAAAGAAGAATTGGTAGCAATTTGTGGATTCTTAACACTCATATTCTTACATTTCTTGGAAGTAGAGGCAAAAGAAAAAACCTTATCTTTACCCTTCCCCTTTTTCTTTTTCTTCCCTCCCGTGGAGGGGTCATAATCCTCATCTATTCTAGTGTCATAGCTCTCCTCTTCAAAAGAAACCCCATTTGAGTTACCTTCTTTAGAATCTAGGCCCTGAGAGAGTGGATTCTCTATGACCTTGGATTTAAGATGGTAATAAATAAGAACCATCATCCCTTCATGAATAGAAGGATTCCCATGTGGGTTCTCCCTAGCCTCTCTTATAGTAGATTCATGGAGCACAACAAATAATATGGAAAATTGACTTTTTCATTGCGGCAAAAGTGGTTAAGCAAAACAAAATGATAACCATATGCCCTAGTATATCTACCATCAAGGGTAATATAATGTATGATAGAAACCAACACATCTCTCCATACACTCATATAATTTGGGGTGTAGTACATTTTTCTCAGCTTCACCAACCGCTTCTTCTCCTTTTCACCCTTTGGGAATCTCTTCATAGTTGCCTTGGTGAACTTTCTATCTCTATAGAATTTTCTCCCATCATTACATAATCTTGTAACCTTAGATATAAGGGCTTCATCAATTTTAACAACTTGGCTCCCCAAATTCATTTTCCCATCCTTCCAGTGTTTCACAAATATCTTGGTAATCGTCGAGTTACAACCATGGAGCCACTCCATATAATCTGTAATCTGCCCTCTCTTTAGATTTTCCCAAAATCTCTTCTTATTCTTCTATTAATTGCATGACAGAGGCTCCATTCTCTTCCCATTTCCCCCCATTTCACTATTCTAAGCTCTATTCTTTCAAACCCAACTTGTCTACAAATTTGTAAAACTAGGTATCGTTGAAATTAAGATAATCGCACGTAAAATGACAATTTTCACCCACAATGCATGTAGAATCATTATCTTGCACCTCTTCATAATTCAAAAAAGGCTCTTGTAATAATCATAATAAATAATCATGATCCTTGTGAGATACATTTCAATCAGGAATAAATTACATGTTGCCCTTGTCGCATACAATTATGATTTAACAATGCCTTCACATCATAAGGAAAACTACCCTCACCATGCCATCTAGTGATGTCATCTATTTTAGTTGCCCTATTGGCTTCCCAGTCAGAAACTACATTAATCTCTTTATAACCATGGGTGATAAGATAGTTATCAAAGGTGGTTATAATATCCTTAGTTTCCTTGATAATATTTTTGATAGGGATAAGGACAACATGTTGATAGCAGAAGAAACTAAAAAAATACCATAAGGATTAGATTTCCATATAAGATTATCTGGGCAATCCTTATCAATAATGATAGATTGAAGGTGTTTCTGGATCATAGATAAAGTAAGATTAATTTGAGTTAAGTCCACCCACTGATTAGACCTCCAATAGTCCCCCACAAAGACACCAAACTTCCCTTTACACTCCTAAACAAAGGGCACATATTCAAGGAAATCAGAAAGGGGAGAGTCCATGATCTATTTATCGTCCCATAATTTAACTCTATTCCCATTTCCTATCTTCCATGCCACCCAATCCTTGATTATTTGTTTATTATCAGCCATTTGATTCCAAATATGAGACCCAACCGGGACCTCATCTATTTTAATAAAATTTTCAAAAGTAGGGATGTTGTATATATACTTATTCTTCCATATTGAGTTCCATTCCCCACTTCCATTATAGGCTCTCCAAATTTGTTTAGCCAAGAGAGAATTATTTAGAGTTCTAATTCTCCTCATTCCAAGACCACCAAATTATTTGGGTCTATAGACCTTCTCCCAAACAATTAGAGAAATTATTTTCTTCTCTTCCAACTGAGACGACAAAAAATTATTCTAAATATTTTCAATAACATCTGTGTATTTAGCTGACATTTTAAAGAGGCTCATCACAAACACTGAAAGGTTTTGCAGAGAAGATTTTAGGTGTTGGATTTTTCCTACTTGACTAAGAAGGGATCGTTTACAACCAAAATGCTTCTTGTGGAATCTATCAACAAGGGAACTCCAGAAAGAGTCTGGGGGCTTCAGAAAAAGGGGAATGCCAAGATAGGAAGAAGGAAGGGATCCAATTTGGCAACCCAATATAATGCCTATTCTTTTATGCCTAGAATCTGGATCATTAATAAAGTACATACACCTTTTAGAAAAGTTAATAAACTAGCCAGAGGATGAACTATAACTATCAAGATCCTCCTTAAGCACCTTAGCTTCCTTAATAGTGTTTAAATTGTTGTATGATCTAGTTTAGCTCATATTTTGTTTGGTGTTTAAAATCAACCTAGTGTTGTTTGTACTGAGAATGGAATTAGTTTCCTTAATGAATGACCATGGAAAATTATTTGGTTCTATGATGTGGACAAAAGTCTTGTTGTTGCTACAGAACTAGGTTGGCTTTGTTCTGAGATCTTTCTCCTAGATCTCTTAGGGTGTTCATAACCCTAAACTGAGGTAAGTCACTATCAACTTTACCTCCTCTTGAAGACTTGGTCCCCATCGACATGCTATTTATCTTCTCCTCACTAAACCTACACAAATAGATTCATTCAACCAATTTTTTCAGAACATTGTTTTCATTCTCTTCCCCCAGTCGGACTATGACTGAGCTCGCCTAGGGTAAGATCTAGAGAAAACAAAAAGGAAACTATGTACAAGGGCTCCTCTCAAGTTCCATCCCAACACATGACTCTCACCATGGATTCAGGAACCTCAAGGGGCCATTAATGGTTACAACCCATAACGGGTGAAGAACTAACAAATTACAAAATGTAAAATAAAGTAACTAATCTATTTGCATGCAAAAGGAACCACAAAGAAACTTGATATCCACTAAACATATAGTCTGCAACTTCTCATTATTGAAAAAAAAACAAAATAGTACAATAATATGAAAATCTCTAACTTTCCTATAGCTTCTCCTCTTCTTCAACCTCTACTCTCTAGATCTCTAAATTGAAGGCTTGGGATGTTATTAGTAACCATCCTCTCATTGGAAACAACCCTAACTTCCCACATATTTGCAAGCATCTCTTTAGGAACAGTTACAACTGACCATACTGTCCATAAAAGACAAGATCTGCTTTTCACGGGCTGTTACGACTAACTTTTCCAAGAAACAGTAACGTATACCTAGCTCCAGTGTTGGCTGAGCTAGCAGTGTTGGCCGAGATATAGTGTTGACCGATCTGGCAGTGCTGGCTAAGCTAGCTAAGCTGGTAGTGCTGGCCAAGCTGGCAGTGCTAGCTAAGCACCAGTGATACCAAGCAGCTTATCCAAAGTTCCCGATGCCTTGGTTGGATTTCTAGAGGCTTACAAACTACCTCACACACACACACACAACAAAATAAACCAACTAAGCAACCTATCTAGACATGGATTGACCTAGTCACATCCATCTTAGGAAGAGACAAATGACCTTCTAAGGTCCACACAAACTCTCCCGACTTGGCTAGAGTTAGTACATGCTAGAAATAAAGATCTAGGGTTTGAGTTACGTGCGCTCCTGCACCATAATCCCCCAGACAAAAGAAAGGTTAATCCATCCTTGGATTGAGAATGTTTGGATTAATGCCCAACCTCTTGAGTTCTATTTCTCTGATCCAAGTAGCATCAACATCTTCTTTTTTAGGCCATTTGACAAGGTGCTCCATGTAGTCTTTGTTCCTAGTCTTCCTGTAGACCCTTGAGTCTAGTATCTTTTTAGCTATCATAGATGGAGTAGGGGTTACTTTCAGATCTTTTACCTCTTGTATTACCTATTGAAGGTTCTAATTAGTATCTTGAATTGTTCCTTTGTATGCTACCAAATCTACAATGTTAAAAACCAGTGACAACCCAATGTCTTCAGGAAGCTCCACCTTGTATGTATTGTTTCCATACTTTGCAAGTATATTACATGGACCTAGCCTCTTCATCTGTAGCTTGTGAGGAACACATTTTTTCAGCCTATGTTTTTTCAAGTGTACCATCACAAAGTCTCCAATCTAAAACTGAACATCCCTCTTTGTTGCATCCACCTTTTCAGCATTTTCAATCAAGTTCTTTCTCAAACTTTCATGTACTTCCCTCTTAAATGAGAAAAGTCCTCATCATATCCACTACCATGCATTCCTTCCTTCAATTCTATAAGCTCAAAAATCCCTCTTGGGTGAAAGCCATAAACTATTTCAAAAGGACTCTTACTAGTTGATCTGTTCACTATATCATTATATGCATATTTAGCTTGTCCAATGAGTTTGTCCCATGCTTGACCATACTCCTTTGTGAGGCATCTCATCAAGTTACCAAGAATCCTATTGACCACCTCTGTTTGGCCATGTGTCTATGGATGATATGCATATCCAAAAGACAAGTTAGTGCCCATCTTTTTCCATAAGGTCTTCCAAAAATGGCTCATGAATTTGGTGCCCCTGTCTGAAACAATACTAAGTGGGTGTCCATGGATCCTCACCACTCCACTGGAAAAAAATTGTGCAATGTTACAAGCATCATGAATGCTCTTACAAGGTATAAAATGTGTCATCTTACTAAATCTATCCACAAAAAAAAAATACTGTCATATCCCTACCTCGTTCTTGGCAAGCCAACTACAAAATCCATGCTTATGTATTCCCATGGTCTGGTTGGGATTGGAAGTGGCTGATAAAGACCTGCATTTGAAGATGTTCCCTTTGCTTTTTGACACACTACACAACTCTCAACATACTGTCTAACAACTCTATTCATTCTAGGCCAGAAATAGAACCTAGTGACTGTGTGTGTATATTTGTGCACTTGTTACCTGCGACACAACACTTCAATAAGTCATTATGTTAGTGAGAAACAAGGGTTAATGAGCATATAAAACCCTAACATCGACCTATTACTTTCTAACTAGGATGAGTGTAGCAAATAACATAAAAACCCTCAGATTATGCTAATACCAGTGACATAAACAATCTAGCATGAAAGATTTAAGTTTAAAACAAACTATTTAATGATTTGAGCATGCATATTAGTCTAAAATAGGCATTATAACTATGTAAGAAAGTAATTATGGAGTGTGTATGAAGCTAGGAAGGAATGAGTAGCATAATAATGCTTTGAGATTCCTTCAAAATCTTGGCATAACAACACTACTATTCAAAATTTGAGGCTTATTATGGGCTCCAAATCCCTTCAATTTATAGAGGAATGTGAGAGAGAGAGGGGAGACAAGGTTCATTAATGGAGCCCCTAAGGTCATTAATGAGGTGTAAGAGCCATTAATGCCTTGGCAATTAATGAGGGATGGTCAAGAGGGAATATCCATTATTGAGTCATTAATAAAATTCATTTAAGAGGCATGGGAGGGTGTAAGGCTCAACTTGGAAAGTTGGTCCTTTAGAGAAGTCATGCTTGAGAAAGTTGACTTTCTCAAGTGGGTTGAGTTGTTAATCATTCCTTAATGGAATGTGACAACATTAGGAGGGGGTTTAAGATAGAATTAGAATTAGGATTAGATTAGCATGGGGGGAATAGGTTGAGATGGGTTAGAACCCAAGGTAGAAGTGGTTGAGATAGGTTAGGTTGGGGTTTAAGGGAATATAAATAAAATGAATTAAACTTATTTAATTCATTTAAAATATAAGAATTAATTATTTAAGCATTTTATTGCTTTTTAATAATTAAGGGGACTATAGCCATTTTAATTAAATTAAATAGGCTAGGGGAATGGGCTATTTGTAAGTGGACAATTGATTTAGGGGTTTATTTAATTCCTTTATAATTAAATACTATAGCCATGTTTGAATTTGATTTGATTTAATTAGTTTGAATTGATTTGAATTGTATGACTATAATAGTTAATATAATTCGGTGATAAAAATCACCTAGGAAATTAAATTTGATTTTTTTTAAAAATAAATTATGCCAACGTAACATTGTCATGACATAATTGGGGGTATGATCACACTTAGGGCAAAGAGGGTCTATAGTTGGAACATACCAAATTTAGGTGGTTACATTTGCCCCTCTTTGAATTGATGTGAGTAGTGCATTGATTCAAAGAAAGTTTTTGATTTTGACTTTAGAAAGATTGAGAATTCTGTTCTTGGTTGTTGAACAAAATGTTGATGAGATCAGTCTTGCACTTGATTGAACTAAACTGATAGAATTGAATTTAAACTTGGTTGTCGTACAAAGGTCAATAAAAGATTTTTAAAGATACCAATTCTGAACTTGGTTGTCGTCCAAAGATTGATAATACTGATTCCAAACTTGGTTTTCATCCAAAATTCAGTAAGAAGCTACCGAGAGCTTAATAAGAATCTTTTAAAATGAGGGGGCACAAGATATCCATCGTATGAGAACCAAAGCTTTTTATCTAACAGTTCCGACTTAGTCAAGGAAACTATTATGCCCCTAGTTTGTTTGATAATGAAGTCATTTTAATGCTATTTTGAGCAAAAATTTAATTGATGATAGTGTGATCATGCCCCCTCGGGAATGAAATCGAAGGAAAATAATAAAATCCCCTCAGTTGAAAGAACGTATCACTTGCAGGAAGCAGTTAGGGCAAGAAAGAATGGAGTAGAAGAAGTGGAAAAAGATGGTGTGTTTAAAAATAAACACACTAGTACCAAGTTAATTACATGAAAATGTGAGTGATGAGACTGATAAAATGATGTTAGACCAAGATTTATGATAAGATGTGCAGTATTGATAGATTTTTGAAACAAATGAAGCAAATCCACAGTTTTTGGAACTGTCGCAAAAATAGCACTATGCTACTGAAAACATCTTAGGCACCTTCGATTTGGTTCCTGATTGACTAAAAAGAGAACATAAATGTAGTCGTAGTTGCCTAGGAGGAGTTTTAGAACTTCTAAAGGGCTCAAAAGACCAATATAAGCCTCAAAAATTACCATTTCACTATTCATTTTCACTTTCCTCCATAGTAATTTTGAGAGCTCTGCAAAGAAGATGGTAGTCCCTGTGAGGAAGCATCGTTTCAAGATGAGCCATCGACATCAGCTCCCGATCGACTACCCACCTCCGGTAAGGGCTCATAAAACTACCTCTTGAATTTTGCAAATTTCAATTTCATGCATTTTTGTAGCTTTTATACCCAGTTGAATTTTGAGTCGCATCCAGTATTCTAGATCACAACCTGAAAAATCCATGTCACATCTGGTATACCTCGGATCGCATCCAATTTTTCCAAATTCCTACATCATATCTAGGATACTCTAGATCACATCCCATTGCCATGTTTCTGTCTTATTTTTAGTTGAAATTTGATTTTGGGTTGTACCCTATCCATTTAAGCTCGTACCCCATTTTTAGGGCCACATCTCATATTTTAGGTATCATACCCTATGATCTCCATTGCATCCTATATCTCTAGGATCATATCCAGTAAAGGAGATCACACCCTATCATTTCAGAATTGCATCTGGTTGTGAGACTTAGAAATTTATTCTTTTGTACCTATTTGTGTGCCGCGAACCTTGAATTACGTATTTGATTAGGAGTACGCATCTTTGCTGTAGATAGAATATTGATGTATGGTTGTGTTTGTCAAAATAGACCCAATTTGAGGTAGTCACATTTTGCGGCACCTACCTAGGTCGCATGCTTGCATTGTCTGGACTACTTTCAAATGATGAGCAGACTACAGTGATCCAATGTGGATTACATTCTTTGATAGGTTTACCCGAGATAGGGGTAAACCAAGGGTTGTTGACTGCTCTTGCTGAGAGATGGCACTCAGAGCACACCACCTTCCATCTACCAACTGGGGAGATCATAGTGACGCTGGAGGATGTATGGAAGATACTTTGGGTTTTGATGATTGGTGTTGAGGTGCACTTTGAGTTGATGACTAATGTAGTGATTGGTGCTGCACGTCAATATTTCCAGGATGACATGATTGATCATAGATATCTATCATGGGATTATATGGTCGATCATTATGATCATTTATTTGTGTACATAGCAAGTCTGATAGGTGGAAACTTGATGCCAGACAAAGGTCAGCATGGATTCATGGTTGGTTGGGTAGACATGTTAAAGTAGTTGGTTACCCACAGACGAAGATTTGCATGGGGCAGTTGTATTTTATCCCATATATATCAAGAGATTCATGAGATAGTATATCATTATACACATAGTATGACTATGGGTATCCTTATAATTCATATCTGGACCTGAGAGCACATCCCTATTACACGATTGATTATAGATAGACAATGAGCACTAGAGCAGCCCTATGTATACATGTATGCAAGTCTCATTCAGCAGCCCCATCTGGGCAAGGTTGAGTATTGGCATCGACTCTTTGATGATATGACTGAGGTCATTTGGTGACCATATTTAGACTGCGAGGAGTGGACCTTGGATACATGATAGGTACCATATTTATTTCAGAGCCAATATCTCATAGGGAGGACCAGATATGCGATAGATCAGTTTATTCACACCCGAGTGCTGAGACAGTATGGCTGATGACAGGGCAGGATACAAGATATCACTGTTTATGCATGAATCTGAGATGAGGCATCATTGTGGGGTGCCCAGCTGAGGTATGAGATAGTACATTAGGAGATTCATGATATGGTTAGAGTAGACTGAGATCTCCACCTTGATGTGGCTGATGTAGGTGTTTCAAATGGATATGCCACGGAGATGCTCCAGTACCCATTTCCTTGTTTTACTATACCGGGGGAGATCATTCCTCGCATAGAGGATCCTTTAGATTACAATCCTAAGGATTGTCTTGCTAGAGGGAGGGGAGGAGCACAAAGAGATAGGGCTACTGATAGATATGGAGGTTAGGATAGAGGCTGAGATGGAGTGAGAGATGGGAGACAACCTCCTCCTGATGATGGTGATGATGGAGATGATAGGGGTGGCGGTGGTGCGGCTATCGACATAGGTGGTGTGAGTGGTAGTGGACAAGGGAAGTGCCAGAGATTTATATTTGTAGCTCTTTAGAGGGATCCTAGTCTGCTCCTTACCAAGGATCAGTAGAGATAGAGGCAACAGGGGTCACAGGATAGACCACAGGACAGGGGACAAGACAGGCCTCAGGGCCAAGATACAGGTAGAGATGGAGATCCTCTTTCTAGGTGTGAGCAGGAGAGAGAGTAGCTGAGGGAAAAAATTAAAGCTCTAGAGGCAAGAGCCACAACAGTAGAGTCTAGGCTTGCTATATTAGATGCCTTTCTCATAGACAGGGACTGGAAGATGGAGAGAATCCGATTAGAGAGAGACGTACAGGCCTGCACAACCACACATCAGGGACAAAGGGCCACATATTACTATACTCTTTACCATGTGGTAGAGCTAGAGGGGCAGAGAGAAATGTCATTTTCTTGGTTGGCTCAGCAGTCAGAGGGAGCGATGCCTCCCCCACCTCCATTTGTACCCCCTCCTCCTCCTCCAGATTAGGGAGAGGGGGGGAGCCAGAGCTGATGTATATTGTCATATTTTGTATATTTGAGTTCACATTGTATATCTGGATCCTTCTGAGATCCTCTTTTGTATATGACACTGATATATGTATATCTGATTCATTCTACCTCAATGATACTCTTTATGCCAGATGTTGTTTGATTTGTACCATGTTCAGACACACATATATGCAGCTTCTGATTCTAATAGGTCTTATGATTGTCTCTTTGCTTTGATAGAGTTATTTGAACATATGATGATATCTTGGTCTTTTGATGAGTTATATTTAGATGATGACATCATTTATGTATTTGATTTGATTACTGATATAAATATGTTTTAAATGATACTTATGCAAAAATGCAAATGTATGTTTTTTGATTGTCCTTTATGCAAAATAGATGTATGGATGCATTTAGGATGTAAAAGTAAAAATACAATACATGGATGCTTTGTTTTGGTATTTTACTGTTGCTTCTTTTTATGAATGCAAAATTTATGCTATGGATGTGCAACGATAGATATATTAGTAATATGGATGTTGTAATTAACTTGATTTAGAAGAAGAAAAATTGAATTAATTTGGAGCTAAAAAATGCCTTTAATGCATCTCCTTTCCAGTTCATGTTCCATGCAATTGTAAAAAATGTAATAATATGAAGACTCTTAGGACTTTGTCACTGGTATGCAAATGTATATCTTTTTATCATCATTGGGCACTCTTTCAGAATGGATACCACCTGATAGTACAACAATCACTAACACCCACTGATATTATGAAAGTATGAATACTATGTTTTATTGAAATGTCAGAAATAGACTTAGGCATCAAGGAATAGAAGCCAGGATAAAAAATAGTCACCTTCCTTTTAATAGACCAGACTCTGATTAAGGTAAGATAATGGACCCGCAATGACCTTGAAAATTCATATCCTTGGGTACATTATGATTTGTATACCTTAGTGAGAATCTGGATCAGAAAATAGACAAGGAAATTGTTTCAACCTCACCGTGTTTTACACATAACAAAGATTGAGATATATACAGCTATCCACCCATAGTGGCAGCTCTTACCATAAACATCTAAGTTAGGTGAAATTTATAGGATCATTTGGAACAATCACCATATGTAGAAAACCAAGAAAAAATTATGCCCCCTGTCCTTGTGATTCTTTGTCTTTGCGCAGACGTCATGGAGTAACTCAGAAGGCATAACAAATCATCAATTATGAACCAATCAAATAAAATTTATAATTACTTAGATGCCCCTAGTTGAAAACATCATCAAGACATGAAAGAATCATAATCAAACCAATATCAAACTGTGTGTTTAAGTAGTACTTGCTCATTCATTTGTCAAAAATAGTAGAGATTCATCAATCAGAAAATTGGAATATAAGCAATATGGTGTTTCCATGCCTGTGCATTGATAGGATAATCCATTCATGTTTGCGATCCAATATAGCCTTGTAGGAACTCCATTAATGTAAATGTCATGTTTGGATATGCGATGTTTGAAAAGACACCCTTGTTTTGGAAAGCGACATCATTTTGCATGTATCAAGAAACATTGTGTTCATGAGGAAAACCATCCTACAGAAACCTAGAAACCTAGCAACTGCAACCTACCATGCCAACAAAGATGACCCTAGTGCAGAATGCCTTATTCCTAAGATGTAAATACAGCCAAATCCTAAGCGAGGATAAGATAGCCATTTAGGAAATGAAGTCAGCATTTTGAGCACAGACATAATTATGAAGGCTTAGTATCAGTAGTGTGTTGATAGATGGGGTGCACAACATAAGTGATGTCTGATTGCCAGGTTTTCACCACTTGGAAAGATTTTCTTTCTTTCTTTTTGCTACCAAGATGCCTGTTTTACCAGGAGCTCATCGAGGCACTTTTCTCTTTTTCAATTTTTTTTTTCTATTTCTGCTTTTTTGAATGTTTTTGTAGTATCAAGGCGCCTGTTTGCCAAGTTTTCACCAAGGATACCCTTTCTGTAGGACCTTTTTCCACCATTTTTTGATTTATTCAGGATCAATTTTCTAAATGTTTTTAGTATTTTCAGAGAAATATTTAATGTACAGGCTCTGCTAGCCGAACATTAAGTGTAGAACTGCTTCAAATGTAGAGTGTTGATAGGATCTGGAAGAACATCTCCTTCAGGTGTGGCCAGTTGATAAGCTCCAGCCCCAAAAGTAGCAGTGATAACATAAGGTCCCAGCCAGTTAGGTTCAAATTTTCCTTTCTACTCTCTGTTAGGCTGGTTCTTAGGATTCTCCTTTAAGACGAGATCTCCCACTTCAAATTTGCATGATTTGACTTTCTTATTGGAGCCCTTGGAAATACATGCTTGGTACACCTTTATGTGATTGAATTCCTATTGTCTGTGCTCATCTAGTAGGTCCAGAGAATTCACGCTATCTATGCGGTACTACTCATCAGTAACAAGACCTTGTAAAGATATTCGCAAAGATGGGATTACAACCTTAATAGGTAATACTGCTTCAACGCTATAGACTAAAGCAAATGACGTGGCTCCAGTTGGTGTTCTGATGCTTGTTCTATAGGCCCATAGTGCTAGATTTAGTTGTAGATGCCAGTCTCTTCTAGACTTACAATTTTGTGTAGAATCTTGAGAATATTCTTGTTAGATGCCTCAGCTTTTCCATTACATTGAGGATAATATATTGAGGAACAATGTTGAGTAATATGGAACTATTCACAAAGGTCATCAATGTTTTTATTTTTAAATTGGCCCCCATTGTCTGTTACAATTGAAGAGGGTATCCCATATCTACAAATAATATAGTTCAGAATGAACATAGCCACCTATTTGCTAGTAGCTTTGATTAGCGGCATGACCTCGACCCACTTTGTGAAATACTCAGTGGCCGTAATGATGAACTTGTGTCCATTTGAAGAGTTGGGATATATTTGTCCAACCAAGTCAAAGGCCCATTGCTAAAATGGCCAATGTGTGATAAAAGGGATAAGTTCTCTGGTAGGAGCATGGATGAGATTTCCATGTGTCTGGCATTTATGACAGGTTTTTGAAAACTAAGTAGCATCTTTCTCCATGGTAGGCTAGTAATAACCTACTCTGAGTAGTTTCTTCGCTAATGAAAAGCCGTTCGAGTGTGATCCACATACACCTTGGTGGACTTCTTTTAATGCTAGATCAGACTCTTTGAGTTCTAAACACCTAAGAAGTGTACTGTCAAGACCTCGTCAATATAGGTTGTTAGTTATGAGGACATAACATGATGCTATCCTAATCAGGGATCTTTTCTCATTTTTGGATAGATTATTAGGGATGGTTTGGTCAGAAAGGTAAGCAATGATATTGGCATACTGAGATTGGTCTGGGGTGTTTAAAGCACATATTACCTGGTATTCAGGGATATCAAAGGCAGGATAGGATAGTTCTTCCACCAAGAAGTCATATCAGAATTGATGTTCTTCTAGTTGTAACATGGATGCCAAGGTAGCCATAACATCTGTAACTTTGTTTTCTGATCTTGGTATATGCTGGAAGGTGACAAAGACAAAGTACTTCTTCAGGTCATCAACTAGTTGTCTATAGGGCATCAAATTTTCATCTTTCATTTGGTACTCCCCATTGAACTGATTGATAATTAGTTGGGAGTCACCATATATGTGTAATTCTACAATCTTCCACTCCATAGCTAGCTTAAGACCATTTACCAATGCTTCATATTTTGAAATATTGTTGGTGCATGGAAACATCAATTTGTAAGATTTGGGAATCTTGTAACCTTGAGGAGTTATGAATAGGACCCCTGCTCCAGAGCCTTGTTGAGTGAATGAACCATCAAAGTACATCTTCCATGGATATTTAGTTAGATGCATGATTGTTTCATAAGGAAATTCAATCGTTAAAGGTTCATCATCCTGGAGTGGTGAATCAGCCAATTGATCTGCAAGGACCTATCCTTTGATAACTCTTCATTCTACATATTCAATGTCAAACTCACTTAAAATTAGGACCCATTTTTCCAAATGTCCTATCAACACTATTCTGCTTAGGAGATATTTCAGAGGGTCTATATTAGCAATGAGCCTCACTATATGAGAGAGCATGTAGTGTCTTAATTTTTGTGATGAGAAGATGACTGCTAAGCATGCTTTTTAAATAATGCTATAATTGAGCTCATAGGTGACCAGTGTTCTACTAATATAGTAGATAGCTATTTCTTTCTTTGTTTCATCTTCTTGAGCTAGAAATACTCCTAGGGATGTAGCTGTAGCTGAAATGTATAGGAGTAGGGGATTTCCATGAGTAGGCACCATAAGAATAAAAGGAGTAGCCAGGTATCCTCTCAATTATTTGAAGTTTGCTTCACAGTATTCATCCCATTTGAAGGTAACCCATTTATGTAGTAATTTAGTAAAGGGTTGTGCCCTAACTGCAAGTTGGGAGATGAATCTCCTAATGGACTGAAGTCTCCCTTGTAGTGTCCTCATTTGACTGATGTTGCATGGAGGAGCCATCTCTATTATAGCCTTAACCTTAGCAGGGTCTACCTCAATTCCTTTTGCTAAAACAATGAATCCTAAGAGCTTCCCTGATTGGACCCCAAAGGCACATTTCTTGGGATTGAGCCTAAGTAGGAACTGTTCCATACGATCCAAGATCTTTCTTAAGTTAGTAGTGTGAGTACCTCTTTATTTGGATTTAGCCAATGTGTCATCCATGTAGTCCTCCATGCTCTTTTGCATCATGTCATGGAATATAGTTGTCATGGCTCTTTGATATGTTGCCCCGACATTCTTTAACCCAAATGGCATGACATTCCAGCAAAAGGTGCCCCATGCGCATGTAAATGTAGTTTTCTCTTGATCCTCAGGGGCAATTTTGATTTGGTTATATCCCGAGAATCCATCCATTAAAGAATACATCTGGTATTCTGCTGCAAGGTCTATGATCATGTCAATGTTAGGTAGAGGGAACTCATCTTTCAGAAAGGCTTTGTTTAAGTCTCTGAAGTCCATATAGATCATGATAGATTTATCAGATTTAGACACAGGGACCACATTGGAGATCCATCCCATGTAGGCAATGACTCTGATAAATCTAGCCTTTAAAAACTTCTCTAGTTCTTCTTTTACCAATAATGCAACATGAGGATGCATCTTTCTAAGTTTTTGTTTCATAGGCTTAATCCCAGGAGCTATAGATAAGTGATGCATGATTAGATTAGGATCCATCCTTGGTATATCGGTATAAGACCATGCAAAGTTAATCTTCTTTTCTTTCAGGAACTCTGTGAACTGTGTCTTCTCCTCTTCTGATAAAGATTGTGCAAGGTGGACTATTTGAGGATTTTCAACAGTGCCCAAATTTACTAGCCATGTTGGTTCAATCAGTACTGAAGACCTTTCCTGAAAGTGTTTGGGGAGGATATCAAGAGCCTCATCCTTTGGCAGCTCTGAGAGGTTTTCACCTTTGGATACATCTTTTTTCTTTTCTATTTTGGGATATGATACTGCCACAGAGTGGTTTTAACCATTAGTCCTCTTTTTATTTTTATTTTTTAGTTTTTGAATGAGAAACCTGATATCCTCTTGTGACATGTTCTCACTCCTTTCATTGGTGAAAGAAGGGTAAGGTTCACAAGCATTGAGATAACAAGCTAGGGTGTGGTCATTAGGAAAGTCAAGGATAGGAGTAGGATATATTTTAGTCCAATCAATTAGGTCTAGAAGTATCAATGATAGAGAGTCAGTCTCTAGGAAGGATAGCATCGCGTTAGCATCAAGACCATTAACTGACATGACATGGTCTGTTAAGTTAATTTCTTCAATATTTAGATCAATAAGAGTGAGATCATTTTTAAAAGGGTCATTTTTAGTTATATGCAGACCAAACTCTAGTGAATCGTCAGTAGAAATATCATCATCATCTCTCTGTAAAAGGAGGCTTCCTTCTTGTAGCCTATGAAATTCTTCTAGACTTATGTAATCACCAGTTTCTTCATCAATGATCGAGGGAAGGAACTCTTCTTTTGCTTCAGGATTATCAGTGTCATTGGGAGTAGTGTTAGACTATTTATGAGGAGCTGAGGGTGCCGCAAACATGTAAATTGTATCTATTCCAATATTTTTAGTGGCAACAAATAGCTCTTCCCATTCATAATCATGAGAGTCTGTGACCTCATCATCAGATCTATTTAAGTATTGAACAATGGTTATCTAATGTACCCGGTTAGCTACCTGTGGATCAAAGTGGGGCAGATCAAGGACATGTGAAACTGTGACCAATTGCCCCCAGTTAGGATGTAAATCCTATTGTTGGGGTGTCTCTTGAGTAATTGTTTCTATTAATGATATCTCTGGACTAGCAGCTATGGTGTATCCTACCTCTTGAATGGGAGGTTGTGCTAAAAAAGGGGTGCGAAGATCTTGTGGTACCTCAAAGCTGGGTACATAATGTTCTCCTTTATAGTTGGGATCATGTGTGTTGACATGTAATAATATTTCATAGGACCACTACTCTAATTCATCTATTTCATCACTCCCTTTATCTGAGTTTGGACTCCTTTTGGAAGCGGGTTTATCATTTTTAGTATTAAAACCCAGTCCTATTTTGTCTCTGGTATTCTGGAACTCCATGGGTATAGGTTCAATAAGTCCTCATCCTGTGTCATTTAGAGGTCCTTTTCCTTTGTATCCCATTTTTTTGAGGAAATCATATCCCTTTCCATACTGTTCTGGGGATATCTTTACATTTTTGACCTCAGCTTCTACTGGTTCTCTTTTGTAAAGCCAGCCCAAGACTGCCTGTTCTTCTGTGTTATCTAAAGAAGATGTGGATTCCTTTACCATTCCAGTTGCTTTGTGTACTTTTGGCTCTTTAGATGCTGTAGGTGTGAATGTTGAGGAAGGTTTTCCATAGGATCTTGGTGACACCGGAAGTTCTATTAGTGAGGGAGTCAAGTCCAGCTTGTACTCTCCCATACCTGTTTCTTCAAGTTTTAAGGTTTTGCCAAAACTCTTCATAACCATGTCCTTGGTAGTTTCAGGAGTAATTGCATCCATAGCTTCCTTGTTATGCGGGATCATGCTACCAGCTTTGATATTATTACAGGTGTAGTTAGCATCTGCAGGAATTGTCACTTCCACCCCATTATGTGGGAACTTTATGCATTGGTGGTAAGTAGATGGCACAACTTGAATTTCATGAATCCATTGTCTCCCTAATAGGATATTGTAGGCTAAGGGTGATCCAGTACCTGACATGTGACATTTCACTCAATTGGACTGACTCTGATAGGTAGAACAATAAGACCTTTGGAGGATCTTTCTTCCTTGTCATAAGCTTTGATAGTTATTTTGCTTCTAGAGTCAACCGTCTATTCTGAGAGACCCAATCTCTTGATTAGATCAAGTGTATAGATATTCAATCCCGTGCTTCCATCTATCAATATGCATCTAAAACAAGATTTATGAAAAAAGACTTCAATATGGAGGGGTTGATTATGTGGATGTGTCAATGACTTATCATCCTCTTTAGAAAAGGAGAGGTAATGTGGCATGGAGATGTGATTGACCATCGCTTGGAATTTGTCTATATTAATATCCTTTGGGATGTTAGCAACATGTAGAGCCTGTTCTAGGATTTCCCTATGTACTGTGGATATTTTGAGCAACTCAAAAATGGAAATGTTGGCAGAGGTTTGTTGTAATTGGTCTACCAAGTCATATTTTGCTCCAGGAATAGTAACCACATGTTTTTCTGCTGGTTTAGGAATAGTTATGATAGGAACTTTGGATGTCGGTGTCAATTTTGGAGGTCCTTTGATCATGACCTGTGCTTGGCTCCGTGTTATGACATTTGAGTGGAATGAGACCCCTTTGATTGTGAACACATTGATTGACTCAGTCTTAATTTCGAGCATATTAATCACATTGTCATTTTTGGAATAGGTGTAGTTGACTTTGTTACCTTTCCCTTTAGATGTTTCTCATTTTTCATATTTAGGAAAGGGTTTGTTGAATGCTGCATGATCCTCATTGGTAGTATGTCTGTCTACTTTGATCTTAACTCCTTCAATGAAATCTTGAATGACATGTTTAAGTTTAAGGCAATTATTAGTCTTGTGCCCCTTTTTTTTATGGAAGACAAAATAGGAATTATCATCCCTCCGCTCCCATGGTTTGGAATCTGGGATTGTGAGAACTTTTTTATCCAATAGTGTCTTTAAAAAAGTATTGAGAGGCTCTCCCAAAGGAGTGAAAGTTCTTTGAGGTTTCAAAGTCCATGTCCGACCCTTGCTATTATCATTGTTTGCCTTGGGTATGGGGGTTGTGACTTTAGCATCCTTGCTTTCTTGCATGCTATTAGTCAAATTGAACACCTCAAGTTTAGGATTAATGTTAGAGGCATCAACTACTCTGTCATTAACAACATTCTTGTTTTGCTTCCACCATTTAGGCTTGGAGTTGGATTTGTTGGTTTTGTTTTCATTTTGAAGGGTGATCTCTCCCCTTTTGACTATGACTTCCTCGGTATAGAGGGCATTCTTAATCATTCTGTCAAAGCTTGGTGAGTCTTGAATTTGTAATGTGTAGTTAAATTTGGGTACCAGGTTATTAACAAAGATATCCATCTTCTCTGATTCAGGAATGGCCCTTGAATATCGTGCAAAAATATTCCTCCATCTTTGTAGGAAGTGTGTAAATGATTCACCATTTCTCTCTTTGGTATACATAGGTCCATCATAGTCACATCATGTTGGATGTTTTAGGAGTAATGTTGGATGAATCATTGGATCAACTCCTCAAATGTTTTGACCTTAGGGTTCAGTTTTGAGAACCACTCCATGGCATTACCTCCTAGACTTCCTGGAAATAGTCACATCAGGTATGTAGGTTTGTGCATGTATTCTATGCTTAGAGCACAGAATTCCCTCACATGATCGTGTGGGTCAATTTCTCCTGTGTATTTTTCATACTTGGTTCTTGCCACATTGGGAGGAAACGAGACCATAGTGATACTCTTGTCAAAAGGAAATGAACAAATGACGTCCAAAGAGTATTGTGTTTTGGGTTTCTCTTTCTCCTGTTTGAGGTTTGTGAGCTTTGTTTGCAACAAAGTGAGTTGCTTGGTGAGAATAGATATAGGAGTTGGTACCTCCTTTTCTTTAAGTTTCTCCACATCATAATCCTTAGGTAGTTTAACACCTGTGGATGCTAGGTGGAGGTAGTATTTCTCCTTATCCTCGTCAATCATCTTTTCCATAATTTTATGGAATCTCTTGCTCTGTTTGAGTTTTTCATATTCTTCTTCAGTTATTTTGTTCTCACTGCTAGACTCAAATAAGGGACGATCAAACTTGGGTTCTTCTTCCTCATCCGTATCTTTGGGCCTTATTCCATTGTTATACTCCTCAAAATCCTCACTCCATCTGTGAGTGTCGCTATCCATTTGTGGGGAGTCTAGATCGAGTAGGGAAATACAAGATATTTCTCCTTGAAAGTGTGGTGTTTTAGGAGGCACTTTTGATCCTTTAGACGTGTACTTGTTGCATCTTGTGTTAACCATGAATTTGTTTCTCAACTTTGTCAATGTTTCCCAATAGTGCAAGTGAGAGCTTCAAATTGTTCAAGTGGGTGTGTCTAGGTAAGAGTAACTATTTGTTGTTGGTGGACGTAAATGATTCCAGAATTAGAGGGTTAGAATGCCCTAATAGTGAGCTGGGAACCAAGTTGTTAGTGGAAAGCGGGTAGACCACATGTATTGAACTGATCGTGAAAGACTAACTAAGCATGCAAGGTAGATGTTTTGAAAAAGTGTTCTGATACAACAACAGGGAGACCAGGAGAGACAATAGGAACTAGCTAAAGAGCCAAAAGGGTATCCTAATCAACTAAGACTTTCTAAGAAATACCTCTGCAAGTACCCACTTTCCTAGATGCGAGCTCCCAGATGTGAGCCTTTGATGACACCAGATGCGAGCCTAAACCCTAGATGCGACTATGTGCTGACCAAATGCGAGGTAGTATACCAGATGCGATCCTAAATACCAAATGTGATACAGGACATACAAGATGCGATTTTATGATGCATTTGTCAGATTTTGCCAGTTTTAAAATTTGCATTTTGGGAGTTCATGCAGTTTGTCTGATCTGTGATCGTGTTTGGAGACTTGCCAGTGAGTGAAAAACACATGTATCTGAAGGTTTGAATATTGTTTCTTGTTTGAAGGAGTTTATCTTTTTAGTATTTTTCAGACACGCCAAACAAATTTTCATTGTTAGGAGGGTGAAACGAACACTCATCTTTTTCTATTCTTCTAGGTGGAGGATGAAAATCTTTGCTTGTTGACTCAGGTACACAATCAAATGCTAATCAGAATACAACCATCACCAAGCATGCAATGGCTCCAGTCATGATGTTGTATTAGCCAACGCCAAATGCAAGTGAGGGCACAATATGATGAGTGTCTTGGGGTAATAAATTTTTTCCTTGCACAAAGATTATAACCCTTTTGGGAGTGAATCAAGAATTCTTTCAGTTGAAATTGTTGTAGATTATTGGGAAATCCATTTGAAATCGTCCCCCATAGAATTGTACAAGGAAAAATTGAGGTGTATAGCCCTATGAGTACCTGAATGTATGTAGTCTCACAAGAAATATTCAAGTGGATCCACTCTACATATACCCAAGCATGTTCAAGGAATGATGTCGAAACTCCATGAACAAAACCGGCTCCATCTTCTGAGGATTTAGCCTACGAGGAAGCAACTATTTATAGTGAGTTGGAAGGGTTGGCATAAAACCTATCCTCACTTGGGTCATTCCAGGGATATTTTTTACTCAACCAATAGGCCCTCTACTATTAAATATGCATACAAAGGATTGGTGAGCTTTGGATGTCTAGATTTCTAATTCTTCCTAAGAAGAAGAGAATACTCTCCTAATCTAAGTCATTTTCTCCCAAAACAGAGTCAAGAAAAGTGGTTCTTTCCCTCAAGCAATGTTGTGCTTGATTTAGATGTTCCTATTTTAATGAAAAAAAGATGCTTGAAAGTATATTTGCCTTGTTCAATTATCCACAATATTTAGTGAGTTTGCTTGTTCAATTTTTGTGTCTCAAAAATGAATTATACGGTTGAACTTGTTCTTTGAGCCACAAGATTTAGTGATTTGTGCTGTTCATTTCTTGATCCAAAAGAATTATACAATGTGATTTCTTGTTCAGTTACCTCCAAATTGTGTTCAAACCATAAACTGATGTGTGAGTTTCTGATTTTTCTTAAAAGGAAAAGAGCATAGTCCTCTAGTCAGTTTAGTGATAGATTGGAAAATGTATCTTAATGTTGAAAGCTTGTAAATAGAGGTCAAGATGGGGGTTGGCAACTTGAAAAACCGAGTTAGAATACATTATTTCAACTCCCATGAAAAACCTTCAATAACAACCTGCAAACAATTATTAGGCTACAAAATATCAAAAAAACAACTTGTGAAGATGTTAGAGTTAGGCAAATGAAGTTCACTAAAATTTTCACCAGATGCAATCCAGAAAGACATCAAACAACACAAAAATAGATGCAACTTTCCTTACCAGATGCGATAGCATGCTCCCCAGATGTGAGCCTAAACTAAAAATGATCTGGGAAATCCTGTATGCAAGCCTCATTTTCTGCAGTGCAAGGGCGTATCCTGAATGCGATCTAGAATGACCAAAAATGACCCTATAACAGAATCATGTGCATGAAAATTAGTGAAAAATAGGTTCAAAATGAGGCCAAGTTGGAAATCAGGCCCCACGGTGGGCACCAGAAATGTGTGTGTATATTTGTGCACCTGTTACCTGCGACACAACACTTCAATAAGTCATTCTGTTAGTGAGAAACAAGGGTTAATGAGCATATAAAACCCTAACATCGACCTATTTCTTTCTAACTAGGATGAGTGTAGAAAATAACATAACAACCCTCAGATTATGCTAATA
>MU225832.1:2779327-2794783 GCA_018584345.1 Thuja plicata | reverse complement strand
TGAGGGCTTTCATTTTACATTTTTACACATCCATGACTAGAGAGCTATGGATCGATATTTGAGGCCTCATTCTTGAGCAACCTTGAATGGAATGATTCATAGAAGTGTGACAACATTTATGCACACACATCTTATCTTCTCCCTAATCACAATTGCAATACATAATCAATTAAATTCAAGTAAGTATAAAGTAGTGTTAAGGAATTCAATACACTTTAATCAAATCAAAATCAAATCACCCCAACATATTGCATTACATTCAAACACCCCATTTTATATATTACATTAGTTATCTTGACTGGTCCATTGTCCAACCACATACGCATATCATGAACTTGAATAAGAATGACCTTAATCCATTCATCTTTGAAACCTTGTGGGAAATCTAGGGCACGAGTTAACCCTTTGTCGGCTAAATGCTTGAATTCTTCCTTTAGAACTCCATCAACACACAATCTATTGTAGGATTTTCTCAATTCACTATCACCTACTTCACCAATTTTAATCATGTAACATGATCTAACATCATGGATCATAAGTACCTTTGGTGTAATGGTTGAGAGAGCTCCAGTCAGATCACTATGAATTGCACTTTTAGGAATGACTCAAAAATTGAGAGGTGCACATACATCATTCTGTACTAACTAAACTTGCTCTAGTTCTTCCTCCATACTTTTGACTGGTGCGGAAGAGCTTGCAGCCACAATCTCTAAATTTAGGGTTTGAAAAATGAAGAACATAGCACCTTGGCAAGTATCCTTCACATTTTTCACCTTAGGATTTCTGACGACACACTAACAAAATATTTGATGCTAAGTTTGTTAAGATCAATTCTACAACTTCTTCAATCGCTCCGTGAATACTAAAAATCACAAAGTAAAATGAAGAATAAATTGTTCATCCTTTATAGACTCAAAAGGTCAAGGTAGGTAAGCAATAAATGTTCTACCTGCTGAGTTAGTGCAAGCCAGATGTCCTCGGCTTTCTAACACAACTTGCATGCCACTCGGCTCACCATACTCAACCATCACAGAACTTACTCGACCAACAAACTCGGCACACACTAAAGAACTCAACCTTAGTGCACCTATAGTGCAATTAGCTCTTCTTGAAATTTTTGTCTTCAAAATGTGTCTTGGTTCATCTTAACATATGAAAATATGGACTTTGGCACATTTCATGTTAGGAACTGATGTAAGATAAGAATTTTAAATGCAGTTCCTTACATACCTCTTTTGCTTAGTTGGAGATGGTGTGATCACCTGATCCATTAGATTGGGTGACCTCAGCTGCACTAGCTTCACTGCTGCATGGTTCAAATTTCTTAAGCCATGTTTAGTTCATCTATGCTCTAATCTGATCAACAGTAGGAGCAGGTACCCTAGTCTTACAATCTTTCCTTGTATGACCAATTTTTAGGCAACTGTGACAAACTAGGCTTCCATTCATCCAACTCTTAGACTTTCCTCTGAAATGTGTCCTTACGTAATTTTCTGGAACATGTCCATACTCACCACAGTAATGACAACTATGCCATGTGTTGTAATCCCAATTGTAAGTATTGCCTTTTCTTGGTGATTTCTCTTGTGCCTTTGATGTCCATTGATGTTTACCTTTAGATCTGCAATCTTGTGCTCTATGACCATATTTATGACAGTTATAACAATTACCATTGAATCTAGGTGTGGAAGGTGCATTTCTTGCCTTTGTCTTACATTTACGTGCTTGATGTCCAAACTTATTACAGTTAAATCAATAACTGTTAAAGTTAGTTTTAGGATTGGAATTACCATTCTTGCTTCGGCAAATGTTTTTTGTATGACCTGGTTTCCCACAGTGGTGGCAAACAGGTTTGTTGTTTCTTGGTTTTTCATTCCTCCTTTCACCTGTCTTAGATTATTTTCCTTCTTCAGTGGTTGTATGTTGTTCAGTGTGACCTAATCCAGAAGAATCTTTAGGTCTTCTTAATGCTTCCACTAGTTGTTCAAAGTAGCTCAAAGCTGCATTGGGATCATTCACTCTGTTGTTAAGTTCTTTCTCATATCTCAATTCATCTTTCAACTGACTATTCTCAGATCTAAGATTTACAATCTTCATGTCTTTCCTACTGATCTCCTGATTCACAAGTAGCAGTTGATTTTCCATGTCAACTTGATTGACTGTCATTGTTTGTACACCATGTGTTCTTTCATCAAGTCTGATAGTCATCACTCTTTTGTCTTCTTTTTCCATATCCTTTTCATCTTCGGCTTTATTTTTGTGTTCAACAACTTCACACATTCTTATTGATTGGGCTTCTTGTTCCTTTTTTAAGTTTCTAACTTCTTCACATAGTGCATTGTTCTTTTCCAGTAGATCTGCTATTGCTGCATCACTCTTAGTAGAATCTCCATTCTAAAATAGATTTGTGGTGTCCTCTTCTTAATAATAACTGTCATTCATTTGTTTGGCCAAATCTTTCCTTGCTGTAAAGGACTTCTTTAATTCTTGTCTTGCTATCTCAAGCTGTTGTAGTGCTAGCTGAATATCAATCTTTTGATTCTTAATGACTTTACCCATCTTGTAGATCTCCATCTCAAGATCTGTATTCTCAAGATGATTATAAATTTCTAGAGAACTGAGCTCTGATACCAATTTTTGGAAATACAATAATGGGAAAGCAAGATACTGAGAGGGGAGGTGAATCAGATCTTCAAATTTAAATACTTAAAACAAACTGATCCACATTTATACATATATGAATCTAATGTAACATCAAATAGCATCCACACAATAAAATAAATAAATCATAACACAAGAACTTGGTAACCCAGAAACCCAAATAGGTAAAACTGAGGTGGGGATGACACCCACAAAATTCTTCACTACTACAGCAATAAAGTGTGCCTGTTAGGGCTACAAAAGTTGATTACAAAATGCAATCTACCTGGTTAAAGGTCTGCCCAGTTAAGAGCTAAAGATCATTACAATCTACCCTATGAAAGGATTTCAACTTACAATAAAGTAAGCACTCTGTTAGGAGATTTAGAAAGGTCTGTTAGAACCACTATGTTAAGAGATTTCACCTGATACAATGATTAGAATGTTTCAAGTAATGATCCTTCGTTATGCACTCAGATGCTGATGATAGATCTCCTCTTTCCAGTACCTTCTGTGATCTCACAATCTAATATGTATTTACTTTGCTGTTCAATGTTCTATCACTTTTCTTGATCTATGCTTCTTAACAAAATAACCCTCTATGCATTTCACTTGAAAATGCAGTCAACACTTCTCTCCACACACACAAAATAGGGTTAAGAAGAAATCTTATATATCTATTCAAGTCTGGTAGTGAGATCTAGATCAATGATCAAGATCTAATACTCATGCCTCCAAGGTATTACAATTAATAATTACAATAGTTTAGGCATAGGATAAAACATTTAAATGCATAATTAACTCCATAGGAAAATATTAAATGCATACATAAGTTGTCCCAAAAAGCTTATACAAGTCGGCTTGAACACTTATCCTCAAAGTTTGAATCAATCTAGACATGTATAAAAAAACTGTTCTACTTGCACTTAACATCTCTATCGCTCAGTACTAAGTATCCTACTTGGCTTGGCATGATGTAACTCAACAACCTGAATACTGCTCAACAATGTTGCTCGGCCTTGGATAGTTTTAGCTTGGCCACAGTGATAGCCAACTAAAACTGTCTAAGTAAATGACTAAGTGCTGGTCACTAATCATCAATAGAACTTAGAGATTAACAATAGCTTCATCTTTTGGCTTCAATACTAAAGCAAATCCAACTCCTTCTCCTTCTCCTAGAGTCTTCAAGAACTCCTTCTCACCAACCATGAGCACACTTGGACTTGATGTTTTCATCTCTCCTTCTTCTATCAGGGACTGAATTTTGAAAGTCACCCCATCTTCTTGAATGAGTATGCATTCTTGGTTCCATCATGCATGGCTTGCCCATCAAATTGTCATGGCCTTCCAAGTAGAAGGTGGTATGCATCCATGGGAAGAATGTCACATAGAACTCTATCTTTATACTTTCCAATGCTAAATTCTACCCATGCTTGTTCTCCTACAAACACATGCTATCCTTTGTTGAGCTATGTAACCTTGTATGGGTTGTCATGTGGAATCCTTTTCAAATTTAACTTGGTGGCTACCTCTTCACTAATGATATTATCAGTTGAGCCTGAATCAATAATGACTCTACACACCTTCCCTGTGATCTTGCACTTCACTCTAAAGAGTGCTCTCCTTTGGCTTGGTTCTTCCTTGCTTGACTCTCTTATTAAGGTCCTCTTTATCATGAGGTTCTCACCTTCCTTTGATTCTAATGGTACCTCAAATGGTTTTCTGCTACAACTTGATTCTTCTTGGACATAGTTAACTCTCTTTCCACCTCCTTGAGAAGTAGAACCTTTTTCAGGACACTTGTAGGTAGGATGCCCTAGCTGATTGCAATGGTATCACTTCATGGTGGAAAAGTAGGATGCTCCTCTTCCTTGATTGCTATTGATCCTTCCTCTCCCACTAGTGTTAGAGCCTCTACCTCTGCTGAAACCTTCTCTAATTGAGTTTCCTTCCTGATTTTTAGTGAGCTTGCTCTCCCTTTGCTGCCTTGAATCTGACTCTCTTCCACCATAGCCTCCTTTTCCTCTTCCTTCTCTACCTCTGCCTTTTCCTCTGAAGTTTGATTCTGATTTCTTTCTATTCTTCTCTTCCACTTTCAATGCAAGTTGGAAACACTTATGGATGGTTGTGGGATTCCACACACTAATTTCCTCTTGGATATTCCATTTTAGGCCTCCAAGATACCTAGCCACCTTGATAGTCTCATCCTCTTAGACTCTTGAAATCAAGCACAACTTCTGGAATTCTTCAATATATGTAGCCACATCCAAATATTTTTGTTTCAGACTATACCTCTTCTTGTGTAACTAGATTTCATAATCCTCAGGTAGGTATTTCTCCTTTACCTTGTTTAACATGGCCATCCAATTTGAAATTGGATGCTTACCCATCTTCTCCCTCTCTTCTTGGATGTATTTCCACCATGTTAATGCTAAACTCTTAACCTTGACTTTGCAACTTTTACCTTCAGTTATGCCCTCACATTCAAAATGATTCTCAATACCTTCTATCCATTCCAAAAGTAGTTTACTATCCATTTTTCCATTAAAGAATGGAATTCCTTCAAGAATATTTCCTCCTAGGGCTCTGAGAGCTTTTAGAAATGGCCCCTCACTCATTGGAGGGTCTGGTTCAGGTATCAAGTCTTCTTCATCAACTTTCTTCTTCCCTATGCTGCTGCTAACTTCATCTCCATCTTTTCTTTTAGTTGCATCTGCAACTTCTTGAAGTTTTACCTTCATCTCATCCAAGGCTTCTTCAAGGAGTCTACTCCTTTCCCTTTGATCCTCTATCATTCTCTTCTGATCATATACTTCCTTTGCAAGCTCTGCATTGGTGACCATCTTATTTTCACCTACTGATACTACTGGCTAGAACATTTACCACAAGCCCAATCAATTTAGGCTCTGATACCAATCTGATGTGGATAAAATTCTTGTTGCTTCTACAGAACTAGCTTGGCTCTATTCTGAGATATTTCTCCTAGATCTATTAGGGTGTTCATAACCCTAAATTGAGGTAAGTCACTATCAGCTTTACCTCCTCTTCAAGACTCAGTCCCCATCGACATGCTATTCATCTTCTCCTCACTGAACCTACACAAATAGATTCATTCAACCAATATTTTCAGAACACTGTTTTCATTCTCTTCCCCCAGTTGGACTATCACTGAGCTCGCCTAGGGTAAGATCTCCAGACTTGTTGCTGTTAATTATCCTACACAAAACAAAAAGGAAAATATGTACATAGGCTCCTCTCAAGTTCCATCCCAACACATGACTCTCACCATGGATTCAGGAACCTCAAGGGGCCATTAATGGTTACAACCCAGAACGGGTGAAGAACTAACAACTTACAAAACAAAAAATAAAGTAACTAATCTATTTGCATGCAAAAGGAACCACAAAGAAACTTGATATCCACTAAACACACAGTCTACAACTTCTCATTAATAGAAACAAAACAAAACAGTACAATAATACACAAATCTCTAACTTTTCTGTAGCTTCTCCTCTTCTTCAACCTCTACTCTCTAGATCTCTAAAATGAAGGCTTGGGATGTTATTAGTAATCATCCTCTCATTGGAAACATACCTAACTGCCCACATATTTGCAAGAATCTCTTCAAGAATTGTTACAACTGACCATACTATCCATAAAAGACAAGATCCACTTTTAATGAGCAATTACGACTGACTTTGCTGAGCAACAGTAATGTAAATCTAGCTCTAGTGTTGGCCGAGCTGGCAGTGTTGGCTGAGCTATAGTGTTGACTGAGCTGGCAGTGCTAGCCGAGATGGTAGTGCTGGCAGTGCTGGTCGAGCACTAGTGGTACCAAGTAGCTTATCCAAATTTCCCGATGCCTTGGTTGGATTTCTAGAGGCTTACAAACTACCTCACACACACACACAACAAAAGAAACCAACTAAGCAACCTATCTAGACATGGATTGACCTAGTCACATCCATCTTAGGGAGAAACAAATGACCTTGTAAGGTCCACACAAACTCTCTTGACTTGGCTAGAGTTAGTACATGCCAGAAATAAAAAGCTAGGGTTTTGATTTAGGTTTTCTCCTGCACCATTCTATCTCATGAGGTTCATATGATGTTGACCGAGCTCTCACAAGGTGTCTTGTAGAACATGAAGATTGATTCTATGTTTTCATTTTGGGTTATCGTGGAACCCTTGGAATTTATTGTTAGACTTCCACTTGTGCATGATGATTTGACAATCATTGTAGTATTTATCTATTTCTTATACAACGTATGTAATGTTTATGCAGTTAATGCTTATATAATTGTAAGAAAAATTATCCAGTGCATGTATCACCCTATGTTTTGAGGTTTCCTTGGCAGTGCATTACATTTGGTATCAGAGCCCATGTTCATATGGTGGGATCTCAAGTTATATGTGCATCTGTTGTGTCATGAGCTAGTGGTAGCTTAATGCTTGGGTGCCTAGGTGTGGTATTTTTTAAAGTTCTGTAGGAACTAGCCCAAGTAGCATGTGGTGGAGAAAGAGCTCATCCTAGATCTTTTCACCTATCAAGAATGAATAATACCCCTATAGGATAACCTCTTGAGAGGGATATAGACCAATTATTTATTGCTTTTCTCCTTGCTTATGAGTGTTTGGAGACCCTTGTGTGGTCCAAGTGTGTGGATTCCTTGGTAACCATGGTTGCAATTTGTTATAGTATGATAACTTATATGTGTATGTGGATTCTTCATTGCATCAAATGCTCAATAGACATTGAGTGGCTTGTTTTCTCATGTCACCCTACTTGGACAGGATAATAGATTGGTGTCTATTTGTAGCTTTGAGTGCCTATTGATTGGCTCCTAGTAGAGCATGGTGCATTTCCTTATGTGATATTTTCATTAAATGTGAAAGTAAATAAATTGATTCATGTTTATTATATGTTGCCATTTTAAACATTGAAAATGCATTGCACTTTGTGAAGTGATAATTATGCACCATTGTATTAATGAAAGAAAACATTCATTAGTAAGAAGAGTAAAATTTTCATAACAGATCATTTATGTTAATGACTTATGTCCCAAATTGCATGGCTTCCATGATCCTTTTAAAACCATATGTTTATTTTTATGAAACATCATGTAGAAGTTGTTCCATTTAGTGATATGTTGTATATCAAGCATTTTATTCCTTGTAGTATTGTATCTACCTTGCATTGAGTACAATGAGGCCATAGTGGTTGTAGAGAGTAACAATCACTTGTGTAATGATGAAGTGGTGACCATAATCTTGTACTAATCCTAACCTAGCATCTATACAATTGGTATTTCTTATCTAAATCCTATATGTGGCCATAACCTTGTGATGTATATGTGTATTGTATTGTTTCAGCCAATAACGATGACTCAAGACATATTTTTTGCATGTCCCTCATGTGGGAGGAACCTATGTGGTTGTTAGATGATCATTCCTTATATTATCATTGTATAATTACTCTTTTGTGAGAGTTTTGAGCACCCTTGTGAAAAGATCAAAGTGTCATGTTACAAACTTTAGTATGTATCACCATCATTGTGCATTCAATATATATTATGTGAATGTGGTTGAACCTCTTTTTGGTTGAACACCCTATATTATGGACATTATTGCATTACGTTGAAAATGTAAAGGAATGTAAATTGAGATAGAACATTGCTGCATTTATTAGTGTTTAAAGTGATGCATATGATTAGAATAATAGATGATTCACTATTTGGAATGTTTGGGTACTTTCTCTATAACTGTTGGGATATTGTATTCCTTGGTATTATGCAACACTTACTCCCTCTAGTGTGACTATTATTAGTGACAATAGTACGTGGATGTTGTAGACGTTTTAAATCATCCTTATATTAATTTTAATTAATATTCCCATAGCATTATAATTAATTTTAATTAATTAATTATATTTGTTATATTATTTTATTTATTTAATTAAATTTATTTAATTAAATATGATTCACTTTCCTTAGTATTTAAATTTAATTTAAATACTATCCCCTTTAATGTATTAAATCTTATTTATATACATTACCCCCATTAATCCCTTTTAAATAAATTTTTAATTTATTTATTCCCCCACATGACTTAATTCTACTAAACTATAATTAATCTAAATTTAATTTGGATTAAGCTAATTTGAACCTAGATCCTACCCTAACTCACATCACTCTCACCAAATAGACCTACTTACTAATTAACTAAGGTTAATTAGGCTAATTTCTTGATTCCTACACATATTAGTCCTAATTATTTGCTCACACATGTGTGAGCAAATTTCCAAAAATTGAATTGTCCAAATAATCATAATTTGGTGCCAACAAGGTTTCTTACACCCATGATGACACCTTCTTACACTTTCTAAAAGTGTTTCATTGGACTAAAACTCTTAGACCTCTTACAAGATCCTTCACATGTGTACTTTAAGTACACTTTGACCCATCACATCTAAAGTTGCTCACACATGTGTGAGAAAAGTGGGCCTCTTACATGGATTATGTGTCCCTCATGTGGCACCTATGTGGATTCCACATGAGCTCCACCTCATCCAAGCCCTCTCTCTCCTCCAAAAAATCTATAAATAGAGGCCATTGTCAACAACAAATCATATCTTTTTTTTATGCATTATTATCATGCTAGTTTAGTGCTAGAATTTTAGAGTTTTTTTCATGTTCATGCTTTAGATAATCTAGAAATTACATCTTAGGCATAATGGTGAATGAATCTAGTTTCTAGTTTTCATTTGATCTTGCATAACAATCTTAGTATAGTTTGCATTTTTATTTCAATCATTTGGTGAATGGATTGAGACAAGTTCTTCATACTTGTTCTTGAGCTCTTCATCCATCATTAGCTTGAATTCTAGTTTCCATCCATAAAATCATAGTGAATAATATTGTGTTGGGAGAGAACACGCACAATTCTCTAAGAAAAAATCAACAAGGCTTGGGTGCACTTGTTTGGCTCATTGGAGGTTGTGATGGGATCTTTTATTGTTTTCTTAGTATGCTTATTAGACATGTTTAATATAGTTTATTGATTGCATATCTCTAGCATTTGCATGTCTTAGTGTGCTCCCAACAGGTTAGGTTTCAACACATACATTTTGGCACACCCGGTGGGACCCACGTCCTTTATTTGTTCAAAAATTTCAAAATTTTCACATTTTTTTGTGATTCTAGAAAGTGTTTCACAGAGCCGTCTCCACTTTGAGTTTACTGTCTATATTTCCAGATTGTCATCTACGCAGATCACTGTCTCCACCCTGGAATGACCGTCTGCGCTTAAAAATAGTTGTCTGTGTAGAAGTCTGCCATTTGTGCAAATCATCATCTGCGTAGATTGCCGTCTGCGCACTCTTATTGTCGTCTCTGCAGTTCTTGCATTTTAAACTAGTTCAGAGAGATGGGTATTTATTGAATGATTTCTTGAAATTTTTTATGTATGCTTCAGACCAATTTCAGTACTAGGTCTATATTTAAAATATACTTCCAGGATGTTTGAGAGTAGTTTCAGCTTCATAGGAGTTAAGATGCAGAATCTAGTTTTTGAGGGATTTTAAGAAATTTCAAACTTAGTCAAATTTTAGGAATCAAGAATCAACATATTGTCAGGAATCAAGTGTTACTAATCTGTTTACCTTTTTGCAACATTTCAAGGTTGAAGACTTTAAAGATTACTAATATTTTTCATGTAGGTTTCCTTGGATTTTAATGGATTTTGGGAATGAACTTATATGATTTAAACACTAGTCTTTGAAAGCATGTTTCTTAAAGGAATTAACCACATCTAATCTTGAATGCATAAGGGAATGAACCTCACAAATCTTGAATGACTTAAGGCAAACAAACACACCTTTTTACATGCTTTCCTTGTTGATGTGTGGGAAATAAATTAAACTTGCATGCTTAATCATACTATTGTGTCTTTTGCTTAGGTAGGAAACACTTAGTTTCTCTAATTAGGTTCAATTTGGAAAATGAACTCTTCTTGGTGTGTTTGAAGAGGTTTTTTTCAACACTTCTCTCGAGCTATTTGTCATTAGATAGATCCTTTAATTTACATGATGCTTGATTAAACTATAGCCGTATCCTCTCCCCTCGCCTTTGTGGAACTTGGGTGAAGAGAAATCTTAGTTTAATCTAGCTTCTAGAGAGGCCTATCTAGAGGGTGCATTTCCCCTTTAGAGGACAACCTCAAACCGGTTAATCCCTTCGGCCGGTATAGAAATAAGGTGTGACCCAAAGGTCTGCTTTATCCCTTCAAGCTTGGGTGGGTTATGTTCAATGGTAGTCCATACTAACTGAATATCCTCAACATACTGGCATGGTTGAACTAGAGAGTTAAGTGTCTCACACTGTACACACTGATTATGGGGATGCCACAAATCTTATTAACAACTACAAATTAGTAGCTTACCTGATTCACCTCCGAACGGTGACTTATTATAATGGAAAGGGAGGGAAGATTCTCCCCCCAAGATTCCCATCGCACGTGTCCTAGGGTATTGTGTTGTGAAAGAGATCTTTGTAGCATGACAACAATACCTGAAAAAAGGCAAAAATATGGGTGCCCTTCCAGGGGTGACACTGCTGTGTGAGCTAAAGGACTACCAAGCAATGGGCCTGTAATATTTCATGCGAAGCCAATTCCTTAAGGTAGCTACTATTTGTTCTGTCTTCGTTGTGATAAACTGCCTAAAAAAATAAGTGGCTTGAAAGAGTCACTTGAACATACACAAATGAAATATCACAATTTTATCAAAATTCCTCAAAGTCACAATTGCTTGTCTCCTACAAGGTTGCTTTGTCCCTTCCAGGACTGTTTTCAAAAATTTGTCTTCAATAACTGTCAGTTATGCCCACAATATGAGTCAAGGTATACTTATTGTAGTCAATGCCTTTGATGTATGTTGAAAATTAGTTCTTTCCAATGAACATATCAACCTAAAAAGTCCAAAATAAGTCAGAATCCTACATTTTCATCTCCACATCAACCCACTTCTTCATCATCATCGTAATTCTTATCCTAATCAACTCTTCCAATTCATCTTTATTCTTCTCAATCATTCTAATCATTCCATCCTAAACATCCACAATCATCCTAATCCTCATCCTAATCACCCCTCTAATCCACATCAACATCCTCTTTCTTAATCCAATCTAATCATTCATCTTCCTCCAACATAATCCAATCATCATTCTTCTAATCCAAACTACTTGTCACCCTCATATCATTCTATCCAATCCTAATCTAATTCATCTTCCTCTTCATCGAAAACCAATCACACCTTAATTATTCCCGTGTCTTCAAATATCCCCCATTGATCTTTTAAAGTTCATCCATTCTCACTTCAAAATCTTCATTCACATCACCTTATAATTCCAATTTTCATAAAATGTTCTACTTTTGGCTTAGGAGCACCATCAAAATATTTGGACTTTAATCCTAGTTATCTTGATTGACCCACATCCAACCATAGTCAAGATTAAACAACATCAAATCAAACTTCATCTTTTAGACCTTCATCAAGATTTTTCATGTCAAATCTTAGGTTGAAAGATTTATCAAAGTGTTTCATAGACCCTCATCATTAGAAAAAATCTATTTGAATCATATTTCTTTGAGAACATCAGTCTGTCTCATGTAGTTAATTCTCTTAGTCATATCCTATTTTTCTTGGGACCATCAGTCTATCTCCAAGTAGAAGAAGACATCATCATCTAAATAAATCCTTTGTTTGGACCATCATAGGGTCTTGTTTCACCTAGGTTTGTCTCAAACCTTTAAATCCAAATAAAATCAAATCAAATCCAACTTTGAGGCCCTGCCCTCATATTCAAATCAAATCAAATCAAAACCAATCAAAATCCAAATCCTTGAGGCCTTTCCCTCTTAAATCAAAACAAAGTCCATGTATTTGTCCTAAGTCCTAAGTTCATATTTCATCCATCCTCAAATCTGTCACTTCATCCACTCTTAATCTAAAACTTCTTCCACATAATCTTCTAATCCAATTCCAAAACCTCTCATTCAAACATCATGAATATGGATTGGTTTCAAAAAATGGTTGATAACTTTAAAGTGCTAAACCCCAATCCTCAAGCGATACCTCCAATCCAACCTACATACCAAATCAATCCTCAACACATCATATCCAATCCAAATTCATCTCCCATCTCTTATCCTTCCTCTACCTTTAACAACGGAAATTAATCTCATTATACTTCACCAACACATGATTCCCTCCATAGCCGCCTTGCCCACAAGATTCAAGAACTCCAAAACATTGTCCTTATCCTACAAAATGGGGGTCAAAAGAAAAAGTTTGCCTTTGAAGACACATGTCCTTCCCCATTTATCAAAATTCCTAATTCCCATCTCCCATTTAATCCCAATCCTACACCTAATCCCCCACATTTTGAGCTGTATATCCAAAATCATAATCCTTATCCTCCACATAATCCCAATCCTCCAAATCCTACATTATCCCCATCCCGCACTACCTTTTCCATTGAATGGATCCAAGGGCTAGAAGAAAAATATAAATCCCCAAATCAAGTTGTGAAATCCCCTCAAGTCTTGAACCCACCACCCTCCCCTCCAAATCAATACATGCCTCAATCTCCTAATCCTTATGAGTCTCCCATCCCTCCATCCAATCATGTTGAAGCTTCCATCTCTTCCATCACATTACTCCCACAAGTCCACACATGTGAAGAACTTGTTCCAAAGCATGATAACATGGATTCCTCTTCTCCTCTAGCTCTAAAAATTCCTCCATCTTATGACACCTCTCCATCTTATGACATATTTCCATATGAAGATCCTCTCATTCCATATCAAGATCCACTTATCCTCCTTAACTCATCTCATGATCCCATTCCTAGTCAAGATCAAGACATCCCCTCCACCCCATCTAATGATTCCACCCATGTCAAGAGTTAACCTTCACTTACCTGCCACTTCATGAAGTTATTCCATGTATCCCTTCCACTTAACCCCCTCCATTTCAAGATCAAATTGCTCCATCTCATGATTCCATACCCTCCATTTCATTGCATGATTCCCTTCCATCTCAAGATCCACTCACTCCAACACATAATCCTCCCCAAAGTCAAGATCAGAGTACCCATTCAAATCCATGTCGTAATGCCTATCCCTCTCAAAATCCTATTATCCCTCTATATGATCCTAATCCTCCACAAAATCCCATCAAACCTATCCAATCCATCCATAAACCCTATTCACATGGACTCACATCTTGTGTTCAAAATAAAAAGTGTCCCATTGGAAAAATAATGTCTCAAGATGTTGGTAAATCTTACACCCCTTCTACATTTGAAATTATTCCATCTAAACTCAAATTTTCCCATCCCCTATCCTCCAAATCCATTTTAGGCCCTTATGTCCAAAAATTCATCCCTTCCCCATCCACATCCATTTTGGGCCCTTATGTTCAAAACTCAATCCCTTCCTCATCCACGTCCATTTTAGGTCCTTATATCCCAAAAACAAATCCTTCATCCCTTCTATCCATTTTGGGTCCTTACATAGCTTCATCCACCATATACAAGTCCACCACTCCATAACCTCAAATCCATAATAAAGATCAACAAAGGCACACATCCTTGTATTCCTTCCAACATCCACCCTCCATTATTCCTTCCATTAACTCTCCAAATTATCTACCCTCATGCTCCCATCCCATTGCTATTGGAAGAAATTTGGATGCCAAAGCTAAAATGCATAAAGTCAAAATCCACAAAAAAAAAAATCTAAGGATCAACATGTCCCATCTAAAAGACATGTTCAAGAAAAGAAAAATATGATCAACAAAAAAAATAAAATAAAAAAAAATCCAAAAATCATGTGGATTCCCAAGCTACTTATTGCGGAAATGCATCTCAAAGCAAAATAAAAGTTGGCATCCAACCTTTCTAATCCAAAGCTTATTCCCTTCATAAATTTATTTTATCCTCCATTTAAAAATCCCACATATCTCAAATTCATTTTGGATCCTAAAATACCTCACTCCAATATCCTAAATCCATCACCTCCTTCCTCTATTTTGGGTCCTTGATCCCATAATCCACTAATCCTCATCCACTACTTCACCACCCTTCAAGGTGTGTGCTAATGATGATATTTCCAACTCCCTTATCCATTTCTTTACAAGTCTTTCAACCTCCCATCCATTATCTACCAATCCTTCCCTATCCTCCCATCCCATTAATCCAACCCTATTCATAAACCCGTATCCCCCTCCATCCCCCATCCATTTCATCTCCCCTCCCACCATCCTACCAACATATATGAGCATTTATCTAAAATTCCTTGATCCATTATATATATAGAAAAATACATCTCAAGGGATATCATCCATGGAACTAGATGCTTGATTCCTTCCTCCATCTTCCTATCACATATCCATTGTCGTCCAAATCCACTTATATATCCATTTACTTATCCTAATTACCTTGCACTCTATACTTGGGGGCAAGCTCTATCCATGCCTATGCTACCATACATATCTTCCACCTACCCTATACATCATCCATTTCCCACCTTTGATCTTGACTATGCTACAATTTCCCTGCACTAATATACTCCATGTTTCATATTCACTATCCATCATACTATCTATGTCCATCATCCTCTATCCATGTTTTATCTTGACATCCTATCCATGTCCTCCATTTCATAGTACTTGTCTTATACATTTCCTCCACCCCCCTTCCATAATCCTATATAATTCCATCCTTCTTTCCCATGTCTTTTGATCTTTATTACCCT
>MU225832.1:2752412-2770611 GCA_018584345.1 Thuja plicata | reverse complement strand
TATATATATATATATATATATGATCATACTGACCCCATGGTAGGTAGATCCCTTCTGTGTTCTCTGTATGTTTATGTGGTATTTATCTTGATTTATCTTCGCTTGGGGGCATCTCATAGTGGAAACATAATTAGTGGAATTTTTTATGTTTCTGTTAAAGCCATTTCTCTTGTTAAAGTGTCAGCAATGACTTTAATGTGGGGGCATACGCTCTGCTCACTTTTTGCACACACACACTTCCAAAATATTTTCAAAATTAATTTTTTTTTCCCTTTATGGATTAGAGACTAATCCTTAAAGCATGGATTTTTAACTTATAGGATCTCTTGATCCCTCCAATTTCAATTTACAAAGTTTTTATCCCTTAAGGTCAGAAGGTGTCCTTAAGACTGGATCTCTCTAGTTTTGGCTTTTCTCTTTTGGAATAGAATATTCCTGAGGGTGAATCCTTGATGGGTTTAATAGTGAGTAGCCACATTCACTAGGTGGTTCAACTCTATATTTCTAGTTGCACTATTTCCTTGTGTGATTCACAATGGGACATAAGTTCTCATTGGGTGAGGTAATCACACCCTCTCTCTCTTTTTCTTTGACTAGTGATGTCTCTCTTATTTTAATCTTGGGGTTGACAAAGACTTGAGTCCCTAAGGGCTTGAGGATTGCTTTGTCCCTTTGATTTCAATAAGATTATCTTTTCTTTGTGATCTCCTTTACCAAGAGTTTGCATCGAGTCCATACTCTATTGGTAAGTAATCAATTTTGTGTAAATGTGATTTACTTTTTGGTTTTCATTTATGGAAACACATCTGGGTTTCAGACCGATTCCAGTAAAGATGAGTTTTGATGATTTAGAAATTGACTAAGTGTAGAAGCAGAGATACATAAGTGTTTTAGATGCTGAAGACCAAGATCAATGACTTAGGGAAAGAGAGCTTAGAGGAAGATAGTATGGGGTATAAATGACCTCCACCTAAGATTGATTTAGGTTTGGTTGAGTCTACGGAGAGTTAGAAAGAATTGAAGATAGACAGACAACAACAGAACAATGAAACATGGCAGTTTGACAGTAGCGAAGATTGAGGGAGTATGGTTTGGACTCCAGACAATCGAAGTTGTATTTTGGTTATTGATAAACTCCACATTGACTATGCAAGAGTGCCGAATATGCATTTAGTATTTACTATATTAAATGTATTTTTTATTGAAGGTCGACTTAGTAATATTTGTAATATTCATATTGAGAGCAGAATTTGTAAAGTTGTGAGATATATATGTAAGATCTTTTTGATAAAGATAGAAGTTGTCAAATGTTGGTAAGTGGTTAGTGGATAGTTGTATGAGTTGTTGAGCGAATAGCAGAGTAGAGAATGATAGAGATCATTGAAGAACATTAAAGGAAATATCTAAGCACCTGTGTTGCTTTTTTTTGTTCATGACTGAGAACACTTTGTAAACTAAATTATATTGTAAGAGTTGTAAGCTCAGTTGGCCCCTAACAAGGTGTTGTGAACCTTTAACAGGGTTGTAATTCCTTTAACAAGGAAATGTGCTATGTAATATTTAGCTCCTAATAGGGCTAGGTATCCTTACATTGACATTATACTATAGTACATTCTTGTGGGTACCATTCCCACTGGGGTTTTCCCTTGGCCAGGGTTTCCTCAAAAACAAAATATGGTGTTATGAGTACCGTGTCATTTTCTTATGGTCTTTTCTTTACTACAAGCTTATGGTTAATATATAAATGGTTAAAGAATTTAATTAAGTGCTATAATACTGATTCACCCCCCTCTCAGTATTATCCAATCCTAACAATTGGTATCAAAGCATTTGGCCCTTGGAGAGAAAGTCTAACAACTTGAGGGAGATCAGAATGGATTTGGACAGTTTGCAAGAAAACTTTGTTGTTGCACTTGAAGACCTTGACAAAGAAAAAGAAGAGAATGGAGAGTTGAGATTCAACATCTGAAGAGCTGAGAAATTCATAAAGAAACTCAAAGATCAAGTTGAGCTTTCCAGAAATCAAAGACAAGATCTTGTGGTTCAAATGAAGACAGTTCAGATCAGGTGAAACAACTAAAAGAAGAGAATGAGACTCTGAAACTTGAAAATGAGACTATGGATAAAGAAATATAGGTACAGAAGGATGCTAAGAATAAAGTTGAAGAAGCTTTAAACAATGCATTAGATCAAATGAAGAATGAGACTGACAACTACAAGAACAAGTATATGGAAATGGACAAATACAATCAAATTATAAAAGGTGAACTTGTTGAAGCAAAGAAACACATTGAGAAAATTCACACCAGTAGTGATTTGATTGATGAACAGAGAGACAAACAAAAACCTAAAGGTGATATGACTTTGTATTGGCTTCAATGAAGCTGAATGTTCAAAGAATCAAGAAGAGAAATCAAATAAGAAGATTGATGCTGAGAAACCTTCTATTTAAGAGCCTAAAGAGCAGATCAAACCCTTCAGAGGTAGATGCTTTGGCTGCAACAAATTTGGACACATGAAGAGAGACTGTAGAGGTAATGCTCCTTTTAGAACTTTTTCTAGTTATTGTTTTAACTGTAATGGATAAGGACACAAGAAAGTAGAATGCAGAAAACCTAATCAATCAGGATATAGACAAGACAATGGAAGAGAATCTACAGTGAAACCTACATGCTACAAATGTAATAACATTGGACACATTGAGAAGTACTGTAAGCTACATGTCAAATAGAAAAGAAGACCTCCTATATGTTACAAATTTAATAATCCAAGACATATCAAAAAATTTTGCAGGTATAATGGATCAGACAACAAAAGAGTACCACCTCATATGAATTCATAGAAGAATGGAACTGATATTGGTAAGAGTGTTGCAAATTTGAAAAGTGATTTTGAAAGTTGTTTTAAGAAGGAAACAATGGTAAGATATGGAAGATCAAAGAAACTAGTGAGACATCAGTCTAGGGAGAGTCAGTAGAGGCTACTGGATCTTTGACTAATAGTAGCAAGACATAATTGACCTAATTGGCTGATCATGGCCTTAGGGGGAGCATTGGATACATACATCAGAATATATCCTACCCTAAAATTTGTGGATTGAGCTCGTGAAAGATTGGGTATAAGCTTGGCCAACATCATGAAGTATACATCTAAGAGCGCAACATCAACCAACACATATATTTTGTTCACGAGATCTAATAGCCGACTGGACAGTTTTAAGTGAAAGTAAAATTCATAACTTAAAATTGTATAAAGCACCACTTAATGACCTATCTCTTTACCATTTGATGAAGAGAGAGCTAAGGAATTTAGAGAGAAGAGAAGTTCAGATTATTCTACATTAGCTGTACATGATCAATTGAAAGATAAACTTGGAATTCAACAGAAGAAAGGTATTTACATTATCTAGCCATAGATGCACCTATTATTTTCGATGTTACAGATTGACCTAGGTATAAGTTTAAGAAACACCCATTCAAATCATGTGAAGAGGATCTAGAGGGAGCATTTTCCCAAACCCCGTATGGCATGTTACATGTAGAAGAAATTAGGGCTTACATACATTTCAAATATGACATACTGGGAATACAAACATAATGGAGTCATGAGAGAAGAATACAAACATATTAATCAATTGATCATAATAAAAATTCTAGATTTAGGTGAATTTGATGTAGATGAATGGTTCAAAATGCTATTAAGTAGGGTTCATGATCAGTTTATCTGGATTGGTGATCAACCTATGAAGATTTGTAGTGACCTAATCCATGAAATCACTAGATTGGAAAACACCAGAGTCATCCCTATTGCGGAGAAACATGTGAAGAAAGAAGTTGAAACCCTAACTCATTCTAAATGAGACAGATGAGCAATGATAGTAAATGACATCTATTAGCAAGATGTAAGATTGATTGCGATGATACTTGGGTACAAGTTCTACTATAGTAGCAGACCTAATTTAGTATCTGCTGGGGTAATTATGATGGCATGGAGAATGGTGAAAGAGAATGTACAGTATAATCTATGTGAATTTCTGGCACAACAATTCCTTGAGAATGTGAAGTTAGTGAAGAAGGATAGATCAAAAACCTTCATATTTGGTTCATTGCTGATGCATATGTTCATTCATATTGAGCACAAGTTTCCTGGCTTACATCCTAGTGGCCGGAAATCTGGAGTACCTACTGGCATATTTATTTCACAGAGCTACAAGAGATAGAATGCTACTTGGGTTGATGGTGAACTATTTGGTATGATCAAGATACTATAGAGATAGATGAAGACAAGATACAAAATACATAAATACATTGTTGATAAATACAAAGATACAATCTATTTCATGGTTGAAATTGATTTTGTGTGCTTTGAAGCAGTCATACCTAGGAAGAAATGGTGTTATCCTATGGGTTATGAAGTAAGTATTGAAGTAATTACTATACAATTAGAGCATGTCCTTGCATTAGAGATTGACTCAACAGAGGAAAGATGGGGAACTTATGAGGAAAAGTTAGCAAAAGTGAGAGAAGAACAAACTAGAGGTCTAAGGAAGAGAAAGATTGAAAATCTTATACATGAATGCGGAGTTAAAGATGGATTGATAGAAGAGGAACTAAAAGAAGTAAAAAAGAATATGACAAAGAGATCACTTGGACCAGCAAGTGGAAGTACTATAGCCCCTCCCACTCCAGAGGTAATTATGGTAGACAGTACACCTCCTCCTAAACAGAAAACATCACAAGCTAAAAATATCACTTCTAGAGTTACAAGATCAAGCATGCAAACATCACCGAAAGAGAAGAGCATAGAAGGAGAAGAGAAGAAAGCAAAAACACACATTTGGAAACCTGACCTAAAGATGCTAGAGAAGAGAGCACTAGAACAAGGCAAATTGGTTACAATTTATAAATACTATAACGGGTATGAAGAAGAAGACATACTTAAAATTGAGGACATTGTGATAGAGCACCTACTTACTTTCAAGAAGACACTATTATAAATTTAAGGAAGCATACCCATAGACCTATATGGAAGATTGGAGATAAGAAACCTGTTGCACAAATTGAAGATGATAGAATCAGAAACCAAGAAATTGATAACATGCTACCTGTGATATCAGTTCAAGAAGGGAAAAAATTTACAAGGAACTAAAACCTCTACTAAGGACCAAGGTGAGATTATTGAAAATCATGGCGAGGAAATATGATCAAGTCACTGAGGAAACTCAGAAGGAAGTGGAGAAGATACTGATGAGTACTAATTCTAACAAGTCATCACCTCCTAAGACCACTTTTCCCACACAATTGGGAATGGGTGAGAGATCTAAAGAAATAGAGACATATACTGAGAAGAGCAAAGTAGATCCACCACCAGATTTCTATGTTTCTGGTGTAGAAGTAACTCTTGACACCTCTCAAGATGAAAATGACCCTTTTTCAGGGAACATGGATACTTCTGTGGAAAATGAGGCTAAACAAAAGAAGGAAGAGGATCAGAAGAAGGAAGAAGAGTAGAAGGAAGAAGAAAATAAGATAGATCAAAAATAGGATGAAAATAAATAGGTATACACATCATCCATTTCATTGTTGGCAAGCAGTGATGTAAATGTTGACAACATGGATGAAGTAGAATTAGTAAAATTGGCATTTACTTCTTTGAACAAAGCAAAGGAAATATCAGAATAGAAAGGAGACAAGAAGGAAAAAGTAATCACAAGAGAAATTGATACTGTAAAAAAATTTCTTCCTGTACCCCTTGTTTTTCAGAACAATGATGACATTGAAAATCTGAGAATCACACTTGATGAATTTGATGGGCACTATGAGAACTTATTGAAGATAGTAGAGGAAAAAGAAGAGAAGACATACTCAGAAAAGAAGCTAACAACAGTCTGCAAATCTATCACATGGGATTTAGGCATTGTGAAAACTTTCTTGACAAATGCAAGGAACTGCATTGAACATGGGAGAAAATTGTTTAGCTATTGCATGAATCCAATAAGGCATGTTCAGAATGTAGAAGACATTATTGCCAAAGAGAGGGCAACTCTAAACAATACGATGGATGGTTGTGAAACATATTCACAATCCAAAATAGAGTTAGACAAAGAATTCACAAGGATTTTGGCTAAACTCAGTGTATTAGATAATGAGAAAGGGAGAGTATTGACAAGATTCAATTTGCTGAAAAGCTTTATCACTCCTAACTTATCAATACTTGAAGTTCATCTCTCAAACTTGGAGAAAGTGAAAGATTCATTGGATAAATCTATGCCCATAGAATTGAAATAAGATAAGACCACATCATTTTCACTAAATGGATTAATTCCCATTAGCTAAATTTTGTTCAAAACATGGACTGCAGAAATGAAGATCTTGGAAGATTCCTTTAAGGATATTTTGAAACTGGTGAGCAAGAACTAAAAGCTATTGTTGTATATGCACCTTTGTAATTTTTGTCAAAGGGGGAGAAGAGAAGAAAAAAAATATAGATACATATATAATAAAAAAACTATATAGGAGAAGAAAAGAAAAGAAAAAAAAGAAAGGAAGATTATAGAGGAGACAGATTTGTTGGAACACTTATTCATTTTTTTTGTTAAGTGTTGCCATCAATGCCAAAGGGAGAGATTGTTGGAAATTAATCAATTTTATGTAAATTTGATTTACTTTTTGGTTGTCATTTATGGAAACACATATGGATTTTAGACCGGTTCCAGTAAAGATGAGTTTTGATGATTCAAAAATTGACTAAGTGTAGAAGCAGAGATACATAAGTGTTTTGGATGCCGAAGATCAAGATCAATGATTTAGGGAAAGAGAGATTATAGGAAGATAATATGGGGTATGTATGAACTACACCTAAGATCAATTTAGGTTTGGTTGAGTCTACGGTGAGTTAGACAGAATTAAAGACAGACAGACTGCAACAAAACAATGAAACAGAGCACTTTGACAGTAGCGAAGATTGAGGGAGTATGGTTTGGACTCCAGACAATCGAAGTTGTATTTTGGTTGTTGATAACCTCCACATCGACTATGCAAGAGCACTGAATATGCATTTAGTATTTACTATATTAAATGTATTTTGTATTGAAGGGTGACTTAGTACTATTTGTAATATTCATATTGAGAGCCGACTTTGTAAAGTTGTGAGATATATATGTAAGATTTTTTGATAAAGATAGAAGTTGTGAAATGTTGGTAAGTGGTTAGTGGATAGTTGGATGAGTTGTTGAGTGAATAGCAGAGCAGAGAATGACAAAGATCATTGAAGAAAATTAAAGGAACTATCTAAGCACCTGTGTTGCTTGTTTTTGTTCATGACTGAGAACACTTTGTAAACTGAATTATATTGTAAGAGATGTAAGTTCAGTTGGCCCCTAACAAGGTGTTGTGAACCTTTAACAGGGTTGTAATTCCTTTAACGAGGAAATGTGCTATGTAATATTCAGCTCCTAACAAGGCTAGGTCTCCTTATAGGGACATTATACTTTAGTACATTCTTGTGGGTACCATTCCCACCGGGGTTTTCCCTTGGCCAAGGTTTCCTTGAAAACAAAATATGGTGTTATGAGTACTGTGTCATTTTCTTATGTTCTTTTCTTTACTGCAAGTTTATGGTTAATATATAAATAGTTGAAGAATTTAATTAAGTGATATAATACTAATTCACCCCCCTCTCAGTATTATCCAATCCTATCATACTCTTGCTAAAGAGGGGGCTAAATATATCATTGGAAAATGGAAGCACTTCTATTTAGGACTAGTTTAGCCCTCTGAGTAAGTGGTTTGGGGTCACGTCAATTGCCTTGAATGGGTTTTTGAATTGGGTATATTTTTTCCCTTGTCTTGCCCTATTTTGCACTTCTCTCCTACCTATTTCTGGTATCCTTCTTTGAGATTTTGAGGTTCTTGACCTCAGGGTCAAGGTTGACCTTCTAGGACAAGGTTGACCTTGACCTTGACCCAGGGTCTAAATTTCAAATTTCAAAGATTTCCAGATGTTGGGGTTTTGAAAGAATTATTTCCCACGTCTGAGTTGGCTATTTTGGGCTCCAAAGTGGAGAATATTAAAAATATATTTAATATAAGTGCACTTCTAGGGGTATGCACCTAATTGGAATTTAATTCTCATATGTCAACCTCTCTAGAATTTTGTGCCCTAGACTAGTATATAAGGAAGCCTTTCTCCTCTCATAAATAAAAGACATGATATGATAATGGAAGGATAATCTATGCATAATCTAGCAAAGAATTCAAGCATTTAAGAATTCAAGAATTCAAGATTCAAGATTCAATTCATCAAGGAGATCCATTGGTAGCCATTGAAGGATTCAAGCTCTTTGGAGCGCTCTTGTTGAAGATTTCTCCATCCATATCCATTCAAGCTTCTTGCTATTCCAAGATCCATTCAAGATTGGTGTTGAAGATCCAAAGACAATTGATTTGAGACATCATACATCCTACTTTCTACATTCTACATCCATTTGGTGCATCCATACTTGTGGATCCAAGGATTTGAATCCTCCACAAGGGTTTCAACATAAGCAAGGTGAATTGTTCTATTTACTTTGTTTATTACTGCAATTTCAATTCTACTATAAGGTTAATTCCAAAACTTGGGTTTGACCAAGGCAAACCCCTCCCCCAATGAAAAAAAACCATTTTTACTACAGGTATAGGTACAGGTACAGAACATTGAATTACAAAGAAGATTCAGATACCCTTTTCAGAAATTTTTTGAGATCCACAAACAGAATTTCCTTCGGAGCAGTGCATGTTAAGGCTGACATAAAGGGGTACAATTGTGCCCTTGTATTTGGGTCAAGGTTGACCTAGCTCAGAAAAGAAAAATATTTTTGGGTTTTCTCCATATATGTGTTTCCATTCCAGTTCCGGTTTGAAACTCAGTACAAACACCGGAAAATAGCAATTTCTAGATCTAGTATACTTTGAGGTTAGTATTTGTCTTCAATTCATTTCAATTAAGGTTTTAATGTTTTCAGATCTATTACACACTATCCTCCCCTCCAAAAAATGGGAATCTAAGGTTTTCCTCTTTCTTCTTATTTCTAATCGATTGATTCATTTGTGCATTGAGAATTTTCTTGTAGTTAATCAATTTGGATCTTTCCTTTGTGAATTTGGGGCTAAGAGGAGAATCTTACCTTCCCCAACTTTGTATATGTAAAGGGTATTATTTAGGTGTGCAAGTCTCTTGTACCCATTTCATCCCAAATATTACCTCTTTACAACTATATTATGAGAAATTCCTTTTATGCATATGAAAAGAGATGTAATTTATTAATGAGACATATGTGCATTAGTTTTATTCAAATTTTCATTGCATCAAGATGGAAATATTCTTTGTGTGTGGATACTAGTATATGGATTGTATGGTTTATTAATAATTATTAACATGTTAATGTGATGGTGGTAGAATAATATTTATGTAATTGTTAAAAAATGAATACTTGGTCTTTTGTGAACCTCGTTTTGAGAATTAGTTAGAATCCCGATATAAATGTTATTTTCTATAAATGTCAATACTTGTATAGTGCGGTAATGGTTGATTTTGAATACTTGCACTGGATTTTGGATGTGGTGTGAGTGACTCCTTGTGTATATGCTTACAATGATTCTAGTTTTCTCCCATGCCTATGATATTAAGACCTTGAGTGTTTCTCTTGCTTGGAATCACTTATTTTGGATAGTTGGGCATGACTTAGTCCACCTATTAGGTTTAACACAAGTTTTATGGATCTTGAGACTGTGACTTTCCTTTTGGATGACCTCTCCAGGAGTGATTATGGAGGTGATTTAGGCACCATAATTTTTAGTTGTTGATTTCCAATGAATTTTCTTGGGCCACATCTTTTGTGGGCTCCCTAACTTCTTTTTTGACTAGCATACTATGGGGAGTAAAAATCTCATTTTCTATTATTTGACTCTCCTTTGGCCATGTCTTTATATGATTATATATATGTTATTATATCAGCTATCTAGTCCCTCTTTGTGAGACTCCGTGTTGGAGATCAATTTTATCGAAGGAATTCTGGGAAGTGTGTTGGAGATATATATGTTTGTATTTTATGATCATGTTGGACTCGAGAGACAGTGGTGCCTTCATGATGATCTAGATTATGTTGTTGCATTGGCAAGTTGATTATTTTCTTATGCCTAGTTATGAGAACCATTATTTTGTGGCTTGTTGCATACCTTTTTCAGGATGCTAGACCTTTTGAGACTCTTTTGTGTGTTATTTAGACTCATGATGTTCTTGGTTATTTGGATCAGACCTTGATTATTTTATGTTATTTGGTGATTGTTCTCATGTTACACTTGTATACTAACATTGTGAGATGAACTTGGTACATTACATTATGTGATTCTTACTGATAGAACTGCTGATGTTATATGATGATATCTGGTTCATCTATATTTGATGAAATTATGATTATGCTCACCTTGAGATGTTATTATGGATTCACTGATGTATGTATTGATGGTCACTGAGATATTGCACCATTTATGTCGATGAATATATTATTTGGAGTATTTCCCTAATATATATTTTAAATGCTGCAAAATGATTAATTAATATTTTAGTTTAAATAAATTATTTAATTATGATGCATATTAAGGATTAAATTTGAAAGGAATAATTTTGTAGCATTCAAATACATACAAATGATTATGTCACTAGAACATCCTTTCATTAGTTTCAATTCTACATTATTATATATGTGCTTTGGCTATTTATATGTAACCAACTACACTTAATATACACATATTTTAGTGAATAGGTACCCGACATCACCTCCACCAAGCTTCATAGGTTTAAGTATTTTTTTATCCCTGATAGTGGCATAAGTGATGATTACATTGGTTGTTCATGATTTTTTTCAATATTGATGTATATGTATTTGCATTATTATCTTCCATCTTCTGTGTAGGCAAAAGCCTATATTTCATTTGCATATCATGAGAGAATAGTAAATTTCCGTGCATTATATATTATCCGTAGTTGTTGTGTTGAGTTAGGATTTTAATGCTAGTTTTAATAATTGTTAATTAATATTTTTGCTTCTAGTAATTTTATCATAGTGGCATTCTAATTAATGGAAATGATTTAATTTGATCCTTATGGAGTTAGATGATTTTAATTATTTAACTTAATTGAATTAAGTGGCTTTTATTTAGCTTTTTCACTTTTGAGCCAAAAAGTGACTTATAATGAGAAATTAGAACTCATTTGTCACTAATGCATTTTGGGAATCCAAATTTTGCTCAAACCTTCTTGTTGAGAAATTTGGTTTTTCTTGGGAATGGATATAACATGGAAATTTTATGGTTAGAAGATCATTGAATTTGTGTTACAATTTCTCCCCTTTTCTTAGAAGCTCATTCGATTCCATGGAGTAAGTGATTTTCCTCCTCCATTTTGAGTTTTTCTCTGTTTGAGAGGCGGGGCTCTTCATAACTCCCTTAGTTCTTTTTTTTAATTGTGTTAAGTTTTTTTTAATATATATTTGGTATGTATATATGTTTTTTCTCCACTTGTTTGAGCTCTTTTGATGTCCGTTTGGCCTTGCATGTATTTGTGATTTTGAAAATGAAGTTTTTGAGTTCTTAGACTACCCAATTTATCGTAGACTGTTGGTTTGTGAATTTTATTATATTTTTTGGTTGTTGGGAGTATGGGAAAAAATGTAGTTTCTCAAAATCATGAGATTCCAATTTTGATTTTTGGGCATTTTGGAAAGGTCCTTGAACTGTGTGGCCTCCATAATTGAGTTGTCACCATGTTTGGCATGTTTCAACTATTTTTTTTGGTTATTTGCCGTGTTTGTTTTTGGATTATGCAATAATAATTAATTGGGAGATGATCACTTATTAAAGTAGTCCAAACTTTAGGTTTTAATTTTTTTATGGTTTGCATACCTAGCCAGTTATTATATAAAAGTGTCATCCTTTGTGGATATTATTCTATTTTTGATCTTAATGCTTGAGTCTAGATTAAGTGGCACATCTCACACCATTTACTGATATATACCCTTGGAAATTAGGTAAATAGAGAGCACTTGTGCACTGTAGTATTGCCCTTATTTTATGGCTTTGTTCATGCTTAATTTGAGATCAAAATTAATACTTGGATGCTTATGTTTGTGAATGCATATTTCACATATTTGATTTATGCATTCAACTAGAATCTTTGAGCGACTCATTTTTTTGGTTTAGGCCAACTGAGTGCATTATCTTGCTTTTATGCTTCTCTTGCATACCGTACCTTTAGGGGCATTTTCTTCATGCTTTATAGAGAGATGTATGTTGGATCATATAGAGATCCACACTATTTGCATTATGGCCAATTGAGTTTTTACCATATGTCTACCTTGTGTGTGAGTGTGTTTGGTTTTTTCCTTTTAGTGGTTGTGGAATTGACGTTCCTCCTTACCTTACTTGGGCCCTACTAGTTTATTGTGTTATCTACATCCTTTGTGTAGACCAAGAAAATGGTTCTCTTTATCTATGTCCTTGGTGAAGACTAGGTACATAAGTCTTTTACCCATGTCATTGGTGTAGACCGAGTAGAGAAGATATTATCTATCACATCCTTGGTGTAGACCAAATGGACCAAGTCTTGATGTTTACATCCTGAGTATAGACTGAGTTGAAAAACTTATTTTCAATGTCTCCTTCATTGTGATTTTTATACTTAGGACTAGGTGCTTTGAGTAGGTATGTTGGAATTGTTGTTGTTTGAGGTGTTGGCATTCATATTTTGTCATTGATGTCAACATATGTTTCATTTAGATACATTAGAAGTTTTAGAAAGACTGGTGTGGAATTGTGAATACCTATTTGGGGCTGACATCAGAGATGTAACATGCTTAGTGAATAACGAGTGTGAATTATGGATATTTGCGCGTAACTGATGATTTGTATTTTTTATTTAATTTTTTAAGGTACTGTGTGTATCTTATCAAGGGTATATGTAATTGTTTGTGCACTGGGAAAGTCTTAACATGCCGACCTAATTTCTTTTTGTAATTTATATGAAGGAAATTAGTGTCTTGATGTGAAATATAATGGATTGGATGCTTCAAGCATGTGGATGAAAGTTTTTCTAGATGTAGAGAAGTGATTATGTTTGTAATTCACTTCATTGGAACTATATAGGAAAATCAAGTTTCTATAATCTAGTTCACTATTATAAGTATGCTTTCATACTTCTCTTTGGAAAATGGATCTAGAAGGTGGGGTTAACCTTAACATTTTGGAAGTGTGCTTGGGCAGTGATATCTTCATTTCATTCAACTCCTAACAGGGTTGAAAGGACTCCTAATAGGGTCCATCCTTTAACATGGACTTTGTACTGGATGTAATAATCAACTCCTAATAGGGCTAGATCTCCTAACAAAGATACAATATTTCTAGTGTATTATTTGTGGGTATTAATTCCCACCAGGGTTTTTCCCTTAACAGGGTTTTCCTCGACAAAAAATACTTATGTTATGGTGTTTTTCTTGAAGTGTCTACATTTGCATTGAGTAATTGGTTTATAAGTTTAAAGTTTAAATATTTGGGTAGACAACTAATTCGCCCCCCTCTCATTTGTGTTGATAGACCATTATTGCTAACAATTTGTATCAGAGCTTGTGGTCCTCTTAGAGAAAGATTAATAGCTTGAGGTGATCCAGAGATGGCTTACTATAGGAAGGAGAGTCCAAAATTTGATGCTATAAATTTTGAAAATTGGAAGAACAAGATGAGAACTCATTTATTCCGTATGAGGATTAATTACTAGATGATTACAAATAAGGATGAGAATATCAAGACAAAAGATGAATTACCAAGTACTAAGAAAGATGAAAAGAAGATGTTTCACTATAATATGGTTACAAGAGAAGCATTGATTAGTGTGCTCTTTGAGGCTGAATTTACAGAAGTCAAAGACTTTGATTCTACACATAAGATTTGGACAAGGCTAGAGGCACTATATGAAGGATATCAGTATACCAAGAAGGAAAAATTGGAAGACTAAAATGGTGAGTTTAAGAATGCGAGATGATGAGAATGTTGCAGCATATGCATAGAGGGTTACAAAGGTTGTTACAGGCATTAGAAACTCAAGAGGCACATATACTAAAGAAGAAGTGATTGCAAAGATTCTTAGATCTTTAACACTTGTATAAAAGAAAAAATTAAAAGCAATAGAGGAGGTCATACCATTGATAAAGAGATTCACCAAAGAAATTTTGATTGCTAAATTGACCACCTTTTAGGCCGCAGAGTTGGAGGATACTTTACCCAAGGTTGAGTATGCATTCAAAGCTATTGTATATAATGACAAAAAGACCCTATCAATTCTTGCAAGCACCAGTAGAGGAAATAGACATGTAGAGCTTAGATAATATACTGATGATTGGGCAAAGATACTAGAAGAAGAAAGGAAACTAGAAAAACTTGTGGCGCTAATAGCAATAAGGGAAAAGAGAGGTAAGGGTAAATTTGAAGGAAAGTTACCCCTGAAATGTTTTTCTTATAATAATATTGGTCACTTTACATATATATGTCCTAAAAGGGTTCCTAAGTGTAAGCCTAAGTTTTATAAAACTAATTACTCCAAGGATAAGGAATGCTATTATGTTAGTGAAGGTGTGTCTGATGATTATGTTGTAGATGATGATGAAATTGGATTTATTTCTATTAAAGAAATCAAAATAGATCATTGATAGAGGTTTTTTACACCATATGACAAGCGATAAAGATAAATTTTTTCAACTGAGTAGATATTATGGTGGTGTAGGTAGATTTGGTGATAACACTCCTAAGTTGATCATTGGAGTAGGTTCAATATCTCTTGATGGTAAAACTAACATTGATGATGTATTACTTGTTGACAAACTTAAGAACAACTTGTTGAGTGTTGGAAATCTTGTAGAAAAGGGATATCAATTATAGTTCATGGATGGAAAATGTACTATCAGAGGTCAGTCTAGAAAATTGATCACATCAGGTACTAAGACAAGAGGTAACATGTTTGAGCTTAATAATACCGAGGTAACTTGTTTTTTTGTGAAGGTAGATGACAGTTGGTTATAACATAGGAGGTTTTGTCATATAAATTTTGACAACATTGTAAAGGCCAGTAACACTAATGCAATCAGAGATTTTCCAAAAAATGTGAAGCCTACTAACACTATGTGCAAAGAGTGCGTGATGGGAAAATAAACTAAGAGCATCCTTTAGAGAAAATACTTTTCAGTGAAAGAGAAGTTGGATCTAGTACATACAAATATTTGTGGTCCTACAAGAATAATATATTACTATGGTGAAAGATACTTTATACTCTTTATTGATGACTATTCTAGGATGATGTGGGTTTCATTTCTTAAAGAGAAGTCTGAAGCATTTGGTAAGTTCAAGATTTACAAAGAAAAATTTGAGAATGAATCTTGTCTGAAAATAAAGTGTTTGAGGATAGAAATAGGTGGAGAGTTTACATCAGATGTGTTCAATGCTTACTGCAAAGACCATGGGATATAAAAACATACATCTTCTCTTAGGACACCACAACAGAATGAGATTGTTGAGTGAAGAAATAGAACTATATTGGATGTAGCTAGGACAAAGGTTGATTGAAGGTAATGTGTCACATATACATTGGAGAGAAATAGTCAATACTACAGTCTACACTTTGAACATAGTTCAGATCAAAGAAGGTACAAATAAGACACCCAATGAACTTTGGTTTCATTATGCTTATACTGTAAAATATTTTAGAATATTTGGTAGCAAGTCTTATATCAAAAGGGATGATGAAATATGAAAGTTTGATGCCAAAAGTGATGAAGGAATTTTCCTTGGATATTCTACAAAAAGTAAAGCTTATAGATGTTTCAATTTGAGATTGAGGAAAATAGTTGAAAGTGCTAATGTGAAGATTGATGAGAAGTTTCAGATTCAAGAAAGAATGTATGTCTATGATCAAATTCCAAAGAATAGGGAGATTACTGCAAGACAAGAGGAAAATAATTTTTTTGAGATTAACAATGTAATTGAGGTATGATTGAATGAACCTACTAAAACTCAAAAGACACCAAGGTATGTTCAAAGAAGTAATTCTGAAAATCAGATGATTGGTGATGCAAATAAGGGTATGATGACAAGATCTAAGATTATGAGTGAACTTTGTCCGATTTCAAAAGTGGAACCTAAGAATACTGATGAGGCATGTAAAGATGAATCTTGGATTAAGACAATGCAGAAAGAATTCAACCAGATAGAGAAAAACAACACTTGGGAATTGGTTCGTAGATCTAAGCACAAGAATGCAATAGCTACCAAATGGGTTTTCAGAAAAAAAAAAGAATGAAGAAGGCATAGTTGTGAGGAATAAAGATAGATTGGTCTGCAAGGGACATTCACAACAGGAAGGTATAGAATTTGAAGAAACATTGCACCTGTTGCGAGGTTAGAGGCAGTGAGATTGTTCCTTGATTTTGTAGCACATAAAGACTTTAAGGTATATGAAATAGATGTGAAGTCTACATTTGTGAATGGTGATTTGGAGGAATAAGTCTACATTGAGAAACTTGATGGTTTTTATCTGATAGATGATAAAGACATGGTTTGTAAGTTGAAAAAGGCATTGTATAGACTGAAACAAGCACCTAGAGCATGGTATGCTCAGCTAGACAGGTATTAATTGTATCTTGGTTTTAGAAAAAGGTAGCACATATAGTAACTTGTATTTGAGAACTAGTGAAAATGGAATCTTGATTATTGAAGTCTTTGTGGATGACATTATTTTTGGAGGCAATGATGAAATGAGAAATAAATTTTCTGAAGAAATGAAAAGTGAACTTGAAATGTGTATGATTTGTGAAATGAAGTTCTTCATTGGTTTGCAAATTACTCAAAGTAAACATGGTATCTTTATTTCTCAAACCAAGTATCTTAAGGAGTTGTTAAAAAAGTTAGGGATGGAATATTGTAAACCTATTGGAACACCCATGGTTACTGGATACACGCTTACTACTACTGATGAATCTCAATGTGTTCTTCAGACAAAATACAATACCATTATTAGAGGTTTATATTATTTAACTCATGCTAGACCAGTGGAATTGTTGCAAGGTTCCAAGCTGATCTTAAGGAGACTCACTTTGTTTTAGTTAAAAGGATATTCTGATATTTGATAGAGACACTAGAATAAGGTTTATGGTATAAAAATTCTGATGATTTTACATTACATGCTTATACTGATGCTGATTGGACACATGAAGTGTTGATGATAGAAAAAGCACCAGTGGTGGAGCATTTTTCTTTGGAAAAAGGTTGGTCTCATGGTTAATTAAGAAGCAAGACTGTATGTGTGCTAAAAATGTGTCACACTTCTATGGGTCATTCCATTCAAGGTTTCTCAAGAATGATGCCTCAAATATCGACTCATAGATCCCTAGTCATGGAGTGCAAAGGTTTGTGATGGAGGCCCTCAGATTGACCTAGTTGTGCCTATGCAAGTACAACATGAAATGAGAGATTCAATGCATGAAAATGACAACTATTCTATATTATTGCAATGCATAAAAGGAAATTAGTCTAAATGATAACAATGCAAGATTAATCTATGAAAGGAAATATGCAAGCTTAATCTATGGAAGAAAATATGAATTTAATCTAATATGAATCTAATCTACATGAATAGCCATGGATGCAAGAAGAAGAAGAAAAGAAGAGAGAAGTTGTAATATCCAAGCCAAAGTGCTCAAATTCTCCTCCAAAATTGCTCTCCAAACCTGCAGCATAACAATACATAAAAATTTGATATGAGAATGAGAAGGAGACGTTTCCTTTTAAAGAGAAATGGACAATAGAGATTAAGAGGCAAAAATCAAAGGCTATGATTAAGAGGCTAAAAGCCCACCACTTAGGAAGATGTGTAGAAAAAGGAACTTTATTTATTTTTATTTAATTTATTTCCTTTTTTAACAAAGAGAGATTTAAGTGGGGGGTTTTATTTAATTAAAAGAGGGATTTTATTTTAATTAAATAAGATTATTTAATTTAATTAAAAGGGATATTTTAATTAAATGAGATAATATTATTTAATTAAGAGAGGTTTTAATTAAATAAGATAAGATTATTTAATTAAAAAGGAATTTTAATTAAATAAGATTATTTTATTTAAT
>MU225832.1:2721070-2749367 GCA_018584345.1 Thuja plicata | reverse complement strand
ATATGGTGAATGGATAATAGAGGTTGCGGTTTAGGTGCATGGAATGAAAGAATGTTTTTGGAAGAAGATGAAGTGGAAGCCTTTGGAAGCTTGAATGTCAACTTCACTTTTTTCTCAACATGAGAATATTTCAAGAGAGACTTTGGAATCCATATAGTCGTAGGATTTTTATTTCTTTTTGATGATTTAGAGAGAATATCTTCAATGATGAATTTTGGAACCCATACTTGTCTTGTAGTTTTCTTCTTAGATATCTCTTTTGACTTGATGCCTCCATGTCAATTAGAGGAGACATGGTGATCTTATTATTTAGATGGATTCTTGTATTGCTTCTTTTTCTTGTTTTGAACATTCAAGTTTCTTCCAAAAGACTTGGGACTTGTGGAGGAAGAAAAAGAATATGACTAGTTTAGATGGGTGGATGGATGAAAAGGATTCAAGGGTATGCATCTATGTTGATCTTGAGGAAAGATAGGAGATAGAGGGACGTAAGGACCCAAGATGGATGATGAATTAGGAGAGTTAAGAGGGGAAAGTGAATGCACATAAGGACCCAAAATGGAAGGAAAATGTGAAGCCCTTAGTATTGGTGGAGGAGGTCCAAGGATGGAGGTGGAAGATGCAAAAGGATAATAAATAAGTTCATCGGCATGTATATGACAACCAAGGACATCAACATCTTTAGAGTGAGCATTAGGATTCTCAATAGGATCATGAACATCTTGAATAGGAGCACCTTCTTTGATAGGATTGTTTGAAGCTTGAAAAGACTTAGGAAGAGTAGAAAGTGGAAGCGAACAAGGAGTGGTAGAATAAGAAGAGGGAAGACTTTGATCTTGAAAAGGATCTTTGGACAGAATAAGCACATAATGTTCCTCTTGATTTTTAATAGGCTTAATATTGGAAGTAACAACACAATTTTTAATAACCTTAATAGAAGTATCATCTTTGGAAAGCCTAAGTGGGGTAAGGTTATTTTGATTGTCAATAAGCTCAACGATGTAAGTAGTAACTTGATCTTTCTTAGGAGAAGACTTAAGACATGGTGGAATGAATGAGAAAGGGTGTGCGGGATCAAAAGAACCATGAAATAGATAAGAGATATCATGAAAAGGATTGGATGACATGGAGGTTTCTTGATCTTGATCTTTCTTTATGTTCTTTTATTTATCATTTATAGGTTCCTCTTGACATGGAGCCACTTCTAAGGACAAGGAAGCATGTTAGAATTGTATGGGAGACTTGGGAAGGGATGGTGAAGGATTAGCTGAAGTAGGCATTATAGCATATAAAAGCTTAGGCTCTTTAGATTTAGCATTATTGAAAGTATTTGCAACCAAGTGAAGGTTAGCTTGAGTCTTTAGGAGGTATCCCTTGAGGACAAATATAGAAAATCACATGAAAAGCATTAGGACCTTTGTTGGATGAAGGATTTGTGAAAGATTTGAAAAACTTGGAAACTTTAGGAGATGTATGAGTATTGGAGGAAGTAGAGGATAGAAGGGAATCATCACAAAACAATGGTTCATCATTAACATAATCTTTCTTGAGAGTGCAATCTTTATTTTCAGCATGAGAATCCTTAGAGGAGCAATTCTTATATTATTTACATTTATAATTAGCATGGTGAGCTTTCTCTTCCTCAATAGAAGTATATGTATCATCTAGGTATTGCTCACAAAAATCATCAAAGTCTCTTTCAAAATAAGAATCATATGTCTCACCATCACAATCTATCCAATGTGAACACCCATTACCAGTAAGAATGAGCACACGACTAGGAGGATATTTAGGAATAGAGGTGTCATAGGTATCACTATATTGTCCATCATCATAGTCACCATAGTCATCATAGTTATAAAAAATGGGCGTGTCACTCTTCGTGGAAGAGGTATCACAAGGATTGTCATGTTGCTCATTATGGTATGTATTGTAAAGAGAAGTAAGACTCTTGGGATAAGTAGAAGAAGAACGAGATCGTGGATAAGAGACAAGTGAAGACCTAGTGGAGGAAGAGGACTTGGATGATGAGGAAAGATGAGAAGACTTAGAAGATGAAAGACATTTGGAAGAAGGAGGTTGTGACATGATCATGTGTATGATCCTAGTAAAGGTGTCTGATTCAATCAAATTTTGTTGTCATAAATTTATTACCCATGCAATGTTTTGAGGAATAATACTCTTCGAATTGAGAAATGAGTTTGAGATCATCTATTTTCAAGAGAGGTTCCATAACAAGATAGTTAAAATTCATGGTTCTAGAAGAGAAGGAATCAATCATGGGAGTGACGAAAGAGATGAATAGAAGAAGGTAGAATAGATAATAAGAGGAAAAGAAACAAGAATACGTAAAGATCTTAGGAAGAAGAGGAAGAAGCGTGAATGAAGAAGAGAAATGATGGAAATGGGAGACTAGGAAGACATGGGAGATGTGGAAGAAAGAAGACCAATAATCATTTTGTGCAATTTGATACCATTTACGTTCATTTGGATGTTGAGAAACATGTCATAGCACTTTTGGGGAGATCTATTGAAGTTTTTATCACTCGAGAACTCAGATTTGTTCATTTTAATTGACCAACTAGATGTATTAACAAGTTTTTATCATCAATCAGGCACGCAAGATAGCAATCAGGGAGTTCAAGCAAACAAATGTCTTCAAACAATGAGTAAGGGACAAAGAAACCTTGCACATGAATAAGAATAGTGACATAGTATTCTACTCCATGAAGATCTTACTTGTGTATGTTCTCAAAAGATTTTCCAATCATGCACATAGTCCTAGAAAAGAAAACATTGGTTGCACTATAGTTCATAGTAATGGTTTGACTTTGCAACTTTTGCAATCTCAAGTGGGTGAAATCCAATCTCGGTGCACCGAGGTTTTGACACAGTCCAAGAATATAATCAATCAAGAGCTGCTGAGGAGATCTGACAACCCAACAAGAGACCACACCTATGGAGATTTCTTCCATAAGGACATTTATATAGAGGTTGTTGCTACCATGGAAAAAATGGCTATTACCGCTTGAGGTTCCGTCCACATGGTTTACCCAATAAAGGGAATGTCCACTATGGTTAACCCTCTCTAACAAGGAAGACTCACAATATGAACCACATGGGGACTTAGTTCAGATTCAAGAGTTCCAAGTTTCTGATTCTCCCAAAAGGGAAACGAGCATAATCTTCTAGCCTCTTCACCTCACCCAGACATAGAAAGAAATATTAATTGACCCACTAATTTGAAATCACCTCACCCAAGGTTCGTATATCAACAACAATGACCACCAATCTCAAGAGAGAAAGTACCATAAAAAATTGAAGACCAAACCAAATGAGATAATAAAAAATACTCCCCTACCTACAAGGGGATCAATCATTAAGAAGAGTTTCACATGTAAGAAAAGAAAATGAAGCCCCACTCTCTCAAGATCACTGCAAATAGTGTTTATAGGGCCTAATTAATATGTAAAACATATATGAAAGAAAACAAATCTAGGTTCATTTTTAGAGCACCAATTGGAAATGTGATCTATGAAAGCAAGAAACACTCAAGCTAAAAACCTGAGAGGTTCATTTTTATTTGAAAAATAAAAATTTTATAGAGATGCAATAGAATACCTCAAGTCCAAAGCAACGCGCTTAGTATATTTTACCTTATTTTTGCTTTTGTTGAGCTTTTCCGTGAAAGCAAGCCACAAACTCTCCAACAAGCAAGACAAACAAACAAGCAAACATGATATGCAATGTATATTCAACTTATGCAAACCCTAGGGTTAGATCTGAAAATCAATTGTTAGGAGCAATAATAACCAGCAAATAATCCAAATGACAACTCACATCATGCATTGAACCATGTGAAAAATAAGTGCAAGCTAATCATTAAATACCCTTTTTTTAATTTTGATTTTTAACCTAGTCAACAAGATTGGACCTATATGACATGAATTCAGATCCCAAACCCTAAATGCATAAAAGAGACCCCTGTTAAAAAAATAGATAACTTTCCAAAAATGTAAATTTTTTAGCAATATTTTTTGATTTGTGCCCTAGGGATCCTATTTATCAAAATAGTCCAATTTTTAAAGATCGGATTTTTAAGCTATTATTTGTCATCAAAACAAAAAACACAGAGAACATACCCCTTATATAATTCCAAGAGCTTTCCAGAAATGTAAAATTTTCCAAAAAATTTGCTGATTTGCGACAAGAAACAAATTTTCATGAAAAATCATAAAAAATTTATAAATCACAGAAAATGATCTGAAAAATCTGATTTTCATACTGAGACACCTTGACCCAATGCCAACCTAAAAAAAAAAATTTAGACCAAAAATCCCAGCCGTTTGGGAGATATGATCAAATATTTCAAAAAAACCTAGGTTTTGTCTTCAACTCATCCTGCACAAGGGTTAGGCTTTAAAAAATTCAATAAAATAACCATGTAAAGATTATAAAATATGAAAATCTAAATAAAATTAAGGAAAATTAGGAGCATCATGCCCCACGGTGGGCGCCAAAAATGTGTGCTAAAAATGTGTCACACTTCTATGGGTCATCCATTCAAGGTTGTTGAAGAATGAGGCCCCAAATATCGACTCATAGCTCCCTAGTCATGGAGTGCAAAGGTTTGTGATGGAGGCCCTCAGATTGACCTAGTTGTGCCTATGCAAGTACACCATAAAATGAGAGATTCAATGCATGAAAATGACAACTATTCTATATAATTTCAATGCATAAAAGGAAATTAGTTTAAATGATAACAATGCAAGATTAATCTATGAAAGGAAATATACAAGCTTAATCCATGGAAGAAAATATGAATTTAATCTAATATGAATCTAATCTACATGAATAGCCATGGATGCAAGAAGAAGAAGACAAGAAGAGAGAAGTTGCAATATCCAAGCCAAAGTGCTCAAATTCTCCTCCAAAATTGCTCTCCAAACCTGTAGCATAACAATACATAAAAATTCTATATGAGAATGAGAAGGAGATGTTTCCTTTTAAAGAGAAATGGACGGTAGAGATTAAGAGGCAAAAATCAAAGGCTATGATTAAGAGGCAAAAATCCCACCACTTAGGAAGATGTGTAGAAAAATGAACTTTATTTATTTTTATTTAATTTATTTCCTTTTTCAACAAAGATAGATTTAAGTGGGGGTTTTATTTAATGAAAAGAGGGATTTTCTTTTAATTAAATAAGATTATTTAATTTAATTAAAAGGGATATTTTAATTAAATGAGATAATATTATTTAATTAAGAGAGATTTTAATTAAATGAGATAAGATTATTTAATTAAAAAGGAATTTTAATTAAATAAGATTATTTTATTTAATAAAAGAAATTGTTTTCTTTTAATTAAGTAATATAATTGATGAAACGATCAAACCTTAGGAAATATTGAAATAATTGAATTAATTATGATTTGATCAAGGAAATTGATTTGAATTGAAAATGTTGCAAAGCATTGATTCAGGAATTTGATAATTTGATAAAATGATAAATGGGGCCCATAGTCTAGGCGACCATTTTAGGGTGCATACACTGTATAGCTCAATCTACTATTGAATCAGAGTATGTAGCTGCTGCTACAAATTATACACAAATTGTTTGGATGAAGTAGATGTTGAAGGATATTGGGATAAGTTTTGAAAAGATGGATGTTATTCACTATGATAATACAAGTACAATAAACATGTCAAAGAATCATGTTATGCATTCAAAGATTAAACACATTTCAATCAAATATCACTTTTTAAGAGATGAAGTTGCAAAAAAAGAAGTCATATTGGAGTACATTAGTACAAAGGAGAAAATAGAAGACATATTCACAAAACCTTTGCCAAAAGATGCCTTTGAGTATCTCAAAGCTATGCTTGGGGTGAGAACCCCCCCTTGTGAGAACTAGATGATAAAGGAATGCATCAGTCTAGTATTTATCAAAGATAAACTATTCACTGGACTTGATGCTTGGATCTACTCCTCAGGGGGAGTGATTACAGGAACACAACCAAACATATTTGGGTGATCAAGCATCTTGTTTGTTGCAGGCATGAATATTTGAAAATGCTACACTTTGCAGTGATAGTATGCGTAGAGAAGGGAAATAATTGTGGCACCCTTTTCCATTGATGTCAAAGGAGGAGAGATTTAGGTGAAAAATCCCTATTGCCTTAGGGGGAGCTATGGGGAGGATATTGAGAAAGTTGTATTAAGAAAGGTACTTTTGGGTTGATGGTTTTTTACATATATTTCCATCAATTCCAAAAGGGGAGATTTTCAGAATTTTTGTTTTTTGAGGTGTTGAGATTCATGTTTTGTCATTGATGTCAACATATGCTTTGGTTGGATGCATTAGAAGTTTCAAAAATACTAGTTATCACAGGTACATGCAAGCTTGCCATATGTATACGAACAATGTACGATGTTTTAGTATATGCGAGCAAGGATTTGTGTAGAGGGAAGTATTTATACCTTATATTTAAGGTCATTGGATTTCATATTTCTATTTGCATGAGTTATAACTATTTTGGTGAAGATTGGTTACAGAGCAGTGACAAAGGATTATGACAAAGATGGTCTCTAAGTTTTTTGGATAACTTGGTTGCGAGCATGAGTTATGGTATGCAAGCTTAAGGCAAGATAGAAAGTATATGGTAAAAAATTCTTTATGAATCTTAGGTCATTGGATTATTCATGATGTCAGTTGTGGCATGTGTACTTGTGAAGACCTATTTGGGACCGACCATAGAGATGTAATGTGCTTAGTGAATGACGAGCATGAATTATGGATCTTTGCGCGTAACCGATGATTTTTATTTGTTATTTACTTGTTTAAGGTACTGTGTGTATCTTATAAATGGTGTATGTAATTGTTTGTGCATTGGGGAAGTATTAGCAGGCTGATCTAATTGCTTGTTGTAATTTGTATAAAGGAAAGTAGTGTCTTTATGTGAAATATAATGGATTGGATGCTGCGAGCATGTGGATGCAAGTTTTGATGGATGTAGAGAAGTGATTATGTTTGTAATGCACTTTATTGGAACTATATAGGTAAATAAAGTTTCTATCAGTTAGTTCATTATTATAAGTATGCTTTCATACTTCTCTTTGGATAGTGGATCTAGAATGTTTTAAACTTCACATTTGGGTAGTTTTGTTGGCCAACGTGCTTGGGAAGTGAGCTCTTCATTTAATTAAAATCCTAACAGGGTTGAAAGGAATCCTAAAATGGTATTTAATTTAATGGGGAATTTGTACTGGATGTAATAATCAACTCCTAATAGGGCTAGATCTCCTAATAGGGATACAATATTTCTACTGCATTATTTGTGGGTATTAATTCCCACTGGGGTTTTTCCCTTAACAGGGTTTTCCTCGACAGCTAATACTTGTGTTATGGTGTTGTTCTTGAGGTGTTAATATTTTCATTGAGTAATTGGTCTATAAGTTTAAAGTTTAAATATTTGGGCACACAACTGATTCACCCCCCTCTCAGTTGTGTTGATAGACTATTATTCCTAACAAGGTATGGGGAGTAGCTCCTTATGTGGGCCCCAACCTATAAGTGATTGCATTAAACACGTCAAAGAGTTTTAAAAATTAAAAACATAATAGAATGAATGGTTAAAGAATTAAAAGAACAATGGAATCCTTGGCTTTCAGACTTGGCCTGTGTGGGTATGGAACACTATTGAATCTACAGTTGCCAGGATTGGCTCGAGTGACAATATAGTGCTAGTGAATCCCTGGTTGTCACTACTGGCCTGTACTAGTAACTAGAGGTATTGGGTCCCTAGAATGCCATGGTATGATCATGTAGCCATGGGTGATGTATGTAGACAACATAATCCCTATGCTTGGTACTCTAACATCTAGGTCTAGTAGCAGTGAGTAGCACCTTGGTGTATTGTATCATGCTAGATTTGGTTTTGCATTATGGATGTTTATCTAAATGTTGAGTGTTCCTCATTTTTTCTCTTGAGAGATTGATTATCTACATCATATGAATTTATTTGCATGAGTATATACTTACATTCCCCTATATTCTTATTTCGTTGTTTGGGTCATGTGACTATCTTTGCAAGTAGGGGGTGTAGGACTGAGGGTACCACATGGTTGGGTGGTGTCACACATCATTATTGGAGATCAATATAGGTGGTGGAATACTTCCAATGGTGTAGTTATACACATTATGTTCTCTTCTATATCCCTATGATTTTAATTTTAATGATTATGCTCTTATGTTCTATGATTATTGGATTATCTCATTTTCATTTATGTTGATCTCATTGAGTGAATTTGGCCTAGATTTCATGTATCTATTACTCCTCCATCTGGAGGATTTAATTTTTAGGCTGTACATTGGCTTCAACATTATAATTGATGTAATTTTCCACTTTTTCCCATATGTTTCTGGACTTGCACATATGTTGCTTATTCCCGCACATTCATTCTCTGCTTTTGTGGATATGTTCCCTGATTCTACACATTTATTCTTGAAGAACTATGCATTTGTGGAAGTTTAATGTTCCCTTGGGTTTGGGTGTATTTTAGTTTTAGCTTTGGATACTAAATATTCTTATGAGCATTTTGACATTATTTACTTATTAATTTTAATTGTTATATGATCTGATTTAGCTCATATTTCATTTGGTGTTTAAATTGAGCCTAGTGTTGTTTGTATCAAGGATGGACTTAGTCTCCTTAACGACTGACCATGGGTGTTTGTCAAGTCCCATGTCATGAGGTTTGCATGATGTTTTCCAAGCTCTCACAAGGTGTCTTGTACAATTTGAATGTTTTTTCTATATTTTTTTTTGGGTTGTCATGGAACCCTTTGAAGTGTTTGTAAGACTTCTTCTTATGCATGATCGTCTGATGATCCTTGTAGCGTTTTTCTGTTGCTTATACAATGTATTTTATGTTTTTTCACTTATTTAGTTAATGCTTATGCAATTGCAAAAAAAAATTAGTGTATATATTACCCTATGTTCCGAGAGTTCCTTGGAGAGGCATTACATATGTAATTAGAGTTCATGTTCATATGTTGGGATCTCTAGTTATATGTTTCCAACCATGCAGTTTATTTTTTTGGCACATAAAAGTACATGTGTCATGTCATGAGCTAGTTGTATATTGTTTCTTGGGTGCCTAGTTGTGGTATTTTTGAAATTTCTACAGGAACCAACCCAAGTAGCATGTGGCAGAGGAAGAGTACCTCCTAGATCTTTGCATCTATCAGGCATACATAATACCCATATAGGATAACCTCTTGAGAGGGATATAGACCAATGTTTGGTGTGTTTATCCTAACTTGTGAGTATTTGGATACCCTTGTGTGGTTTGAGTGTGAAAATTACTTAGTAACCATGGTTGTGTTTATATTTTTTATAATAGATAGCATATATGTGTATGTGAATTCTTGGTTACATCAGATGCTTAGTAGCCCTTGAGTGGATTGTTTTCTTGTGTTACCCTACTTGGTTAGGGTGACTAACTGGTGTCTATAAATGACCTTGAGTTATAATTCATTGGATCCCAATGGAGTGTGGTACATTTCCTTATGTGATTGTTGTATTAAATGTGAAAGTAAATGAATTGATTCATGTTTATTATATGTTGGCATTTTAGTAATTGCATTGAAAATGCATTTCAATTTGTGAAGTGATAGTTATCTACCATTGTATTTATAAAAGGAAACATTCATTAGTAAGAGGAGTAAAATTATAATAATAGATCATTTGGGTTAATGACTTATGTCCCCAAATTGCATGGTCGACATGATCTTTGCAAAATCACATGTTTATTTCTGTGAAGCATCATGTAGAAACTGTTACATTAAGTGGTATATGGTATTTCAAGATTTGTGTTCCTTATAGCATTATATCTACCTTGCATTGAGTTCAATGAGGCCATAGTGGTTGTAAAGATTAATCTTCACTTTTGTATGATGAAGCGATGACCATAATCTTGAACTAATCCTACCCTTGCATCTGGTACAATTGGTATTGCTTATCCAAATCCTATATGTGACCATACCCATATGGTGTATATGTGTAATGTGTTGTTGCAATCAATAATGGTGACTCAGGACATATGTTTTTATTTTCCATCATCTAAGAGGAACCTATGTGGTTGTTTGTTGATCATTCCTTGTATTATCATTGTGTAATTACTCTTGTACAAGATTGTTGAGCACCCTTGTGAAAAGATTCAAGTGTCTTTTTATGACCTTGTGTATGTATCACCCTCATTGTGCATTTAGTATATGTTATGTGTATGTGCTTGAGCCTACTTTTGATTGAACACCCTGCATTATGGATATTATTACATTACATGGAAAATATAAAATAATGTAAATTGGTATAGAAGATTGCTGAATTTATTGGCGTTTAAAGTGATGCATATAATTTGAATCATATATGATTCATTCTTTGGTGTGTTTGGGTAGGTTCTCTAATGCTATTGGAATGTTGTATGCTTTGGTACCATGCATTGGTTATGATGAGATTAAGTATCGGCTAATGTATTATTTCACTTAGTTATGTTTTCTCTATCATTTTCTTAGGGTGTCTCAATAGTTTGGTCATGAACATTGGTTTTTAGTTTTTTTTTTAAAGTCAGACTCATGAGCTTGATTTCATAGACCTTAAGCTTATACTTTCATATCCATGGTATGGGAAAAAGACACTCTTTTATGGTGTATCATCTTAATACGCAAGCACCCTTGTTAGGTGCTTATGTTTAGCCCCATTTTAGCATTTATGGGTTCCCACATTGATTTCACATTCTCCTAGATCTTTTGCATTCTCCAAATCAATATCATTTTCTCAAAAATTGATAATGACTCTAATTTCTATGCATATTTCCCAAATATCCATCCAGTCACATAATTCATTTTCCCTTTAGGACCTATTAGGTCCCATATTTTTTAATTTCAAGATTTGGATGCATTTATGCTTGATTTTCCTACTTATCCTTCTATTTTTCTCCTAATCACTTAACACCTCTCAAATACCAAAACCAAACCTCAAAATTTAGACCTTCTAGGTATAGGTCAAACCTGGTTCGACCTATACTAGGTATAGATCAAACTACTTTTGATCTATACCTTTGGGGTTTATTTTGATGGGTTTCAGGTCTGATGCAAAGTATTTTCATTTTTACACCTAGCACAGTCAACCCCCACAAATTTGGACCCCAAAATAACTATAAAAGGAGGCCTCTCCCTCTCATTTTCACATCTAGGACATCCATTACATACCTAAAATTCAAGAGACATCTTCATGCAAATATCCTATTGAGCATTCAAGAGATTCAAGTTCAAGCAAGCATCCATTGAAGACATCCCTCCATCAAGAATTAAAGTATTTCCTTCTATTGGAGGTCAAGAAAATGAGTTTGCAATCAAGGGAGGAGATGCACATTCATCCATTCAAGTATTTTTCTTCTCTTTCATCCAACATTGTGGAAAAATACAACATTCATCATTGAAGGGTTTGGTTTCATCATTTCCGATTGGGTTTTTGTGGATTCCAAGCTATTGCATCAACACTTGTGATCATATTCAAAGAAACATTACATCATTGAGGTATAAGGTAATTTATGTTTCAGATCTAGATTACATTTCCTCATGCAATTTTAGTTAAATTTCAAGGTTAATTCGTAAATAGGAGCTTGACCAAGGCAAGTCCCTTCCACCAACAATTCTCCTTCTCTCTTGTGTGCAGGCACAGGTTCAAAATGCAAATTTAGTTACAAATCTGGGAACCCATTTGGAAGAATTCTCTAGATCCATTTTCTATTATAAATTCTGACAATATAGGGTATAGTTCAAACCTTAACCTATACCCTGACATACAAAGTATATAATCCAGTTACAAATCTGATAACCCAATTTAGGGAACTGCCTAGACCAACTTTTCTTTTTCTGATTTGAATATATTGGGTATAGGTTTAAACTTTGACCTATACCTAGGTATAGGTTGAACCACTTTCAACCTATTTTTGGAGCATAACAAAAATTTGTTGGTTGTAGAGTGCTAGGTTCAGGAATTAGGTCATTCTGAGACTCTGACAAACAGAGAAGCAACCTTCAAGTACCTCCTTCCTCTCTCATTTTCAGGCGCACACATTCCTATTCCTCCTTATTCCATCTACTTTCATACATTAGATCATATATACTATTTTATCTCATTTACTTAATCATTATCATATATCTCTTGTAATCTTCTTTTTGTATTCACATAAAGAATACCCTAAATCCGCCTTCTAGCTAGGTCTTGTATTTGTATCGGTTCATCCTTGTGGGTTACAAAAATAAGATTTAGCCTAAGGATTGGACCCTGGGTCTTCTAATCTATGCATAATTTGGTGGTCTACCATTGATCACCATTTTATAATATACATTTTGGTGAACCCGCCGGTTTCATGCTTCATACTTTTTGATTTGGTAGTTAGAACTTCTTTGCATTTAGTTGGCATTGCATTTACATTATTGTGTGTTCACCATATACATTTTAGTGAACACAACACTTTCATGCATTCTAGTTCCTGGTTTTGGGTGTTAGATCCTCTTTCTATGCATTTTTTTCAATCTATATATATGTTGTATGCATTGGTAGTTAGATCTTCTTTTGTATGTATTTAGATACATCTAGATCTACTTTATATGTACTTCTATCTTTCTCATGTTGCAAATTTTATTTAAAGCATTCTCCCAACACCATTCTATCACTTTTGAGATAAAAACAACATCCTCCTATCAACTTGCCTTTACATTATGTTACCCATAGAAAGATTTAATTTAATGCTTGTGATGTTGCTTTTTCCTCTCACATCACCTTTTAAGGATATATTGGAGAAAGAAGACAATTTTAAACTTTCTCTCAATGATCTTACTCTCTGTGGAGGAGAGTTTAGGATTGATGTTAACTCTTCTTCTAATATAATCCTTATCTATGAGAATTATTTAGTTAAGGATGATCCTTCACCTTCTATTTCTTTCAATTCTCCCTCATTTAGGGATCAAGCTTTAGTGATTCATGATTAGGTCTCTCCTATAATGTTCTTTATTCATAAGGATGTTCTTATAATTGATGATTCTCCTATTTGGGATGAGCCCTTGGATAGGGATATTTATTACTTTCTTCCTCATGAAGCCATTTTGAGTCATGATTATTCCTCTCCTACAGACAATATTCCTTCCCTTGATGATTCTCCTATTGGTGATGAACCCTTGGATATGGATATTGATTACTCCCTTCGTCATGAAGAAAAATTGATGCAATAAGATGATATATTTGTTGACATTTCTTCCTCTAAAGATAACACATTCATGCTTGATGTTTCTTCTTCTCCTAAAACATGCCTCCCTTATGAAGATATTTTAGAGCAAGAGGACATTATAAATACTTTACCTTAATTTTAACTCATTCCAGAGACACAAAATTAAAGGAAGTACCTAAAAACATCTTTTAAGAAGAGGATCCTATCACTACTAATTCCCCTAATGCTCTCCCTTCTAGTCATAAACCCATGAATAATCAAGAGCTTGATCAAGTCAATGTTATTGTTCATACTCAACCTATGGTAGTCAATAAGATGATGATAACTATCAAAGGATATCCTCAATCATCTTCCTCTCAAACTCCTAATAGACCTATCATCACTATTAAGGGTTATCCTCAATCTACTCATCAAAATTCCACTACACCCATGATTATAGTTAAAGGATATAACCCTCAAAGTTCTTTTCAAACTCCAACTAAGCATACTATAACTGTTAAAGGAAAACCTAGATTTCCTTTAAAGTTCTTTAAGGATTATCATTGTAGTGTCTCACACCTATCACACAAGAAATAATCCTCAACCTACTAATTCATTTCTTCCTACTTCTCTCTTGCCTTCTCAACCTGTGCTTCCTCCTCCTCCTCCTCCTCCTCAAAATATTGGAAAGGAGTATGAATTAATATAACAACTATGTAATACCCCTACCAAGATTTCCCTTTGGGAGCTTCTTAAAAATTATCCTACATATCATTAAGCCTTGCAAAAAGATTTAACCACTTTTCCAACTCCTCCACCTATTCAAGATAATTTCAATTCCTTTTTGGAATGCATGCATGTTACTCATGTCCCACCTAAAATTATGTACACTCAAGATGATTTACCTCCTAAAGAAGTTCAATATCTATACGATGCCCTTATCATATCTATCCTTAACAATGGTCATCTCATTTGTAGGACCTTAATTTATAATGGATCTAGACTTAATGTTTTTAGTATGGATATGCTTAAATAAACCAAAGCTAATATTTCAATGATTCAACTTGGTAACATTCCTATTTGTGGCTTTGATAATCTTTCTAAGAAAACATTGGGTATAATCACTTTACCTATTAAAGTAGGTCTGGTTATTCTAGATACTCCTATTCATGTGATTCCTGGACCTCTTAATTATAATCTTCTTTTGGGTAGACCTTGGCTACATACTATGCATGCTATTCCTTCAACTCTTCATCAAAAATTCATCAAAAATTCAAGTTTATCTACAAAAAATTGATGTACACACTTAAGGCAGATGATAGACCAAATAGTTGCTTGAATATTGAATTCAACAATAATCCTATGTCTATTTAAGAAAAATAAGATATAAAATCTAACGATGATCCTCCTTCTACTAATGTCCTTTCGGATGATGATTAGGTATCTTTAGATTTCACACCAACTTATATTAGAGAGTACAAAGTTTTATACCTTCACTTTATGCAATCTAACCTTGACAAAGGATTCAAAACAACTCCTCTTTCTGATAATCTTGTCACTTCTTCCACTTCTAACAAATCTCTAGAAGCTATGAATCTTGATTGTGATGATATAGTGACTAACAAAGCTCCATTAAATCTTTCTGATATGACTTCTCATTATGGTCCTAGTTATCATTTATTAGTGAAAAATGTATTCAATGTGAATGTTTGTGGTAAAGAGGAACGAGGAATTCAAGTTTCCTTAGGAAATGGGGGGCATGAACATTCTTACGGACTAGGATTTAATCCTTACAAGCAGAAACAAACAATTACTATTAACACCATTATGAACAATACTTAAAAACATGATTCAAGATGTGTGAAACAAAGTATTGAGAAGCCTATTGAAGCATTTGGTTTTGAGTCTCTTTATTTGTCCACATCTTCTCATTCATCATCTAACATTTCTCCTCCATTTAATTTTAATCAAGAAATTATTTTGCCTAAACTTCTTCATGCTAAGGTTATTACTATACCTAAACAAACAAATAAACGTAGTCAACATCTTATGACTCTTCCTTTCTACATGTATCACCGATATCATGATCACTCTACTAATGAATTTCAAGCTTTACATTACAAAATTAAACAACTAATTAATAATTCTATTATTTGTATAACATCTCGCAATAAGTTATTTTCCAATACTTATTTTTCTAAATGACATCTAAGTCCCTATTATGTTTCTCCACACTATGGAACATTGTTAGCCTATTCTGTGGGGGATCATTGTCATGCATGGTTTAATTCACTTTGTGAGTATCATAATAGGTCCTCTTAATACTTTTCTCTCCACTTGGGGGGCAAAATCTCTCTCTCTCTCTCTCTCTCTCTCTCATCTTCTTCAAGGATCCACTTTTACCTTGGTTAAGTGCTATTTATCTACTATGCGACATCCAATCTTACATAGAAATGTTGGTTTACATTAGGGATATGCATCCTTGATCATAACCTTTTTTATTGTTTGCTATTGGATTTCCATGGTAAATAAATAATTTACCTTGGAGACTCAACAATGTGTCATCCTTCACAAGGATCACTTTTTCAATTCTTTCATGGTATCCCATTTCATTCATCCCTTTAATATCCTCATAGGAGATGTGACCTATTTTTCTTGGACTGGGTATTGATTGTGGATACTGTCTTGATGTTGAAACTACTTTATCATTGTTCATCACTTCCTTAAGATGGCAAAATAGTACCTCTTTTTCCATCTTAACAGGAGGGGGGAATACATACAACCTCCCTTGCACATTTTTACATAATATACAACTAATCTCCACAGATACAATAGATCCATATCCATCCATGGAGTGCACATATACAAACCAATCCCCATGGTTAAAAGAGACCCATATCTATCCATGGGGTGTACATATACACACACAACTAATCTTCATGGTTATAAGTGATCCGTATCCATCCATGAAGTGCACATATACAAACAAATATTCATGAATTCAATGGATCCATAAAGTGCACACATACAAACATGAACCAATACCCATGATGTAAGAGATCCAGATCCAATCATGGGGTGCACATAGAAAAAGATGCAGATGGAATTAACTAGCATGACATACAACCTGCTAGGACTTTCAATCCTATGTTTTGTGTGGTTCACAGTAAGACATACAATCTTACTGGTCAAGATAATCAAACCCCTCTCTCTTCTCCCCTCCATGGTTCCATAACATAACACACTTTACTATTTTATTGGATCATGAATTCTTATCTTATTCTTGATGTATGATCTCTCTCTTTTCAGGTGACCACTTGTGCTCTTGCATTAGCTTTCTGAGTATGATATTAGTGGTTGAGACATTTTCTCTAGAGAGGTATCTTCAACTAGTTGACTTGGAATCTTAGTAATCACTAGGCATTTGTTGTTTTTTTCTGTATCCTTGTATATGGATGTATGAGTTAAGATCCTTCATTTTGGGGCTTATGTCCTTAATCACCTTATCTCCTTACACTTTTCCCATGATCTTTATCTTTCTCTCTTTCTGCTACTTTACCATGAGCATGAGGTGGAATCATACTCTAGCTAAAAAGGGGGATAAATGTATCATATTTAAAAGTAATCACCCTTTTTAGGTGCTTATTTTTATCCCCATTTTAGCATTTATAGGTTTTGCATTGATTTCACATTCTCCTAGCCCTTTCAGATTCTCCAAATCAATATTATTTGTTCAAAACTCAAGAATGACTCTAATTTATATGCATATTTCCCAAATATCCATGCATTTGCATAATTTAATATCCCTCTAGGACCTATTAGGTCCCATATTGTTAATTTCAAGATTTGCATGCATTTATGCTTGATTTTCCCACTTATCCTTTATTTTTTCCCCGAACCACTTAACACCTCTCAAATACCATAACCAAACCACAAAATTTATACTTTCTTGGTATAGGTCAAACCTAGTTTGACCTATACCAGGTATAGGTTGAACCAATTTTGATATATACCTTTGGGGTTTATTTTTGATGGGTTTCAGTTCCGATGCAAATTATTTTCATTTTCTCGCCTATCACTGTTGGCCCCTGCAAATTTGGACCTCCAAACCACTATAAAAGGAGGCCTCTCCCTCTTATTTTCACATCTAGGACATCCATTACATATCTATAATTAAAGAGATATATTCATGCAAGTATAATATTGTGCATTCAAGAGATTCAAGTTTAAGCAAGTATCTATTGAAGATATCCTTCCATCAAGCATTAAAGTATTTCCTTCCATAGATCTAGCTTCTTTATTCCATTGGAGGTCAAGCAAAGGAGTTTTAAATCAAGGGAGGAGATCTACATTCATCCATTCAGTTATTATTCTTATCTTTTATCCAACATTGTGGAAAACTACAACATTCATTATTCAAGGGCTTGGTTTCATGATTTCCTATTGGGTTTTTGTGGAGTTAAAGCTATTGCATCAACACTTTTGATATTCAAAGAAAAATTACATGATTGAGGCATAAGGTAATTTATGTTTTAGATCTATATTGCATTTCCTCATGAAATTTCAAATACATGTAAAGGTTAATTCCTAAATAGGGGCTTGATCAAGGCAAGCCCCTTCCCCCAACAATTTCCCCTCCTCTCTTGTGTGTGTGTAAGTTTAGAGTGAAGATTTAGTTACTGATTTGGGAACCCATTTGGAATAATTCTTGAGATCCATTTTCTATTTTGGATTTTGACAATATAGGGTATATGTTGAACCTTTAACATATACCCTGAGATATAGAGTGCAGATTCCTGATACAGATATGAGGACCCAATTTAGAGAACTAACTAAGATCAAATTTTTCTTTTCTGAATTGACGATATTGGGTATAGGTCAAACCACTTTCACCCTATTTCTAGAGTAAAACAGAAAGTTGCAGGTTGCAGAGTGTTAGGTTAAGGAATTAGGTCATTCTGAGACTCTGACAGATAGAGAAGCAACCTCCAAGTACCTCCTCCCTCTCTCATACATGTTCATGTGCACACATTCCTATCCCTCCTTCTTACATCTCTTTTCATATATTAGATCATATCTATTATTGTATCTCATTTCCTTAATCATTAGCATATATCTCTTGCAATCTTCTTTTCCTATTCACATAAGGAATACCCTTAATCTTCCTTCTAGGTAGGTATTGTATTTGTATGCCTTAACCCTTTCCGGTTATACAAATCATATTTCACCTAAGGATTAGATCTTGGGTCTTCTAATGTATATATAATTTGGTGGTCTATCATTAATAATTATTTTATATTATACATATGGTTATATATAATCTGTGTGTGTGTGTGTGTGTGTGTGTTAGTTTAATTGAGGAACGGTGAATGATTAATCTAGTGATGAATGGATATATATGTGCTACACGTGTTTTGTTCCTATTAACATTTATGATGCAAAAATATTCAATGGAGCAGTTATCAACAAATTATGCTCACATAGGTCATACCTTTAGAGACCAAGTCCATGCAGTTAAAAAAGGATTGACATTTGAAGTAGTCCAAGATTAACTCATCACAACTCATGTGGATCAAGTCAAACAATTTCTATAAATTTGGGACTGATCTAGGAGATAGTGGGAGCTATATCTACTCGTTGTGTAGTTGAACAAGTTTGTTGTTCCTCATTTAGTGGATGGTTTTCCTCCTTTCTATTGATGTAATAACTCTGACCCACCTATTCTTTTGGCATTGATCTATAGTGGTTATTTAGTTAGTAAGTTTATATTATAAATGAGAAGTTTCACTTATTTAGAAGCTAGCTCATACAGATTAAGATATCATTTATTAGCATTTTTAGTTTTCAATACAGTTTCATTTAAGTTCCTAGTATGATTTGTAATCAAGTACTTTTGATGAATGAATAAAAGAAATGAAGTTTTGAGTTTATAAGTGTGTAAATGTATTTTGGATTTTTATCCAAGGGGGCACACTTGATGAGTAATCCCTTTAAATTCCAGCATTAGATTCCTTCAGTTTTGTTTGTTATTTTTAGAGTTTATCTATTCCTACAGCCACTGGAAGTGATTTCTTGTGACCGTTCCTACAGCCAAAGTAGACAGAGTAGTTCCTGTCTACATCTCCTAAACTTTCTTGTAGTAGTTTGCATAGGTTTAACTTCACTATCTAAATTATGTCAAATATTAGAATTATTTCCATTTCGAGTATTTACCTTTCAAAACTTGTTATCTTGCAGCTATAGGAAAGCATGGAATTGGTAGGAACTTAGTGCACATACAATGAAAACCCATCTAAAGTTCATGCACCCTAGTTTGACAAAGTAAATGAGCCTTCTCTGCAAGAAAGATAGCTACTTAGCTTGGATCTCCAATCCTTGAGTTGTGTTTATGGCCTAGTTATTAATCTAATAGGGAAGTCAAGCATTTTTGGTGTTTTTGCTAGGGATGGTGTCAAACTAAGGACCTATTACAACTAGGAGTTAAGTTTTCCATTCATTTAATGTTTTCCTTAGTTTAGTAACTCTTAAAGTTTTATTCCAGCTCAAGTTAGTTAAAATCATCAATCTGCATGCATAGAAGAAGAAGAGATGCCTTAGGAAGATTCCTTCCTAATGACCCTGACCCTAGTAACTAACTAGGTGAGATTTTTGTTCACCAACCATAAGAGGAAGAAGAGAATACTTTTACTTATGTTTTTCCCAATTTGTCTCCCTCTTCATCTCCCTCACAAGAAGAACCAGTTGATCAAAATCCCTATGTTGATATATTTACTAATCTTCATATACCTCCACTAGTGAACCAATTTTTTCCAAACCAAGTTGTCAATCCATTGACTTTAGTATTTTATCAACTAGGGAATCAATGAGTGAATCCACCAAGGATGGGTCACCAAAATTTTGAATTCTCAATCACTAACCAAAATGACAATAATAATCTCAAAAAAATTCCTTCTTGAGTACTCCCTAAATTCTATGGCTTGATAATTGAGGATCCAGATACATTTTTTTTTGAATTTGACATCCTCTATATAAGCTATGATTATACCTTTGATTCCCATAGGCTTAAGCTATTTCTCATTTGATCTCTAATATTGTTCCAGTATCGAAACATGATAAATCTATAAGAGTTTGCACAGACTTCAGAGACCTGAATTTGGCATGTCCTAAGGATGATTTTCCATTGCATAATATTGACATGATCATAGATATGATAGTTGGGTATGAAATATATTCAATAATGGATGGTTTCTCTGGCTATAACCAGATAAAAATTGCGCTAGAGGACCAAGAGAAAACAACTTTCACATGTTCCTGGGGCACCTTCTGTTGGAATGTCATGCCCTTTGGACTCAAAAATGCCGGTGCTACATATCAGAGAGCAGTTACCACCATATTTCATGATATGATGCATAAAATAATGGAAGATTATGTGGATGACACTTTAGCCAAGAGCATGCACCGAAAGAAACATCTTGCCGATCTAGGTCCCATACTAGATCGTATGGAACAATTTAGTTTGAGACTTAACCTTAAGAAATGCGTATTTGGCGTAACATCTAGAAAATTACTTGGCTATATCATCTCTGCCAAAGGTATTGAAGTGGATCCTACATAAGTACAAGCTATTCTGGAAATGCCACCACCTAAAAATATCAGACAAATGAGAGGACTTCAAGGCCAACTGCAGCCTATCTGGCGTTTTATCTCTCAATTGGTAGACAAGTCACAACCATTTACCAAGACTTTGCACAAGGGTGTGGCTTATCAATGGAATAAAGAATGTGATGAAGGGTTCACACAAATCAAGTAGTATCTTGTGAACCCACCAATCTTAATGCCTCCTATTCATGGGAAGCCACTTATACTTTACATATCTGCTACGGATACATCATTTGGTATCCTATTGGCTCAAGAAGATTAGCACAAGAAAGAAAGGGCTATCTATTAAATTAGTAGAACTTTGGTCTCATATGAAATGAAATATTCTGCTATAGAGAAGGCTTGCCTTGCAGTGGTGTTTGCTTCACAAAAATTGCGACACTATATGCTGGCTCATACTACACGTCTAATTGCTAAAATCGACCCTCTAAAATACTTACTCAGTAAAGCTACCCTCACAGGTAGACTAGCTAAATGGGTCATGCTTCTCAGTGAGTTTGATATTGAATATGTTGAAAGGAAGGCCATTAAGGGCCAAACAATAGTAGATTAGTTGGTAGAAGTACCTCTAGTTGATCATCAACCATTACACATTGAATTTCCAAATGAGTCCATATTACTTCTTACACATCGCTCATGGACTATGTTTTTTGATGGTTCATTTACCCAATAGGGGTGAAGTGCTGGGATACTGTTCACTACACCTCAATGATACTCATTACCAAAATCATACAAGATGTTGTTTCCTTGTACAAACAACATCACTGAGTATGAAGCTCTCATCAACAGTATGAAGATCGACCTTGAGTGGTGCGTAGATGAACTAAATGTTCTTGGAGATTCTCAGTTGGTCATTAATCAGGTTAATGATATCTAATAGACAAGGGACGACAAGTTGATACCTTATAAATGGTTGGTTGATGATCTTAAACAGTACTTTACTCATATCACATTTCAACAGGTTCAGAGGGAAATAATAAAGTGGCAGACGCCATTGCTACTCAAACGAGGCTCAGCCTTCAGTAGTCAGGGTTAGATTTCCCTGATACCTGTCCGAAAAGATAGTAAATAGAGGTTTTAGGACTATCTCCAGAATGAAGCTTAGTCCCCCAATATCTAGGTTAGATCACCCAGACACTGGCCAGATTGACATCTTTCACAAGGTTATCCCCAGAACGAGGCTTAACCTTTAGGAGTCAGGGTTAGATTGCCCTGATACCTATCCCAAAAGATGGATAAATATATTTCACAAGGTTATCCCCAGAATGAGGCTTAACCTTCAGGAGTTAGGGTTAGATTGCCCTGATACCTGTCCCAAAAGATGGATAAATATCTTTCACAAGGTTATCCCCAGAATGAGGCTTAACCTTCAGGAGTCAGGGTTAGATTGCCTCGATACCTATCTCAAAAGATGGATAAATATCTTTCACAAGGTTATCCCCAGAACGAGGCTTAACCTTCAGGAGTCAGGGTTAGATTGCCCCGATACCTGTCCCAAAAGATAGTTTTCAAGAATCATCTCTAGAACAGAGCTTGAGCCTCAAGAATCTGAGTTAGATTGCTTAGATGCTAAAAAGATGACAAGATGTAAGGAACAAAGATGCCCTTATTGATTTGTGAAGTATCCTGGTTTGATCGTGAGGTACGAAAAACTGAACATGCCCCAAGTGATGAGATGCTTTTGAAAATCAGATCAGATTGAATGATGTAATCATCCTGCCCCCTTGGGAGCAAAATGGAAAGATGACACGCCATATTGATGATGGAGAGTGAAAAATCGCAGATAGATGTTGAGTCAGAGATCAAGAAGAACTCAGAATAGATTATGGAAGAATTCAGAAGAGTCATAATCAATTTTGAGTATTTTGAGGTCTGGTTGACCAAGTTTAAATAGAGTTGACTAGAGTTGACTTTTGAGGAAAAAAGTCAAAGAATGCAGAAAATGATGATATGATATGATTCTGACAATAAAGTGACATCAGAAAGTTGACTGCACAAGCGTCCAATCACGTCAGTCTCAAAAATTTTAAAATGCGATTTTGAGCGATATAGAAGTGTCAGATTTTGTTTTTGATCTTGAAAATAGATTGAGCATATAGCTGATGATAGAGAGCGAGGATCAAACAATTGGTCAGTCATGATGAAACCAAGATAGTGAAGAAGAACTCGCCAAAGTATGAACCCAGAAAAATGCAATGAAGAGAACACTGAATCATTGTCACAATGCAAGTCTAGAATGAAAATGCAATCCTATGCTAGATGCAATATGAAAGTGCAATTCTAGGACATGGTTGTGAGACCCATCATATAATTATCATCATTGATAATTTTTGGAACATCAAAGTCGATACAACCCTTGCTAGCACCACAATGCAACCATAAGGATATGAATATGACTTATCATCGGAGAAAATGTAGGAACAAACGTAAGCACCAGGGCACAAAAGCCAAGATGACCTGAACATTGTTTCCAGTTAATGTTGCAAGAGTACACCAGTATCGAGGCATGTAAAGCCAAGATAACCATGAGTGTGATCATGCATAAACAAATAGATCAATAACAAACAAAACAAGAACAAACTGAGCAATATCAGGCAAGGAGATAGTACCAACCTCACCATGACGTACAAATAAACAAGATCAAGGGATGTGAGGCTATTCCACCTTAGTGCGGGAGCTCTTATCACATAAACCCTATTTATTTTATGTTTCTAGATCATCAGGACTATGCCAACAAGTAGTAGACAAAGAAAATATCAATGAAATCCATAAGAATAGACAACATACAAAGAAATATTCAATCAGAGCTCAGCATGTTTCAAATTTTGTGAATGTGGATGTGTATGAGGTGTTGAAAAACACCGTTGTGCTTGTGAGTGCATTTTATTTGATTGTTATCGAAAGATGTTTATGTTTAGATATCCAATATGTGTTAAAAAAAATACAGATGTGTCCAAAGATAGTGTTAAAAAATACTATTTATGGGGGTGTTGAAAAACACCAGTTTGTGTCAGTAGCGAGTTGTCCTTGAGAAGTGACAAGCTTACTAACTCAAGTGTAAACCAAAGATGTGTTCAAATGGGGGGCCCATGCCCCCAAGTAATGATGACTGACTTGACATATGTTGCAAGGAAAAACTAGATGTGATTGCCCCCAAGTGTAGCGCTGAATCAATGACAAGTCAGGAGGGTTCGTAAAGGAACCAGAGTGTCACAAAAGTGACCAAAAGATATGTACAAACTAAAGCATAGAATCATCAAGACCGAGTATCGATAGATAGAGAATTTGAGTATAACTCCAACTATAACAAATGTGAATAGTCTCGATTAGTATAGCGATAGTAGGTAGATGCAGTGAGAATCACTAGTGACCGACGCGAGAGAGATGCTCAAATGGAACAATATTTGAGCGATATAGAAGTGTCAGATTTCAATTTTGATTTCGATCTTGAAAATAGATTGAGCATATAGCTGAAGATAGAGAGAGAGTATCAAACACTTGGTCACTCATGATGAAACCAAGATAGTGAAGAAGAACTCGCCAAAGTATGAACCCAGAAAATATGCATTGTTAGAATACTGAATTATTGTCATAGTTTCATATAGAATAATATCATTTTTGCAATAGAATAGCTTCAATTTCTAGAATAATTGCATTGATCATCATGTCTTAGATTATCTCATATCTCTCATTTCTTAGCATAATATTGCATCCATCATGATAAATCCTTCATTCCTAGATTGGTCCATGGTTGTGAGACTCTCGTTCTGAGAGCAATTTCAAAAACCCCGTTTGGATAGAAGGCAACAGGTCAAATCATGCAGGCAGATAGGATGAATAATCTCATATTCATTCTTGTGTGTACCTGGTGAAGAAGGATTATGTTGAAGTGTATGGTGAATTAACAAGGTCAAATTTACCACATACATTTCTGGTGCCCATCGAGGGGTGCCAGAAATGTATGTGGTAAATTTGGCCTTGTTAATTCACCATACACTTCAACATAGTCCTTCTTCACTAGGTACACACAAGACTGAATATGATATTATTCTATATGAAACTATGACAATAATTCTGTATTCTAACAATGCATATTTTCTTCAGAAATTTAGGGGGTCAGGAATTTTGAATGAAGAATGAGAGTTCTTTTATAGAATCAGATATGATCAGAATAGAAACTTTCCTCTTTGAAATAAAACAGATAGAAAAGCCAGTTTAAAATAGAAAGCTTTATTGAAAAGAATTCAAAAAATTGTTTTCTTCCTGCTTTAACTGTTTTCTTTCTTTGATTTAATACTGTTTTATTTGAATTAAATTGTTTTCTTTCTCTTTAAAACCCAATTAATTCAAAGTTTCCATTTCTAAATAAAATAAATATTTTTGATAGAATATCCAATTAATTAAATAAATATGACCTCATAATTTTTTTTTCTCAATTATCTGAATAATTAAATTCAATTATTGAAAATGAGGATATTTATTTAATAATTAAATATCATTTAATTCCTTTTTCATGTGTCTCAGCTAAAGAGGGTGAATTAAATTTAATTAAAGTGCTAGGACTTTATTAATTAAATTAATTTGATCATAAGGTTTGTTCTGATTAAGTAAAAACAGGTTTTACAAGGACCCGAAACCTTTACAAAAAAAACCAAAGAGTACAGCACGTTTTACAAGGACCTGCAACCTAGAATTTAAAGATAAACAGTTTTAAAACATAAACAACTATGCCATAGCATCAAAACAGGAAGGAACAGCAAAACATCGATATGAACAGAAAAAGTCCCAAAGAAACAACAGAAGACAGCAGGGACAGCAAAAAACCCAACCAGGAGCGCAAAAAGAACAGCTACATCTCTTTAACCATCTCCTCATCTTTGAGGACCATGATTTGCATGTTATTGACCGAAGTTTTTAGCTCCTCTATTTCTTTGTCCTCCTTTGGACTCTTTTTCTTAGCGCTGGCTTTGGTACACGATCCCGGTCCCGTCTTCTCCACTATACTGCTGTCTTTTTCCTTGTTGATCCTTTCTAGTTTGTCCATAAGAATTTGTGCATGACCACAGTAGGCTTTTAGGCTTATGAGACATTGTTCCCCTATTTTTTTAATAGATACCTCCAGTCTTTTAACTTTTTTGTGCAAACTCTTAATTTCTTCATCCCTGTTATCCTTTTCCATCTTGTCTTTAATATGATTGATTTTTTTTTCCATGATTTCCACCTTGTTGGCATACTTAGCCTGAGCTTCTGAATTTCCAAAAACATCTCTCATTTCCTTCAGACACTCAACCACTGGTTTATCCCCTATCCCCATTCTGTTGAGAATTTTCATGTCCTCCTGAGTTTTCTCAACTTGATTTTTTAAAATAACCTGATCACTATACATGTTATTAATCAATCCAGAAAAATCTTTGATAATACCTTTATTGTTATTCTTAGTATGATCCCCTTTTTCCAGACTATCAAGATATTCCTTGAACCCAGAATCCCCATCTTTATTCTGGTCCATAAAATCTTCCCCCTTCTGAGTATCAGTTTTCAGCTCCCTAGTTTTGATCAATGTGTCCTCTTTTTCGTTATCTCTGTTATCTTTATCCTTCGTCTTCCTCTTATCAAGGGTATTGTCTTCCTCGTCAGAGGTAAGAACAATTCTTTTCCTACTGGTGTTATTGTTTCTGCGGGTATCCTTCCCCTCTACTCTCTTCCTTTTTTTACCCTCCTTTTTAGTTGTTTCATTTTCTGTCTCAGTTTCAGAGTCCCCAATCTGGGTATTCTTCTGTTTCTTCTTTTTATTAACAACCCCAATTTCAATCTCAGTCTCTGAGTCAGCAGTCTAGGTTTTCTTCTGAGTTTTCATTTTTCCCTTTTGTTTTCTACTATCTACCTCCCATTCCTCATCACTTTCCTCAGTATCCGACCCTTCATAGCTATTTTTCTTCTTCTTTTTAGGATTACCCCTTTACTTATTTTTAGGTGTAGAGAAACCTCTTGCCTCTCCTTCACTTTCTATATTTTCTTCAAACATGCTATATTCCTACTCCCCTTCTGTTTCTTCCGCATCCTTTAGTTTCTTCTTCTCCACTGACCTAGCCAATTTTTTAGCTTTCAGCACCTCAAAGACAAGCAACATGAGTCCTTGGTGAGAAGCATGGTCCCCCTTGGGATCTTTCTGATAACTAGTGATAGTAGCTTCTAACAAGCTGAGAAAATAGTAAGGTAAGCTAATTTTCATCGTATGTCTAAAGTGATTTAACAGCATAAAATGGTGCCCTGTCGCTCTAGTAAACCTACCATCCAGCGTTATATAGCTAATGAGGACATACAGAACATACCTCCAAGGCCTGGAAATGCGCTTAGGGTTATGGTAGGAAGTGTCGATCTTCACCAATCTATTCCTCTCTTTCTCATTAACCAGAAAAGTCTCCCAGGCTTTGTCAGAGATCAACCTGTCACGGTAAAAATTAATACCCTCTTTCCCCATTCCCGTGGCTTCAGCAACAACATCCTCCATTACTTCCATATATTCATCGTCAACTAAAATCTTTCCCTCCTTCCATGTTTTCTCAAAAATCCTAGTGATATTAGGATTTCCCCCATGTAGACGCTCCAGATAAACAGCAAGGCCACCTTCTTTCAGAATCCTCCACACCTCCTCATTCTTTTTCCACTTACTACAACTAACTGGTTCAATATGCTTCTTGTTACCTCCCATCTTTTCTCTACAATTTCTGTATATTTTGTTCTTGACTCTACAGGTAATGCCAAAATGATCTTTTTGAAAACAAAAAAAGACCCATAAAGCGTGCCATCTCCAACTTAAAATCATTACCTTATACTGCCGCCTTTGACGGCCATTATGACACATCACCTGAGTATTATCAGTATTAAAATAACTTTCCATTGATGATGACTTTCTGACGACTTCTCCGACGCTCATCCTCGAGCATTAACTTAACTTCAATTGGCATCTTGTTTCCATCATTCCACTGATCCACCTCATCACTTTTGCATGCGTGATTAGCCACCCAGTCAGCAACGCCATTGGCTTCACGGTAATTATGAGTAATTATGCTACACTCAAAAGAATTTATTATCTCCCTTACTTTTTGAATTGTATTGTATATAGTCCAAGACGCGGGAAAATCATTGTTTAAACACTTTATAATGTTAAGAGAATCCCCTTCGACCCAGACTTTAGTACAACCTTTCTCTTTAGCATAATTAACACCTTGAAGATCCGCACAAGCTTCTGCAGTATGATTAGTTTGATGGCCAATAGGAATAGTTTTGATACCAATACACACACCATTTTCATTTCTGATAACAATTCCACAACCAGCCACCCCTGGGTTGCCCTTAGAGGC
>MU225832.1:2670706-2717887 GCA_018584345.1 Thuja plicata | reverse complement strand
AGTCCATCCTGCTTTCCAAGTTGGGTTGGCTGCCTCCATATTTCTCCTTTTCTCCCAAAGGTGTATTAAAGTCCCCCATCACAATCCACTCTTCAGAAGAAAAAGTATTTCTCAGAGAAGATAGGTTATGCCAATAAACTTCTGTCCCTTTTTTAGTATTAGGAGCATAGATGTTGGTTAAAACCCAAGAGATATTATCCTGAAGCTGTCTAAACCTTATGCAAACCATATTATCACCTTGAAAGATAATGTCTCCTTTTATAGTTTCTTCATTCCATATAGTTGCAATACCTCCCGACGCTCCATTAGAATCTCCACCACAAATGATTCCCCTCTTGAAAAATCTAAGTTTTTCAACTTTTTCTTTAAGCATCTTAATTTCTTGAATCAATAAAATATCAGTCCTATTATCCCTAATTAAGTTCCTAACTATATCCTGCTTATGGGGATTATTCAACCCCCTTATATTCCAAGAAATAATCTTCATGATTTAACAAAGGATCCTAATTAAATATGATGTATGATTAATGTAGATTTAGGATTTTCTACATTTGACACTCAGGTCGAGTAGAGTCAGTCAAAAACTTAGAATTGACTAGTACAATAGGACTTTGATGGTTCAGAAGAATGAAAAATGTAACAAAATTGGTTAGGGTTGCAAGATGCCAATTTTGGGGTGTTACACCTACTACTTTGAAGGAATAAACATTGTGATGCTTTATGAGCTTAGTAAGAGATGCTATGAGAACTTGGGATGCTATGAAGGGCATGTTCCTCCTCAAGTTTGAAGATTATTTCATAGGGGATAAAGGGGATGACATATTTAGAATGCAACAAAAAGAATCTGAGAGTTTCAAGGACTACATTTCAAGATTCATGTTTAGTTTGAAGAAGTTCCCACACCACGAGCTCAACAAAGAGTCTAAAAAATTGTTGTTTCTAAGAGGAACCACTGGAGGTTATACTAAAGCATTAGACCTCATGGGAGGAGGAGGAATCACTCAAGTATCTTGGGATGATCTCAAGAAGATATGCTTGAATTACTGTAGATAAGATGCTAATAAGGGTAGAGGTTATCAATTTGTTGTAGGTAAATCAACTGGTAATGAAGTTTCAAGAACATAAATCACTCGCCTACCATCATATTTTAAGAATGATATCATAAATAATATGCCTACATAGTTAGACACAATGTAAGAAAAAAAGAAGAATGAGGAGGCAGAGGTGATGGTAGATGAGTTTTTTCCTCACTATAGATAGAAGAACAAGGATTGTAGATGCAAGATGGTGGCTAACCTGGAGGCTAATAAAGTTCCTCCTAAAATTTCAAACCAATAGAAGGAGACGATGACCAAGTATTCTACATTTCAAAAAGGAAGACATGGGATCCAAGACAAGTATGCCACAAGACCCCTTAATTTTTAGTGGTCCTTATTAAAATTATTATAATAGTTAGTAGAAACTCCAATATATTCCTAATCTTGGGGGTTATCAACCTCAACCTTGGAATAATCCCCAAAATTCCTAGCCCAATTATCAAAACCATGCATCTCAATGGAAACCTCCTCAAGGTAATTGAAAATGTCCTCAAGGAAGCTGGCCACAACCTCAAGGACCACGACGACCACCTCAAGGTAATTGGCATCAAGTCCCACAATGGAGAGGAGGCCAACAATGGCCAAATCAGCTAGCTAGTTATCTTCAACCACCTTTGAAACCTCAACAGTCTACATTAATGTCACCTCCTACAACCACTAACAATCCTCCTAGACCTACACAACTACCTATTCAACATTTTTATAATCCAAAAAACAAACCACAAAAAAGACATCAAAAAATTATTTATTCTACAAACCCAAGTCAATACCCTACAAATCAGTACCCTACATATGTTATTAATATAAGTGATATTCACTTCAGGTCTGGAACAACTTTTCCACCTCCAAATCCACCAGTCATAACATAAATGTCTACTGATGACTTAGAGCTAGCAAATGTTCCTGACCCTATTCGTCCAAGTTTGGAAAAGAAAGCTAAAATTCCAAAGCATCCTAATGATATTCTTCCATTCCCACAAAGGTTATAAATTGAGGTAACCAAACCAACAAAGGATGCCACTTTTGATATTGTAGATTCGTTGAAGCATATTTGTGTTAAAATACCTCTGTTTCAAGCTATACAGGATGTCCCTATTTATGGAAAAGCTATTAAAGATGCATTTTTAAAGAAACCAAGAAGAAAGACCCCCAAATAGTTCATGTCCTTGGTCAGTTAGAAGATATTATTCTTGGTAAAGTGACATTGCCTAAATATTCTGATCCTTGTAGTCATGTAGTTGGAGTCATTATTACTGATGTCCAAGTAAAAAATGATTTGATAGACCTAGGGGCAGACATTAATGTCATGAAAAAAGATAGCATGCAACATCTTCAAATCACTAATCTAAGGTCTATACCTACTATCCCATAGCTAATTGATAGCTCCACTATCAAACATGATAGCATGATAGAAAACCTAGTTTTCACCTTAGACTCGTGGGAGTATCCACCTGAATTCATGATACTTTCTCCTAAAGATGTTATATTTCTGCATGTAATTGTTATTTCTTTCTTTTTAATCCTAACAAGTGGTATCAGAGTGAGGTTGTCTTCATTTATCCTCTACAGGAAGATCTCATGATTTAGTGGGAGTCTCATAGTTGAGTGGGAGTAATGACAGACGAGGGTAGGTTGAAGCCTGAGAAGTTTAATGGACAAAAATTTCAGTTATGGAAAATGCAGATGGAGGACTATCTCTATCAGAAGGATTTATGGTGACCATTGGGAGGAGTGACCAAGAAAAATGCAACTATGTCTCAGGAAGATTGGGATATTTTGGATAGAAAGGAATTGGGTAGCATTTTCTTATACATGGCACAAATGGTGGCATTTAATATTACCAAAGCAAAGACAACTAAAGAGTTGATGGAAACCCTAGAAAAGTTGTATGAAAAGCCTTCTGCTTTGAATAAGGTATTTATTATGAAGCGTTTATTTAATATGAAGATGGTAGAAGGTGGGTCAGTGGTTGATCATTTAAATGAGTTTAATATAGTTACTATTCAATTAACTTTTGTGAGTATAGATTTCAATGAAGAAATTAGGTCTATTTTGATTCTATGTTCTTTGCCAGAAAGATGGAGTAGCTTGATAATGGCTGTTAGTAACTCTATTTCTAATTCGAACACCCTAAAATTTGATGATATTGTTGGTGTTATTCTGAGTGAGGAAATTTGTAGAAAAAGCTCACACAGATCTACATCAGGTAGTGTTCTGAATGCTGAAAGCAGAGGTAGAATGAGAGATAGAGGAAACAACTATGGAAATCATGGGAAATCATGAGGGAAGTCAAAGGGAAAGAGGTATCATTCAAGAGGACCTAGAGACTACTGGTACCATGGAAAACCAGGTCATAAGAAGAAATATTGCTGGTCTTGAAAGAATAAAGAAGGAGACAAACAAGAAGGCAACAAGGAGGAAAATGTGGTAAGTAATAAATCTAAAGATGATGTTTCGATTCTTTCTCTTGAGAATGTTGATGATTCATGGGTTCTAGATTCAGGGGCTTCTTTTCATGCTACACCCCATAGGAGTTATTTTATTGATTATTTCTAAGGTGATTTTGGGCAAGTTTATTTGGGAGATAATGAACCCTGTCAAATTGTTGTGAAGGGAATAATTAAGATTAAGTTGCATAATGGGAATCATTGGCTACTACAAGAGGTAAGACATGTTCCAAGGATGAGTAGAAATTTAATTTCAGTAGGAAAAAATAGGTGATGAGGGTTGCACAGTTACTTTTAATGATGCAAATAGGAAGGTTTCAAAAGGTTCCTTAGTAGTAGCAAAAGGTGTGAAAGTAGGCATCTTATATCTTTGTACAGGTAATGCTGTTCCTTCTACTCTAATTGTTATAGAGAAAAGTGAATGTTCAGGAACAATTGCTGTAGTTGAGAAGGTATAAAATAAAATAGTTGCTATGGATACCAAAACATCACTATGGCACAATAGACTTGGGCACATGAGTGAGAAAGGTATGAAATTACTTCACTCAAAGAAAGTTTTACCAGGTCTGAAATGTGTAAATTTGGATTTCTGTGAAAGTTGTGTATGGGAAACAAAAGAGAGTTAGTTTCTTGAAGGGTGGGAAGGAAAAAAAAGATGATAAATTAGAGATTTTTCATACAGATGTATGGGGGATAGCTCATGTATTTTCCCTTGGTGGCTCTCTATATTATTTTACTTTCATTGATGATGCAACTAGGAAAGTCTGGATTTATTTCCTTAGGCATAAATATGAAGTATTTGAAACTTTTAAAAAATGGAAAATATTGGTTGAAAATGAGGCTGGTAAAAGATTAAAATGTCTCAGATCTGATAACGTTGGTGAGTATTGCAGAAAATAATTTGAAGATTATTGTTACTCTAATGACACTTGTAGAAAGAAAATGGTTCCAAGCACTCCATAAGAAAATGGAGTGGCTGAACGCATGAACAGGAGAATAATGGAGCATGTAAGCACTATGAGATTGCATGTCGGGCTCCCCTTAAACATGTGGGAAGAGGTTGTAAATACTATTGTTTATTTAATTAAATAGGTCCCTCTACTCCTTTGGGTTGTGGTATTCTAGAGGAAGCATGAACTGGTATGAAGGTAAGTTATTATTTTCTTAGAACCTTCGGTTGTGAAGCATTTGCACATATAGAATTTGAAAATAGAACCAAGCTGGAAGAAAAATCAAAGAAATGTGTATTTTTTGGATATGACATTGATGAATTTGGCTATAAATTTTTTTATTTTTAAAATCATAAAATTGTAAGAAGCAGGGATGCCATATTCAATGAGAAAGTATTGTACAAAGATCTATTGTGACAACATGAGAAGAAAGACACTGATTATGTTGAGTTGGATGATACTCCAAAAGATAATGTTCTAGTAATTCCTTATGCTCCATAACACCATAAATAACAAATACCACATGCCCCAGTGAATGTTAGATGATCAACAAGGCTAAGTAGACCTCCAAACAGAATTTCACCTTCTTTGTATTCTATTTTATTAATTGATGCTGGTGAACTTGAATGTTATAATGAAGCTATACAAGTGGATACAAAGCTTCAGTGGGAGTCTAAAATGATAGAAGAAATGGACTCTTTGCTGAAAAATTAGACTTAGGATTTATGTAAGTTACCTGCAGGTAAACGGGATATGTAGAATAAATGGGTTTATAGGTTGAAAGAAGAAGATGGAGGTGAGAAAATATTTAAAGCCAGATTAGTCGTAAAAGGATTTTCATAGAAACATGGTATTGATTTTGATGAGATATTTTATCTAGTTGTTAAAATCACTTCTATTCGTATTGTTTTAAGGATTGTGGCCACTGAAGATTAGCATTTAGAGCATCTTGATGTTAAAACAACTTTTCTTCATGGTGATTTGAATGAAGAAATATATATGGTACAACCACAGGGATTTGAGGTCAAGGGTAAGGAGAGTTTAGTCTGCAGATTGTAGAAAAGTTTATATGGCTTGAAGCAAGCACCTCGACAATGGTATATTAAGTTTGATACTTTTATGAATGAGAATGGATACACTTGATGTAATTCTGACCATTATGTTTATTTCAAGAGGTTGGACGATACCAACTACATTATTCTATGTTTATATGTTGATGATATGATTATAGCTGGGTCTAACATGGATCATATTAAGGGGTTGAAACAACAGTCAACAAAATATTTTTCTATGAAGGATTTGGGGGCAGAAAAACAAATCCTTGGCATGAAAATGTGCAAAGATAGGAAGAACATAAAATTAACTCTATCTCAGGCTGATTATGTTGAAAAGGTGTTGCAGAGATTCTCCATGAAGGATACCAAAGATGTCACTATACCTTTGTCTAGTCATTTGAAATTGACTAAGGAGATGTGTCCAAAGACACCAGAAGAAGAGGCTAAAATGTCCAAGATACCTTATGCTTTAGCTATAGGGAGCTTAATGTATGCTATGGTATGTACTAGGCCAGACATTGCACATGTAGTGGGAGTCATTAGCAGACATATGAGTCAGCCTAGGATTGAGCATTGGAATGTAGTGAAATGGATTCTCAGATATTTGAGAGGTACATCCACTAAGTGTTTACACTTTGGAAGCTCTACTACTACTGTTCAAGTATATGTTGACTCAGATTTGGTAGGAGATATTGATACCATGTGGAGTACTACAAGTTATGTATTTACTGTTGGTGGGACAATAGTGAGTTGGATTTCTCAGTTAAAAAAGGTGAATGCTTTATCCACTATAGAGGAAGAGTATGTTGTTTTTATAGAGGTAGCCAAGGAGATGATATGGCTTCAATTCTTCATGGAATAATTGGGACATCCACATGTAGATAAATTTCTGTATTCAAACAGTCAAAGTGTCATTCATCTTGCAAATAATTTTTCTTTTCACTCAAAGACAAAGCACATACAATTGCAATATCATTTTATTTGGTCAGTTTTGGATGATGGGTAGTTAAAGCTAGAAAAGTTACATACTGATGATAATCTAGCAGATATGTTTACAAAGGTTGTGATGAGGGAGAAGCTGAATTCTTGTTCAAATTTGGTTGGTCTTCTAGATTGAATAGACTAACAGAATAGAAGATTCTAGGAAGGTTGGATCTAGTAGGAGCTTCACCGGGTAGTGGTTTAGCTACATGATTAGTCTCCAAGTGGGAGAATTGTTGGTTTATGTGGAGTTTGATGAGTCCCCAAGTGGGAGATTGTTATATTGTGGTGACTGATAAGGAAAATACTATCCAGGAAAGTGTTTTACCTTTTTTGAGGATTTTTTTGGGCTAATTTCTTGGCCGACTTATTCTAACCCTAAAGAAACATAAAGATTGTATAAATTGGCTTAGGGTTAGGGTTTTGAATAATGTTGTATGTTTTATGATGGTATTGAGATGTAAGGGATTTGTGTATTGCAATTAGATTGTAATCACTGAATAAGAATAATATTGGACCTTTTCTTTTTGGTGGACATAGCCCAGGGATTGGGTGAACCACATTAAATCTCTATTTCTTGTGTTCTCTTATGTTTTTGGTTTATTATTCTCTGATATTGGTTATATTTCTGCATGTAATTATTATTTCTATCTTGTTAATCCTAACAAAAGCCACATTTGGTAGATACCCTATTATTATAGGAATGCCTTGGTTAGATATGACTGATTCACACATAGGATTTTGGTCATGAGATATGAATGTCTCAGATGGTCTAACTACAAAGAAGCTTTCCCTCTATCTTCCAACACAACCCCAACCAGAGATAGTAAAACTAGTATGGTCTGACCTAAGGGAAAAAAAAGAGGAGGTTAACTTAGTTGTACAACTTATGATGCTGGGTAGAGACCCTTTCCTATAGCTACAAGAAGAAGATGAGGTGCTCAAAAACATTATGTTGAATCACTATGAAGTGGGTTAACAAAATTTTGGTTGTTCATCAAAATATGAGTGTTTTTTGAAGTCTATTCTCCCTATGTCTAGTTCATCAACTTTTCTCGCAACCAAGGAATTTTTTCACAAATTACTGCCGCATGAAGTTCAAATGCCATATCATACTAAAACATCCATGATAGAGTTGAAAAATAAAGTAGAAGTCTCACTATGAAGGTTCCTGAATATCAATAATAAACTTAGTGAAGATCAACAAATGCCATTAGTAAAACTACTACAAAAGAACAAACACGATTTTGCTTGGGATTATAATGACATGAAAGGAATAGATCCTAAATTATGTACTCATAGAGTTTATATCAAAGAGGATAGTATTCTAGTTAGACAAGTTCATAGAAGAGTTAATCTTGCACTAAGAGAGATAGTAAAGAGGGAATTGAAAAATTAATTAGATGCTGGTTTCATATATCCTGTATCTGATAGCCAATGGGTGTCACCACTTATCATAGTTCCTAAGAAAGGTGGAAAATGAAGGGTATGTGTATATTATAGATAACTCAAAATAGAAACCAAGAAATATCATTTCCCCATTCCATTCATAGATCAATTTTTAGACTATGTGGCTGGAAAGCAGTATTTTTCATTTTTGGATGAATTTAGTGGTTACAACCAGATAAGGATTGCACCTGATGATCAATCGAAAAGAACCTTTACCTATCCATTGGAACTTGTGATTATTATATTCTTCCCTTTGTCTTGTGTAATTCTCCAACAAATTTTCAAAGAGCAGTCATTAGCATATTCTTTGAAATTTCACATGATTTCATGGATATATACATGGATGACTTTACCACCCATGGAACTACATTTGCAGAGGCCTTGAGAAATTTATAAAAAGTGTTGCAAAGATGTGAGGATCACAACCTATCCTTGAATAGTGAGAAATATTTCATGACGATGCAAGGAGTAGTATAAGGTCACTCTATTTATCAATCTGGTATTCAGTTAGATCCATCCAAAATTGAGGTCATTATTAATCTTCCCACCTATACAAAAAGGATGGTAGAAGATTTCTAAGGCATGTGGGATATTATATGAGGTTTATTACATATTTCACTAAAAAAACAAGACCATTATACACTTTTTAAACAAAAGATTTAGAGTTTGAATGGACATCAACATGTAATGAAGCCTTCCTGCAACTAAAGCTAGTCCTTAATCATAAACCATTCCTCAGGGGACCCAACTAGTCATTGCCTTTCCACAACCATACAAATGCACTAGACCATGCCATTGGTGCAATCTTAACAGTCACATATGCACTTAATAAGTTTAGGCACTACATCACTGGGTATTGGATACATGTACACATAGATCATGAAACAATTAAATATATAATAAACAAATCCACAATCATAGGTAGGTTAGAAAGATGGTTATTCTTGATGCAATATTTTTCTATCACAATCATTGATAAGACAAGTAGAGCCAATTTAGTGCCAGAATTTCTTTCAAGACTGCAAGTGCAAGAGGATTTTGAGATTAAAGATGATAGTTTTCTAGATGAGAATCTATTCTCTATAGTTGTTAATACACCGTGGTATGCATACATTGCTAAATACTTAGTAGCTAGCAATATTCCTCTTCACTTTTTGCCAAATGAGAAGAAATTTCTGATTGAGAAAAGTTTCTACTTTTCTTGGATAACTGACTACTTATTTTACACAAAGCCAAACTAGGTTATGAGAAGATCTATAAGGGAAGATGAAACTTGTGACATTTTGTATGCATTCCATGATGATCCTTGTGAAGGTCATTTTACACCCAAGAGGACATCAATGAAGATATTGACTAGTACAAGATACTATTGGCCTTCTTTACACAAAGATGTAACTCAATACACTAAAAATGTGATATATGTGAGAGGATGGGGAGGCCTACCAAGTTAGATGATATGCCACTACACCACCAGGTAGTTGTAACACCATTTGATAAATGAGGATTTGATTTTTTTAGTCTCATTGATCCTCCATCCAATGATAAGTCATATATTCTATTATGTACTGACTATGTCACAAAATGGGTTGAATCTAGACCAATGAAGCATGCAAGACATAATAAAGTTGTAGAATTCTTGTATGAGGAAATATTTACTAGGTATGGGACGCCTAGAGAAATTATAACAGGTCAAGGGCCCAATTTACATCAAACTTAATAATAGCACTAGCAGACGAATATAACACTAGGTATATGAAATCAAATCCCTATCATCCATAGGCCAATGAACAAGAAAAGACAACCAATAGGGAGATTGAATCCATCTTGATAAAAACAATGGAGGTTCATAGAAAGGATTGGAAAAATAGGCTATAAGAAGAAATTTTGGCCTATAGAACTACATGGAAGACCACAACAAGATTTACTCCATTTGAAATGCTTTCTGGAAAGGCAACTATCATGCCTATTGAATTTGACCATAAGACTCTTAGAACTGCATTTTAACTTAACTTGGATTTGTCTGCAACACAAAAGGATAGGGTCATGCAACTTAATGCCTTGGATGAAATCAGAAAGTCATCCCTGCAGCACACATAGTTAACTTGCAAAACCAAAGAAAGCAATAACATGATAAGAATATAAAAGATAATAAATTTCACCCCAAATATTGGGCTTTTCTATATGATTCTAGGTATAAAGATAACATAATAAAATTGTAGAATAGATGGTTAGGACCATATGAAATAATTGAGGTCTTTGATAATGGTGTAGTGTAGTTGTCAATAATTGATCTTGTAAGGTTAAACTTACTGGTGAATGATCATTGACTTGGATTATATCAAAATCCTAACTTCATGCTGCACCATCCCTATATATCTCTTTATGTATGCAATCATAATAAATACCTCTACACACTGTGAATGAACATGTTCTTCGCAATAAAAATTTGCAACTATTTCATGCCACTTATCTTCCATCTGCACTCAAACTCCACTTCAACAAATACTTCCACCATACTTCAAGTCAGATGACATCAACATGATTATTTATTGGAATGCACTATAATGATATGCATTTATTACTTTAGTCACATTAAAAAACTAAGTACACATTTATATTTATTTATTATACCCCAATTTACTTCATGTAAATATATTGCATATTGCTTAGTCTATCCTATCCTCTTCAATTCACATGTGTGGATACATCCCAAAGTTAAGTGGGGGTCAGGGAAATGTTTTAGCCATGTCTAGAAACGCCATATCCATGACATGTTTTCCTTAAGAAATAACCTCAAATCATGAGTCAAGTCCTAATTAATCTTGTATCTCTCAAATTTTTGAATAGTTTTGATGTGTTGTCTAAAGCATTTGAAATCTTTATCATATATTTTCATATGTACTTGCTAATTAATTCCTCCTACCTCAAGAATGACTATCTTTATGACCATTCTTTTCCATCAATCCCTAAACTAAAAAATCCAAATTTAGAAATAATGAAGGGTCTTGTAAGTCAGAGTGAGGTCATAGTATAGAATAAATTGGTTACAAGGAGGAGTTGAAGCCATTGGAGCTGCACTTTAACAATTACAGAGGTTTTAAGTTGTCAAATAGTTGGTTTTTCAGTTCTTGGAAGCCTTTGCGAAGGGTTCATTGTTTTTAGTTAAATTTTGAAGAAGAATTATGCATACACCATGGGTGAACCGCATGTTAGACATGAACCTACAGTACATACAATGGTACTCCAAGACCCAGTTTGTGTGAAACCATTCAGGAATTATGGATAGCTTGATTATTTTATGAAGCTAAATGGTTATGATGATAACATTTCAAGGTAATTTTACCACATATTCTCAAATGGGGAAGAAAGGGTTAAAGGATTAAGGGTAATAGTCACCGAGGAAAGAATTGTAGAAGTAATATGACTCCCAACTATGGGGGAACAATTTCCTAAAGAACACGATGCCAAGACAACTAGAGCTTAATTCACGTGCCATAGAGACCATTCTCTTGAGGTTTATAAACAAAGGACTAGAAGACTACCATTAACTCCTAATTGGAAAGAGGTGGAAGTATATATCATTAGGTATTTGATGTGTAAGGTTAGGAAATCTTATTTTTATTTAGTGCATTTCAAGTTGCTAATTCATATGCCTCGTGGATTTCAAGGAAACATGCCAAATTACCTTTATAACCTTCTCACCATCAGTGCTGGAGAGATGCAAATAGGTAGGATCCATTCTATTACCAATCATGGTTTGATTAAATAGTTGGTAGAGAGGTCATTAAGAGATGTCTCCTAGATGACCTAGGAAGATTTTGTAGTTGTTAGAAGGTTTCAACTAGAAAATGTAGGACTTAGTGATAGGCCCATTATGCAAAGAGTCAGTACTCCTAAGGGAGATGCAAATGTAACAATGGGAGTCTCATATTTTAGGGCCTCCACATCTTCTAAGCTTCCTGTAGCCACAACGTCATATGACCATGAGTCAACAAAACCCTTAGCTACTAATTTTGAAAGATCCCCTATAAAAAACCCTAGTACTAGTACTTCATCTCTCACACTTGTAAGGACTAGGGTATCTACCAAGAAGGAAAAAGGGAAAATAAAAATTGATGAGAGTGTGAAAGATGTTGAATAAGAGAAAACTCTTAAATCTATAAATTTGAGTTCCAAGAAGAGGAAAAAGGAAAACACACTTCCTGCAGTCACTTCTCCTACAACTAAGTCTATACACAACAAATAAGAAGAAAGTTCCTACAAATGCTAATGTGATCCCTCGAAAGAAAAGCTCTAGGATTAGAAAAAGGATGTAGAGTAGTGTGAAGAGATAGTTGTCAGTATTCCTGTTGAATCTTCTGAGTCACTTCAGGAAATTCCTCAGGAAGAAGCCTTTGTTACCAAAAGTCTTGAAAAGAATGAGCCTATATCCACATATGATGTACAAATGGATGATCCTATTGAGGAATGTAAACTACCAGAGATGAAAATCAAAGAAGAAGATTCTCTAGGAACACCTATTGAGAAGGTTAATGTGTTTGAGGAGAGTGTCGAGTTGCATGATGAAATAGAAAGAGAAGACACCCCTCCAACTTAATAGGATGAAAAAATTAAAGAGGAAGAGGAGAAAACAATAGAAGCTATGGCATCACAATGCCTTGATGACCTCATAGCTATTGAGGAAAAATTGGAGGAACAACTAGTGTTGCATCCATAACTGTTAGAGTAAAAAGTTCTTTTCACTTGTTAATTAAATCATTATTGATTTAGTTATTAAGTCACTTTTTATCTCTAGTTTTTTTTTTATCGGTGATATCCACTTTTGATTGGAGCGATAACCAGTGAGGCCAAAAATCTGGGGGACCTCATCCCCATGAAACCAACACATCAAACCCGCGATCCAAAGAGCCCAGTAGGGACACCAGCCTGGGTTGTCTGCATCCGCGATCACACCAAGACTAACAAGGGTCTGACAACTAGATCATGAACACCACTATATCCAACCTCCTCCATCACAAGTATAGTGCACTCCCTCATCAACGATCCTTTCTGACTCTATGAATACTATGCAGATCATATGCCGAGTGCAACCTGTGAAATTCGAACCCTGAATTATACTGACAATCAATTCCTTCCGACTCCTCTTCCTAGCATAGACTGTCTCGCTTGATTTCACTTCCTGTGGTTTGAACATTGAACCTCCCAGTTACTGGGGCTCGCAACCACTGCTGCGTTGTGAGCTCATGCTTACTTTTTATCTCTAGTTCACTTAAGCTAAACTTTAGGCATTCAATAATTAATTCTTTATTAACTATTATCATGCAACCTAGGTTTCTCCACCTTCTAGTGTTCAATATCCTTTATAAGGATTGATCTCTTTGTAATTATTAATTATTTTGTAATTCCCTATATTCTCTCTCTGAATGAATATTTCATCTTTCAGATCATTATGAGTGATGTCTCCATTCTTTGCTTTTGTGACAGGTATTTTGCATACAATGATTCTTGGTGATTGAATTCTTTGAATTATAACATGGTATCAAAGCCTTGATGTTGCAGCCCGTTCTTGATTTTTTTGAAGATTTTTTGGAGCGCTAAGGGTTTCAAGTTTTTAGAGTTTTTTGTATGGATCTAGGGGAGCTATTTTTGGAGAACTTTGGGCACAAACTGACCTCACAATTGCACTCAAAAGGCCCAAAACTTCCAATTTCATATAAGAATCGTTCAATTTGGACACAGGTGAAATCTAGGCCCTCTTTTTTGCATGCACGACCTTAGCATGCTTTTTGAGACAAAAATGTCTTGGTTTTCACCCTACCTCAGTTTCTGTGGCACCTCAAAATTCATGCCACCATACTGTCAGAAAAAAAATATTATTATTTTTAAATTTTTTTTTCCTTGGTACCTCCGCCAATTTTGGCCAAAATTTTGGCAGTCCCACTAGATTTAGTTGAGCTCTGCCAAATTTAGTTGAGATCACTTGGATTTTTCTTGTTTTGGAGTAGTCTTCAGTTTTCTGCTCATATCTTGAGCAAACAAAGGCATTTTTGGCCAAACAAGATATCGTCAAAAAGCTGGTTCAGAGCCCAATTTGATTTTTCTTTGGTTTTCTAATTTTTCTGTCTTGCAAGGGTTTTTTCCAGTCAAAGTCAGTGTTCCACTTTGCACTCTGGTCACCATATCTTGCTCCTCCAGACTCCATTTTTAGACTTCTGCATATCGTTGGAAAATGGTTCTTTTCTCCTTCTTCTTATATGAGTCTCATTTCTAGAATCTTCTCTAGGTACATGTTATTCAGGTTTTTTCTTTTTTGCAATCTGGTGAATATCTTGGATGTTTCAGGTCCTGGGATCATTTTCCTTACATGGGATGACTCCTTTTTAGCTTTTACTTATGTTCTTACAATTTTCTGTCATTCTTGAGTGCTGTAGACATTTTTCTATAGCATTTCTTTTTTGCAAATGCACTAAGATAAAAGTGTCATCATTGCATGCTTGGGATTTTGCACGTTTTGTGCTTGTTTGTACTCGCACTATATAATAAAGGGCCATGGGGGGGGGGTTTGATCTAACTTTTTCAAGTGAGTGTTCCTACCATGACATTAGCCTCATTATGTGTGTCCATAAATTGATCATCTATGACACCATCCTTTATATGTGTTTGTAGTTTCTTTGACATGCAGTTGTTCTTAGTAGCCTCTTTCAGTGTACCTATCATACTTCCCTATGCTCAACATTATGGGGGGTATCACCTATTAGTTCTAATGCTTCCTTATTTTGATGGAGTGAGCTATGTATTCAGTATTTATTCCTATGTACTGGCAGATGCAATGGCTGGGTACCTATGCATTTTGGTGAGATGGATCATTTATCATATGGACACTCTTTCATTCCTATTTTGGAGGCATCCTTCCATCTTTTGATCAACTCTTCAAACTTTGGTATTTTTTACCATCTATATTTTCTAATTCTGATGTTTTCCTTTGTTTTCCATCCTGATTCGAGTAGTGTCATTTGAGGGCACTCATACAGATTACAGTCTTCTCTACTTGATCAGATTCTATTTTAGTGGAGGTTACAATAGTTATTCTTTGACAATGTTTGCAGCTTCATGATTTAGTGGTGTTCTTCATGTTCTTCTTTTTATTAGATCCTTATACATTGGTGTTTTTTCCATCTGTATTTTTGAGTTTTGATGTTTTCTTTGTTTTCCATCCTCATTCAAGTAGTGTTATTTGAGAGCTCTCATGCATATTAAAATATTCTCTACCTAATCTTTGTTCCTATATTCTGGGTCATTCTCTAGTTTGGAGGCTTCTTTAGTCCTTCAATAGGCTTCATCTCTTTTCAGAGAGGGGTTTTTCCCATTGGCTTTTCTCTTTTTCTCCTCTTTATAGAGATTTTTTGTACTTGGGTACTTGACTAGGCCATGTTGTCGACACCCATTTCCTACTTTCAATAGTTGTTTCTAAGTTTTTAGCTTCTCCCTAAGTCTATCTTAAGGGGGGGGGGGTGTTAGAGTAAAAAGATATTTTCACTTATTAATTAAATCATTATTGATTTAATTATTAAGTCAATTTTTTCTCTAGTTCACTTGAACTAAACTTTAGGCATTTACTAATTAATTCTTTATTAATTATTATCATGCAACCTAGGTTTCTCCACCTTCTGGTGTTCGATCTCCTTTATAAGGATTGATCTCTTTTTAATTATTAATTCTTTTGTAATTCCCTCTATTTTCTCTCTGAATGAATATTTCATCTTTCAGATCATTATGAGTTGTGTCTCTATTCTTTGATTTTGTGACAGGTATTTTGCATACAGTGGATCTTGGTGATTGAATTCTTCATATTCTAACAAGAACCACCAGAATTGTGGCTAGTGTTGTGGTTAGAGAAGCTAAAATAAAGTACAATGAAGGAAGGTAAGAAAGAAGGAATATTTGAACTCAAAACCCCTAGCTCTCTTTCTTGTCATTCAATATCTTTGTATTTTTAAAAGTTATGCAATATAGACAGACTGAATGTGAAATTAAGAAGGATAGAATGCAAAGGATAATTGATAATCAAAATATAGGAATTGATTCCCTTAAGCATAAGTTGGATACTATAGAAGACATGGTTCCTCAGCTTATGGAGTATTGGCCTCCACCTAGGGTTTATGCTTTGTATTTTAAAGAACATCACCTTTTGTTTCAATTTTATGAGGATAATCAAAGACAAGAATCCCTCCTTAGAGACCTCTCAAGAATTCTATTAGGTATACTAGTCATCTCCTGCAGCCATTATAAAGTTACTCCTTAATCTCTATCTACATAATTATGTAGTGCCCTTGGAAATTGAATGGAATTCCATTCTCTATGCTAGGGATATTCATTTAAAAGTACTCATGTCATGAATCAATAATGAGATTAGTATGACAAAGTAGTCACAAGCATATAGAGATAAGGAACTCAATATCCTTTTTCCCTTAAGGCCTAAAGCTAGGAAGCCTAGAGTGTTGTATTATGACTGGTTAAAACTGCTATACCTCTTACTAGATGAGTATTGAAGAGACAAATTTCTATCTTTAAGAGAATATGCTTATAGGGAATTTGGGAAAATACTTAGAATTGAGGGACAAGTTGTGCATGGACACTTGGTTCAAAGATGAAATAATTTTCCTATGAAACTTAAGAGAGAAGAACCCCATTCCCTTGTTAAATTTAGAGAAGCAATGCAACAAGCACTAAAATATATCATGTTGGAAAGTTGACTCCTAGAGGACATATGACTATTTTTGTGTTGTCATTATGGAAACAAAGTCATATTAAGTTTCTATCATGAAAGACAAAATGACTAAGTATGGAAAACAGGATAGACAAAGATATAAAAAGATCATCACATTAGCACACGTGTTAGACATTGAATCAGAGTATGTGCACTCAGATATATGTTCTATGTGATGTCTACATACTAATTCCAGACATGCATGGTACGACATGATAGTACGGAGAAGTTACAGACAGATCAGTACACTAGCAGTCCAGAAGATAGAGCATGGAAGCTGACTAGTGTTTTGATCAGCGTGAATTATTTTGTTATGTAACGACCAAGTGCCTTTGATTATATGTTGTAATGATGTAATTAGTATTTTGTAAACATGCTTAAGCTGAATTTCTCGGAAGCATTGTGTATTATGTTTTAGGGCCGACCATAAGTCTTGTTTTGGGTCGTGTCTATTCGGGTATAAACATATAAGTATGTAATGTAAATTTATGTTAAAAGAGTTGAATGAGATGTATGAAAAAGATATAGAAGAGTAGTATGATGAATTCAGTATGAGATAAAGCTCTTTAAGAGAGTAAGAGCATTCGCACATACACAGAACTGATTAAACAACAGTGACATCATAGCAGTTCACTTTTGATATAGTGTATATCAACTATCAGAAAGTTGTAGCCTTCATATTATTGGGCAGTGAGCCTAGGAAGTGAGCCATATACCTTTAATAAGGTTTTGTAAAAGACTCCTAACAGGGTTAGACCTTTAACAAGGTCATTGTACTTGCATTGTAAAGACTGCTTCTAACAGGGCAAAGGAACTTTAACAGGTTCACTATACTAGTACAATATTTGTGGGTACTAATTCCCAGTGGGGTTTTCCTCTGATCAAGGTTTCCCTATAATCATATCATGTGTTATGATTTCTTATGTTAAGCTTCATTAAATGTATGTTTGATTTATGTTTAAGTTACTGAAAAGTAATAAATAGACAAACACTGATTCACCCCCCCCCTCAGTGTTTCTAACAATTGGTATCAGAGCTCTGGTCCTCTGAAAGAAATTTTAACCACTTGAGGAGATCATGGACTCAGCAGAAGAAAAATATTTCAAAAATAATCTTGAAGGAGCTCTTGAAGATCTTGACGGATCTGAAAAAGAAAATGAAGAACTTAGACTAAAAGTTGACGGCTCACAAATTCTGATCAAGAAATTGAGAAAAGATTTGAAAGATTGTTCTACAAGTGATTTAGGGAAAATAGTCAAAAATATCAATGAAGAGAATATGTCTTTGAAAGATAAAATTGAAAATATGGATGAACAGCTATTAGACAGTCAAGTTGCTATTGAAGAAAAAGATCAAAGAAAGCAAACAATTAGAAGATGAACTCTTGAAAGCAAACATGAAAGTCTTGGAATTGGAGAACATAAAGAAGAAGATGGAATCTGAATTAGCAGAAGCAAAGGATAAGATTGATAAAATCCACACAATTTTTGATTCACTTCAATCTCAGCTCAATGCAAAAAAGCTAAGAGGCGACACTACTGGTCTTGGATACAATGTAGTACAAATTGAAGACAATTCATTAGAAGAAAGAAAGAAAGCACATGAAGCATCTTCAGAAGCAAAAAAATTTGAAAATGTTTTAGAGATTAAAATAGATCCACCTAAAGGGGAAATCAAGCAAGTTAACAGAACTTGTTATGCATGTAACAAACATGGTCATTTGGCAAGAGATTTCAAAGAGGTAAGACCTTTCAATGGTTATTGTTACTCGTGTAAAAAGTCTGGTCACAGGGCTTTACATTGTAGAACAAATAAAATAAATTATTCACAGTAGAATCAAAGAAGAATGAATCAAAACAATAAGAGAAATCAACCTCAAATAAATTTGCAAAACACTACATGTTAGATATGTAACTACAATGGACACACAACAAAGTAGTGCAGCATGATGAACATGAACATCAGACCTCCTATCATTTGTCACAAATGTGGAAAGGCTGGACACATCTCAAGATTTTGTAGATCCAAAACTCAAAAGCAAGAGGATCCTAAGAAATCACTATTTGAAGAAGGGGAAGTCAAGTTTGTTCAAGAAAAAGAAGATTCAAGCAAAATTTGGGTTGAAGTAAAGAAGGACAGTGATGTTGACAAAGTAGTTGATGCATCCATAGTGGACACACCCTCTACTTATTCTTGAATAGACCTTCTTGGTCTTAGGGGGAGATATTCTAGCTTGGGACCCCTGCATGGCTAGTATACTCACCTCCGAGTATTCACCTATGGATTCATGGTTATGAGAACATGATATTGCAGTATGCATGCATGCATTGTCTCAAATGCATCATGATCAAAGTTGAAAATTCTCTGAGTAATTTGCGTATGGTTACAAAACATTAAATGTAGTAGCTTTTATAAAAGAATGTAAGTGTTCGATCTTCTTCACACTTGCATTCAAGATCACCAAATTTGGAGAGCACTGGAGCACTGAGCATCAAAGTATAGAAGCATAATAGATTTGGCATCTAAGCAAATAGATAAGAAGTTGAAATAGAACCCTAGCAGTCGTGCCATTTCAAAATTTTGTGAAACCCTACTTAATCAAGTTCCAAGTAAGTATGGCAACCCTAGTTGTTTTTGACATTGTTGAGAGGAAGAGATTTGTTTTTAAGAATCATCCACTCAAGTCAATTCTAGATGATGTTGAAGGAGCATTCTCCAAAACCCCACTCAGAGTTGTGCACGTGGAAGATATCAGCGCATACATTTTCTGTAAGAAGGAAATAGTAGGAGATATCAGCATAGCCACTCATATGGGATCTATGATGAAACCAGACTACACATTCAAGGATGAGTTCACGCACTTGATTGATAACCCTATATTTGAATACTCTAATGCGCATGAGTTTGATGAGCTAGAATGGGTGAAGATTTTACTAAGCAGAATACATGATGACCTTTACTGGATTGGTGAGGTTCCTGTTTGCATCACTATAGTCCTAATCCATGAATTAACTAGACTTCCTAAAACTGGACCAGTTCTTCCTACTAGCAAGGATGTCAAGAAGAAAGTTGAACAAGTTTTCTTATCTAGAAGTGACAAGCGTGGGATGACAATTGACCCTATCAAGGAAGATGACATAAATCTTCTAACTATGATACTTGGGTATAAGTTTCATCAAGCAAGTAGGTTAAATAGTTTCTCTACAACAATAATCCTAGAGCTATCAGAATGGTGAAGGATAACACTCAGTACAATCTATATGAGATATTGCGCGATCAATTGATTGACAACATTCAAATCATCAAGCATGACATGAGCAAGACATTCAGGTTTGGATCTTTGATCATCTACTTGTACTTCCATATTGTTGGAAAGGTTGCAAACCTTTACCTAGATAGGAGCAAACCCACAATGTCTTATATTTCACTTAAAGCCACTTTAGAGAGCAGTGTGAGGGATGCCATGGATATGGATATCAAGACATTTAGGATCAAGGTGTAGAAAAGGTTCAGATTATCTGAGAAGATAGTTGATAAATATAAGGATACCATATGTTTCATGGTAGAAACAGATTGCACTTGCATGGAGGTAGTTGAACCTAGAATGAAATGGATTCATCCTCTTGGTTATGAAGTGGAGGAACATGTGTTAGAAGGATATGCACAAGTTCTATTGTCTGCGCCCAAAGATCCTAATGAGCCAAGGTGGGGCACTTATAGAGAGAAGACTAATGAAGTTGATACTATCTAACACAGTACTAATAACAAAAGGATGACATCCATAATTACATCTAGCATTCTAAAAATTCATGGGGTCACACAAGAAGATTTAGACAAAGCAAAAGAAGCCAAGATTGCAAAAGAACTTGAGCAAGTTCATGCACAAGTAAAAATTGAGAAGAATGACAACATTCAAAAGAAGAAGAAGAAAAAGAATGAGGAGAGCACCCTTGCGCCCTCTACCACTATTGACCTAGACTCATCTCCACCTTCTGTACCAAGCAAGAAACCTAGAGGAAGGAAACAAGTGCCTACAAGTCATCCATCCTCAAGGACTACATGGAGCACAGTAAGAAGTACTCAAGCTCCTCCTGAGGTAAGTTTTAGACCTAGTCTAAATGTCTTAAGGAATAGGATTGTGAATGAAGGCAGACTAGATACAATTGCTAAAGTGTATGACAAGTATCAAGAGATTGATAAAACTGAGATACACTCTATGATCATATCTCATATGATTAAGTTTAAGAAGTTAGTTCTTGAACTCAAAACAGTGATGCCAGTTAAGTTATGGAACATACTGGAGATCATGAAGAGACATGCAATTGAGAAAGACATGAGGATAAGAGAAGAAACATTGGATAATCTTCTCCCTGTATGCTCACATGATGAGAAGGCAATTCTATTAGATCTGGTGAAGCCTCATCTCAGAACCAAGACAAGGACTCTTCAGATTATGAACAAAGAGTATGAGCAGATAGGAAAAGAAACTAAAAAGGCATTTTTACAAGTGTTTATGGATAGACACATGTATCCATCAATGACACCTACTACAAAGGTAACTCCAGCTCCTCCCAAATAGGTTATAGAACCACTAATTCAGATAGCACCTATAATAGGTCCATAGGTTTCAGCGCCCCTAGTGACAATAACTTCTGATACAGTAAAAGACTCAGAAGATACTAGAGTGTTTGATAATATCAAGATATCCATGACAAGAACTGACAAAGACATGGACAAAGTAGATAAAGCATTTGTAAGCACTAAAGAGATGTACACTGACGATACATTTGTACAACAAGATGAAGTTCCCTCCAATGATCCAATTAACTTGAATGAAGAAAAAGTTACTCAATATAATGAGACACCAATAAAAGAGATACCAGTAAAGAGTGAATGCATGGATACCAGTCAAAATACTATATTCTCACCATCCACTCAACCATCTACTTCATTGTTGTCAAGGTTAACTCCTGATTCAGCATGTCTGGATGCATGGGGAGAAGAAGACCTGATCAAGATCAACGTTCTTGATATGGAAAAATAAAAAGAGAAACAAGTGATGAGGAACCCTCACTTTTGGAATTAGTGAACATGTTTAATGACTTAGTGTCTGTAGACAAGAAATTAGCCAAAGTTCAATTAGTTGAAGATGTGGATAGCATTCTAACAAGCTTCAAATCACATTTTACAAGCCTGGTAGACTCACCTACTAGAATTGTAGAAGATGAATATAAAAAGGAGAGACTGAATGAATTGGTAAAGAACTTTACCTTAGACTTAAACTCTTTAAAGATTAAGCAGTCCATACTAAAAGAGTTGGTAGCTAAAGGAAGGAAAGTCATACAAAAATTGCATGGACAGAGTAAAATTCACCTTTGAGCACATTAAAAATATAGAAGAGGCAGAGATCATGGTGGAATGCATTAAAAAATTAGTTGAGACATCCAAACAAGACATGAACATCTATAAAAATGTCTATCAAGGATAGTTGGACAAGATTGAGAAGGCTAAGTTGGAGATTAGTAAGATAAGAGTCAGACAGGCTCAATTGAGAAATGCACTTGCACCCTCTCTAGCAGTTCTAAATGAGAACATCAAACAGATTGATTCCACCATTGTGATGTATGATCAAGGTCCTTGTATGGATTTGAAAAAAATGGAGAAGCTGACATATGCATTATGTGTGCATCTTTAGACAGTTGATGCAATGAAGGCATTCTGGCAGAAAGAGATCCAATCCCTTCAGATTGCATATCTAGATGTTTACATGGAGTAAGTATCTTGAAACTTACAAGTTTTTTCACACCTTTGTCATTAATGTCAAAGCGGGAGTGATGTATATAGAGAGTGTGTATATAGGAGTGCAGTATATATATACGTTAAGGAATGCAGAGATATACAGTTTTTGGGTGTTAAGTCATTTTGAGTAACTTGGTCACATTCCTTTATTGCCATTAATGAAAAAAGGGGAGATTATTGGCAAGTTGACTCCTAGAGGACATATGACTATTTTTGTGTTGTCATTATGGCAACAAAGTCATATTAAGTTTCTGTCATGAAAGACAAAATGACTAAGTATGGAAAATAGGAAAAACAGAGATATACAGAGATCAGCACATCAGCGCATGTGTTAGACATCGAATCAGAGTATGCGCACTCAGATATATGTTCTATGTGATGTCTACATACTAAGTCCAGACACACATGGTACATAATGATAGTACAGAGAAGTTACAGACAGATCAGTAGACCAGCAGTCCAGAAGATAGAGCATGGAAGCTGACTAGTGTTTTGATCAACATGAATTATTTTTTTATGTAACAACCAAGCACCTTTGATTATATGTTTGTAATGATGTAATTAGTGTTTTTATAAACAAACTTAAGCTTACTTTCTCAGAAGCATTGTGTATTATGTTTTAGGGCCGACCATAAGTCTTGTTTTGGGTCGCGTCTATTCGGGTATAAACATATAAGTATGTAATGTAAAGTCATGTTACAAGAGTTGAATGAGATGTATGAAAAAGATATAGAATATTAGTATGATGAAGTCAATATGAGATAAATCTCTTTAAGAGAGTAAGAGCATTCATGCATACATGGAACTGATCAGACAACAGTGTCATCACAGTAGTTCACTTTTGATATAGTGTATATCAACTATCAGAAGGTTGTAGCCTTCATCTTATTGGGCAGTGAACCTAGGCAGTGAGCCATATACCTTTAACAGGGTTTTGTAAAAGACTCCTAACATGGTCAGACCTTTAACAAGGTCATTGTACTTGCATTGTAAATACTGCTTCTAATAGGGCAAAGGAACTTTAACAGGTTCACTATACTAGTACAATATTTGTGGGTACTAATTCCCACTGGGGTTTTCCTCTGATTAAGGTTTCCCCGTAATCATATCATGTGTTATGAGTTCTTATGTTAAGCTTCATTAAATGTATGTTTGATTTATGTTTAAGTTTCTGAAAATTAATAAATAGTCAAACATTGATTCACCCCCCCCCCTCTCAGTGTTTCTAACATATCACTCTATGTAGAGAAAATAAACATGATTGGTTATCCTTGACCTTTCAACCACCTATACTATTTTGAACATTATACAATTTCAAAAATGATGATGAATGCTACACTGAAGTGACAGAGCATCACAGGTAGATAAAGTTGGAAAAGTTGAAAGGATTCTACTAGATTCTTGAGCAGGGTGGCATTGGGAAGATCACTGTGGGTGATTTCAGAATACGTGTCAAGATCATGAAATTATCAGTTGCTGGATGACCAACAATGTATTAAGTAGGGGTAAAATGATGAGCTTAAGTATTGAATCATGTATTATGTCACTTATTTATGTTCTCTCTATCTTGTTCTTAGGGTGTTTCAATAGTTTGGTCATGAACATTGGTTTTTAGTTGTTTTAAGTCAGACTCATGGGCTTGATTTCATAGACCTTAAGCATATACTTTCATATCCTTGTTATGGGGAAAACACACTCTTTTATGGCTATGTATATTGTATAGTGGGAAATGGTGATAAATTCTAAGAGTAGAGATCATTCAAAGAGTAGAGATCATTCACGAAGATCCTATGGTATATATTAGGAATAAAAATACAACCCTTAAGTTCAAGTTTGATTAGAACAACCAAATGGATGAAGAGTGCTAATGCATAGCTTAAATAGAAGGGGAATTTGGTATTCCTTTTGAAGGATATTGATTATGGGATTGACTATGGATCTAGAAATGACTGAAAATGACCAATGCAATGATATATCTAAAAGTAAATGAAATAATGGAGAAGGATTTGTATACCTTGCAATTTACAGTCACAGAGATGTCATAGGATGAAATTGTTATGGATCTAGGACCCTGACACCTGTAATTCTCAACTGTCAAAATTTGAGCCTCTAAGGAACAAGTCAACTTTTTAGGTACAAGTCAACTTTTTAGGTACAATTTGAATTTTCAGGTACAAGTCAAGATTTGATGACACCCTTTATTTGTGATTGTGTACTTTCTAATTTTTATATCTAAGATAACCTCAGAAATACCCGAATCCAATTCTATAGATCCTGAAACTTTTTCCTGCACACAAAAAGGGGAAATTTTTTGTGGAAGGGGTGCTTGCCTTTGTCAAGCCCCAATTTAGGAATTAACCTTGAATTTAAATGAAGTAAGGAATGCTGACATGTAATAGAGATCAACATGTAACATAGATCAACATGTAATAGAGATTAGATCTAAAATGTTGTGTTTCATGCAATGTAGATACTCTTGTCTCTTTGAATGTGATCAAGAATGTTGATGCAATAGCGTTGACTCCACACAAAAACTAAAAGGAAATCATGCAATACAAAACCTTATGAGGATGTTTTGTAAATTTCCAATGAATGATTGAGGAATGAAGAAATGATGTAAATTTCATTCCAAGAAAATCCTTTTCTTTTGCTAAATGGGGATAGAAGCTTGATCTAAGAAAGACACCTTGAATACCTAAAGACTTGAATGCTAGAATGAAAATCAAAGTTGCACTTGGATGCTCAATACTTTGCTTGATTTATTTCTCAATGGCTATATGCTCACAATGATGATATGGTTGTCCTCATGTGTATGTATTATTCTAGATGTCCAAATGAAGGAAGAAGGAGAGCCTTTCATAGTGCATATAGAAATAGAATTACACTAGCTGACCATGGATTCAGAACCCTGATGAATATGCCAAATAGGACCCAAGGCCCAATTTGGAATCTAAAACATAGGGATGAATTTGAAGTTTGACTACACCCCTGGGGGTATAGTCAAAATTTGACTCAACCCCTCTAGAAAGATGATTTTTTTATTGGAGGGTGTGTCCTATAAGGTTTGCGGGATTTGGAAGGTCTACTGATTCTGATGTTGAGAGTGAATTCCAAGACCATAAAAGGAAGGGGGAATTTTTCAATTGGATGAAAATAGGGTAGGATGATTAGAAATAAGATCCTACCTCAATTTTGCACAAATTAGGGAGGATTAGGGAAGAAACAAGAACCCATATGTTAATAAAGTGTACATTTAAGTGAAATATGAAACCCAATCAATGGAATGACACTAAAGGGGGCCCAAAGTCATCCTAAATTGAGCATAAATCAAGTTCTTAATTTTTAGGATGATACTTTTAGCCCCCACTTTAGCGGGAGTATGAGGCAAGCTCATACTCAAGGTAAAGGAAGAGATGAAAGAGAGAAAGAGATGAGAGAGATGGTGATCATGAAGAATATGAGAGATGAAAAATTACTAATCTTAAGGACCTCAAGGCCCCCAAAAAGGATCTCAACTCAACATCTATGCATAAGGATACAAAACAAAAAAAAACACAAAAAACACACACAAGAAAGAAAAGAAGGGCTAGCACAAAAAGACCCCAAATAAATTAGTGAAGAGACCTTGATAATACATATCCCATCCACTAATATCATATCTAGGAATCTATTTCAAGAACATAAGAGATCACAAGAAAAAGGGAAAGAGTGACAAAAAAGATGATTCCAACTCCATGATCTAGGCTACTGCCAAAACCATGAGAGTGAAGAGAGAGATACCATGAACCCACAAGATATAAGGATAGCTATGTGTGCTAGGTGATTTAAGAGAGAGAGAGAGAGAGAGACAGAGAGAGAGAGAGAGAGAGAGAGAGAGAGAGAAGCAAATTANACCATGAACCCACAAGATATAAGGATAGCTATGTGTGCTAGGTGATTTAAGAGAGAGAGAGAGAGAGAGACAGAGAGAGAGAGAGAGAGAGAGAGAGAGAGAGTAGCAAATTATTTTATGCTAGTCAAATCTACCTCAAGAGAGAGAGAGATGCACATGAAGGTGGATTTGAGAAATATTATGCTTAGGGGCAGCTTAGGAGATCATACATGTGAAAAGTATTGTCTTTCATAAGGATAAAAAAGGAGATCACACATGTGGAAAAACATTGTCTTCCACAAGGATAAAAAAAGGAGATCAGGCGTGTGGAAAAGAATCATTTTTGAAAAGGATAAAAAAGGAGATCAAGCATATGGAAAAATATCATCTTCCACAAGGATATGTAAGGAGATCAGGCATGTGGAAAAGCATTGTCTTCCAAAAGGATCTATAAGGAGATGAGGCATGTGGAAAATGTTAGGATCAAGCAACACTGAGAGGGGGGGATGAATCAATGTTGTAGCACTTTTAATTAAATTTAAGCAATTAAAACTTAACCATACAATAACTAAAATGAAGAGAACCTATGCATAAACTAAATAACTCATAACACCGTGATTTGTTCATGAGGAAACTCTATTAAGGGAAAACCCTGGTGGGGATGGTACCCACAAATTATGCACTAAGAGTATAATGTCCCTATTAGGAGACCTAGCCCTGTTAGGAGCTGAATATTACATTTAGTAAAATTCCTTATTAAAGGATGAAAACCCTGTTAGGAGTAATACAAGGAGCTCACTGATCTTACAATACAAAACTGTCTCTTTACAATTACAAAAGATGAACTATACAAGCATCTGTTATGATTAAGTAGTTCTAGTTATAGCTCGTAATATCCTATATATTATTTTGACATCACAATGAATTCACACACAACATATCTATCTTCACATATGAAAAAAATCTCTACTTATATACCCGATCTCATAATATGTCCAGTCCTCTCATAAGCGCTTTGCCAAATGTGTCCAACTCATAACCCAAGAGAAAATACAAAATAGATGATCACACATCCATAAAGATAGGATAAGACCCGACCTAAATCTAAAATAAAACTCCTGGAATCCACACATTACTCCCTCAGTCATCAAGACCATTCAGCTACCCTGCTTTACTATTATATTGTCTTCGCATACCAAGAATAATACAGAGGTGACAACAAGAAGTGTGGTCTTTCTCCTTTTCCTTCAATAAGACACCCAAGTAAACTTGGGTTCTCCTAGAATCCTAAATCCTTTTACACATAATTTATTCTACCTATCCAAGGTGGTAGAACCAATTTCCAACTTTTCCAAATTGGATACAATCCAATTCAAAATCTTTCAGTTTTGAGCTTTAGGGACACTAGCCCTATTTTAGGCCTCAACCTAGAAGTCTTCACCAGTGACTTCACCAACTCAAACCAACTATTGGGAAACCTTCCTTATTTCCTAAGGACCAAGAATCACCCTTTGGTTCAAACCTCTACCTTCCGTACAGTACCTGTCTAGGACTATCCTAGAATTCCTTGTAGTACTATCTAGGAGGTTTTTCCAACTTAACTTTTCCTCCCAATCACCTTCTAGAAAAATAAGGATATATCTAGATACCCTTTATGAATTTATGTCAGACCCCAAAGCCTTATATTCCAACTCCACTCCAGTAACACCTAACATTCACCAAGTTCACAGACCTAATTGGCCTAATTAGGCTTGGATTTCAAGGAAAGTACTAGAAATTGGGTGCATGGGATTGAAAAAATGCTTCAAATGTCTTAAAATAATTCCCTAAAACTCAAATCCCTTCCTAATTCACTCAACCAATCTTTCTAACAAACATAACACTTCCTTCTCCTTCATTCTAGGCTGAATACATTGAGATATTCAGCCTAGGGCTTGATGCATGAGGGCCTTACCCTTTGAGCCATCTTCTACGATTTTAGAATCATTAAATACACCATCCTAACTTCCATTTTCTAGGATTTTAGAGAAATCCACTAGATAGAATGCAAGTTAGGACTCCATTTGCAAATTATGCTTCAAATAGACTCTTTCCTGGACTGCTTTTTGGAAAACTCAGACAAAAATTATCAAATAAAAACCAAATGAATTAAAATAAATCTTAGAGTGACATTAACACAAAATAACTTCAAGACATCAACTTAGTTTCCCAATCTCACACCATACCAGCTGTACAACTCAGAAATGCTCATAAAAACACTTCATATTCCATTTCCCATGCATCAAAGTTACATTCTAGAACTTCTAACCATGTTGGTTCAAATTAAAAACTTAAGAAAACTTCAAATATGAAGTTAGATCAATCAAAAATTCCTTGTGAATATTGGGCTTCCATCTTGCAACTCTCGAGCAACTTTTGGAAGTTGCATGAGCAACTTTTTGACAACTTATGCAACATTTGGCGAAACTTGTATTTTTGCACTCAGAGAATTTTGGGATGAATCCAAACCTATCAAATTGACATAAAATGCTTAAAATAACATGAATCCAAGTAATTTAACACTAAGGACTCTAAAATCACAAAACATGCTTAAGGTAACATAAACCTAACTAGGTGATTCAAATGGACTAAGGCATCTCTAGGCTCATAAGATTGCCTAAGAGATCCTTGACCATACAGACATGGATCCCAAAACCAAAATAGGATTATCCTGTAAGATCAATCCATTTATGACAAACAATATCCTCTAGGATCAAACATAAATAGTCATGCATGCACTGCACCATACTCCCTAAGACAAAATTAAGTCAAGTCCCTTAAGCTGGGAGATCTTTTAGATTGAAACCAGTCTTCTTTATATCTTTAGGTGTTAACCAAGTAGCATCCTCTAATAAATGGTGTTTCCATTTGACTAGGTATTCATAGAAGGTGGATCTCCTAGTTTGTTTGGCTATCCTCTTGTCCAGTATGCAGTCAATCTCTTGTGTTGGTGTTTTTGGTAAATCTTGTAGCTCCTTGTCCTGTGTCAGATCTTGAGCACCTGCAATGGAGACATCAGTGATAGGACCTTTGTATGGATATAGGTTAGATACATTGAAAATGGGGGATAAGACAATGGTTAGAGGTAATTCAATTATGTATGCATTATTTCCACATTTCTTCAAGATTCTGAAAGGGCCTATCTTTTTCATCATCAGCTTGGTGTACTTTTCCTTGGGTAGTCTTTCCTTATTCAGGTGAACCATAACCATAGCTCCAACTTGGAATTGGACATCTCTCCTCTTGGCATCTCCTGCTTGTTTGTACTTCTCATAGTTTTTTTGCAATCTGTCCTTCACTTGTTGATGAATGCTCTTCATTACTTCTGCAAAACCCTCAACTTGGGCACTCCTCTGGCCAAAATCTTGAATGTTTCTTAGTTCCAAGACACCCCTAGGGTGGGATCCATAGACAATTTGGAAAGGACTAAGTCCTAAACTTCTATTGATAGAATCATTGTAGGAGAGCTCTGCTTATGGGAGGATTGAATCCCATGCCACTCCATACTCCTTTTTCAGGCATCTTAGCAAGTTATAGAGACCTATTGATGACTTCAGTTTGTCCATCTGATTGAGGGTGGTAGGCAGATGACATAGCTACATTTGTTCCAAGTTTCTTCCATAGGGTACCACAAAAATGTCCCACAAACTTGGGGTCTTTGTCTAAAATAATGGTGAGTGGTAAACCATGGAGTCTCACAATCTCCTTGAAGAATAGCCCTACAATACTTGAGGCATCATGTGTAGTCTTACAAGGTAAGAAGTGGGCCATCTTGGAGAATCTGTCTACAACCACATAAACACTGTCATAACCTGCCTTTGTCCTTGGAAGACCCAATACAAAATCCGTGCTGATGGAGTCCCAAAGTTTGTTAGGGATGGGTAATGGTGTGTACAATCCTACATTTGAACTGGTGCCTTTGGATTTTTGACACACTAGGCAATTCTCTACAAATATCCTTATCTCAATCTGCATCTTGGGCCAGAAGTAGAACCTTATTACTAGCTCAAGTGTCTTGTCAAGACCAAAATGGCCTGATAGACATCCACAATGCTTCTCTTTTATGATATTCTCCCTCATGGAACAATTAGGGATACACAATTGACTCCCTTTAAAAAACAATCCTTCTTTAATCATATATTCTGCAAATTCAGTGTGATATCTATCTCCTAGTTCTAAACAAACTTGGTAAATTTATTTGAGTACATCAGTGGGATACATGTCTTTGAGGACATAGATACCTACACTTTCCAAGGCCACTTCTTGTATAGCCAAATTCTTCCTGCTCAATGCATCATCTATCTTGTTAGCTACTCCCTTTTTATGATTTATGGTGAAAGTGAATGCTTGCAAGTATTCCATCCAGTTGAGGTGTCTATGGTTCAGTTTCTCCTACCTGTTAAGAAAAATAAAAGCATGATTTTCAGTAAATACAACAAATTCTTTTGGAAATAAGTAATGCCTCCACTTTCTCATAGAGTGGACCATAACATACATCTCCAAATCATATCTAGAGTATTTCTACTTAGCTTCATTAATATTTTTACTGAAGAATGCCACAGGTATCCCTTCTTGGCTAGGAACACCCCCAATAGCTCTTTTACTAGCATCACATTGAATGGTGAACACCTTGTGAAAATCAGGGAGAGTTAAGATAGGTTGTTGAGAGACTCTTGTCTCAAGTATTCAAAGGACTTGTCTGCAACATCAGTCCATACAAATTTGCATTTCCTTCCCCCTTTGATAGTGTCTATCATTGGTGCACTCACCCCACTGAAATTATTCACAAATTTCCTATAGAAGCTAGCTAGCCCATGGAAACTTTTGACCTCACTAAAATATTTTGGAGTGGGCCAATTCAGTATAGCTTCAACCTTGGAAGGATACATTTTCAAATTGCCTTTGGAGATGACAAAGCCAAGAAATATCAATTCCTCTTGCATAAACACACATTTTTCCAAATTTATCCTCAACTTTTCTTCTTGTAGCCTCTTCATTACCATATCTAGATATAAAAAATGCTCTTCTTCATCTTTGCTAAAGATCAATATGTCATCTAAATAAACAACTACAAAGTGATTTATGAAAGGCTTAAGGATCTCATTTATCAATCTCATAAGACTACTAGGAGCATTAGAGAGGAAAAAGGGCATCACTACCCATTCAAACAAACTCTCATTGGTTTTGAAAGCTATCTTCCACTCATTCCCTTCTCTGATCCTAATTTGATAATACCCACTCTATAGATCAATCTTTGAGTAATATTTTTCTCCTCCTAGACAGTCCATGAGATCTTCTATCCTTGGCATAGGATACCTATATCTGATGGTTATCCTATTGATGTCTCTAGAGTCAATACATAGCCTCCATGAACCTTCTTTCTTAGGTGCAAGGACTACAGGGATTGTACAAGGGCTTATGCTCTTCCTAATGAAGCCTTTTTCCATCGAATCTTGAATCTGTCTTGCAACTTTTGCATTTTGGTCAGGGGTCAGCTTGTAAGAAGCCTTATTTGACAAGGTAGAACAAGGTATGAGGTCTATAGAGTGACTAATATCTCTCTATGGTGGTAAAACATTAGTACTCTTATCTGCAACTATCCCTTTGTATTTTTTCAAAAAATATGCTACTTCTTTGGGGCCAAGACTTCTTTGAGGTTCTTGACCTTTTGGTGTCTTATTAGGCTCTATTTTAGGCTTTACTATGATGGAAAACAAGGTGTGCCTCTCTCCTTAAGGAATTTCAAAAATTCCTTCTCTCCCACTAAGGTAACACTGTTTGTTAAGGCTTTGTCTTTCTTAGAATCAGGGAGAGGTGTCATAGTGTAACTAATCCCATTCTTAGTCAAAGCATACACATTTTTCTTCCCCCCATGTTTGGAATCAACATCATATTTCCAAGGTCTTCCTAGGAGAAGATGACATGCATCCATATCCACAACTTTACACAAGACTTTATCTTTATTTTCTCCTACTTGAAACTCTACCCAACATTGCTCATCTACTAAAGCTCGTTGATCCTTATTAAGCCAAGATACTTTATAGGGGCTTGGGTGGGGTATTTTCCTCAAACCAATATTATCTATCATTTCATTAGAAACTAAATTCTCTATAGAACCAGAATCAACAATAACTTTTCAAATCTTACCAAGTACCTTGCAGTGAGTTCTGAATAGACTCTTCCTTTGTGGGGGCTCCTTGGGAGTTGGCATCTTCAGGAGTATCCTATTGAACATTATGCACTATCTTGGCTCAATATCTATAGGTCTAAATGTAGTGGTGTGGTAGGAGGTCATGCTTTGACAATCCTCATCTTGAGTGAGTTGGACTCTTCTATCTCCTCCTGATGTACCAACCTTGTTTGGACATCTAAAAGATTGGTGACCAACCTAATTGTAGGAAAAACACTTTCCAGTGAATGTGGAGTTGATTCTACCTCCTGACCTTCCTCTGCTATTGCCTCTACCCCCTCTAAAATTACCTCTATTATTCTCCTCTCTATCATAATCTTGGTGATTGGATTCCCCCTATGGTCTTGGAGATGATCATCTTCCTTGAAATCTTCCCCTACCTCTGAAACCATTTCCTCTTCCTCTACTATTCTGTTCTTCTCTCCTTCTTTGTTTTTCTTCAATCTTCATAGCCATCTAATAGCACTGGTGTATAGATTGTGGACAAAACAAACTTAGTTAATCTTGAATACTGTACTTGAGCCCGTTCATGTATCTACCAAGTTTTTGTTTCTCACTTTCAGGGGCCTTTGTCTTCATGGAGATCTTGTGGAATTCATCAGTGTAAGATCCCACATCAAGATCCTTTTGCTTCAAATTCTGTAACTTCTTATGTAGAGTTACTTCATAATCTTTAGGAATAAATTGCTTCTTGATTTCTCTTAACATCTTCTTCCATGTGGTTATAGGGTCCTTTTCTTTCTCCACCCTCTCCCTTTGTAGGAATTTCCACCAACTTAGTGTAGGTCCTTTCATTTTGGACTTGGAAATATTTGTTCTTTGTGAGATAGGGATATCCTCACATTCAAAATAGTTTTCTAGGGCTTCCACCCAATCCATGCATTCCTCAGGGTCCATCTTGCCCATAAACATTCTTCTTCTTCTTCTTCTTCTTCTTCTTCTTCTTCTTCTTCTTATTTCTTAAAAACTTGGCTAACTCCATGATGGTGACCCTCATAGGGATCTCTCCATCAGTGTCATCAGTATTCTTTGCCAGTCTTATTGCCAAGAGCATTTATAGGATCTGATACCACCTAATGCAGAGGTGACAACAAGAAGTGTGGTCTTTCTCCTTTTCCTTCAATAAGACACCCAAGTCAACTTGGGTTCTCCTAGGATCCTAGATCCTTTCCCACAAAATTTCTTCTACCTATCCGAGGTGGTAGAACCAATTTCCAACTTTTCCCAATTGGATACAATCCAATTCAAAATCTTACACTTTTGAGCTTTAGAGACACTAGCCCTATTTTAGGCCTCAACCTAGAAGTATTCACCAGTGACTTCACCAACACAAACTAACTATTTTAACACCTCCTTATCTCCTAAGGACCAAGAATCACCCTCTAGTTCAACCCTCCACTTCCCAGACAGTACCTGTCTAGGACTGTCCTAGAATTCTTTGTAGTACTATCCAGGAGGTTTTTCCAACTTAAATTTTCCTCCCAATCACCCCCTAGAAAAATAAGGATATATCTAGATACCCTTTATTAAGTCATGTCATACCCCAAATCCTTAGATTCCAACTCCACTCCAGCAACACATAATACTCACCAAGTTCACAGATCTAATTGGCCTAATTAGGCTTGGATTTCAAGGAAAGTACTAGAAATTAGGTGCATGGGATTTAAAAAAGGCTTAATATGTCTTAAAATAACTCCCTAAAACTCAAATCCACTCCTAATTCACTCAACCAATCTTTCTAACAAAGATAATACTTCCTTCTCCTTCATTCTAGGCTGAATACATTGAGATATTCAGTCTAGGGCTTGATGCATGAGGGCCTTACTCTTTGAGCCATATTCTAAGCTTTTAGAATAATTAAATACACCATGCTAACTTGAATTTTCTAGGATCTTAGAGAAATACACTAGATAGAATGAAAGTTAGGACTCCATTTGCAAACTGTGCTTCAAATAGACTCTTTCTTGGACTGCTTTTTGGAAAACTCAAACAAAACTTATAAAATCAAAACCAAATGACTTCAAATCAATCTTATAGTGAAATTAAAACAAAATAACTTCAAGAAATCAACTTATTTTACCAATCCCACACCATACATGGCTGTACAACTCAAAAATTCTCATAAAAACACTTCATATTCCATTTGCCATGCATCAAAGTTACATTCCAGAACTTCTAACCATGTTGGTTTGAAGTAAGCACTTAAGAAAAATTCAAATGTGAATTTGGATCGATCAAAAATGCCCTGTGACTGTTGGGCTTCCATCTTGCAACTCTCGAGAAACTTTTGGAAGTTGCATGAGGAACCTTTTGACAACTTTTGCAACATTTGGCAAAACTTGTATTTTTGCACTAGGATAATTTTGGAATGAATCCAAAACTATCAGATTGAATAAAATAACATGAATCCAAGGAATTTAACACTAAGGACTCTAAAAACACAAAACATGCTTAAGGTAACATAAACCTAACTAGGTGATCCAAATGGACTAAGGAATCTCTAGGCTCATAAGATTCCCTAAGAGATCCTTGAAAATACACACATGTATCCCAAAACCAAAATAGGTTGATCCTCTAAGATCAATCCATTTATGACAAACAAGATCCTCTAGGATCAAACAGAGACAGTCATGGGTACACTGCACCAAATAACACACTGTAACTATCTCCATACAACTCAAAAATACAAGTGACCATATGTAAAGCCATAAAACACTCCATACTACCTTCATCTAAGCACACATGACTTGAATCACCATATACTATGCTTTCTAGGAAAAACTGTGCAACTATATCTAGGAGACTACTTGTGGACTTAGTTATTTTTCCAATACTGGATACCCAAAACTAAACTGCACTCCAAGCAACCATACCAGTAATTAGTGTTTCCATAATTGACAAGATATATGCTATACATCCCTGGACACTTGCAAAAAATCTCCCCCTTTGAGATTGATGGAAACACTTCGTGAAAAATGACTAAGTGCCCAATACCAAACTACTATCTATACACCCCTTATATATTTATCTATACATTTTTCACAACTATTACTCCCCCTTTGACATCAATGTTAAAGAAAATATATCTATATACAAGGAAACAAATTAGGACTGCTCATCAAAAACTTACACCATGCAAATTATGTGTTGGAAGGAGGTTTCCAATACCCTTTCATTTACTTCCCATGTTTTCTTAAAGGTCTAACCAACCTGAATTAAACTATTCAAAGAAAAGGATGATATCTCATCATCCTTTAGTACTGTAGGCATATATCCATCAAGATATTTCTTCGCTATCTCCATGTACTCAAGGTGCTTCTCCAAAATCAACAGTTTAGGAGAAATCAAACTTGTCAAATCACCAAATCTTCCCAACACTCTTGATTTATCAATTTGTAGCATATTAATTTTGTCTAACAATTTTGACACTTCCTTATCCAACCTAGTAACTGATTATGAGGAGGACCCACAATTCTTTTCCAAGTTATCTAATGTCTTCTCATCATTATGAGTTATGTCCACCATATTTTGCACATGCCTAGAAGGATTTATGAAATAGTTTTATATCTTCTTCCCATGCTCAATGAAAGTCCTAATTCCAGAGATAATGGTATCTAATATGCCTCTATCCCACTTAATTTACTTGCATACCTCTTCTAACTTCTTTTTCCTGTATTCATTGTCAACCTTCACAATGGTGGCCTTCTCCAAAGAAGTAAAGTGCATATCAAATTCATTAAGGAATTTGCCAAAATTGTATGTTGAATCATTACCTTGTAAGGTGAAAGGTATTGGTAAAATTTTATTAATTATGTCCACTGCCCTATCCAATACCCTGACCTTCTTCTTAGTTTTCTGCTCAGATCTTTCCTTGGCCTTAGTAAAGGCCATAAGAGATAAATTAATTATTTCATCCTCATCCATTCCCCCCCCATTAGTACTCATGGGGGCTTGCAGTTAATTGCCAACAATTGAGTTGTAGAAATAGATTTCTCCTTAATAGGAGTAGGAATAGGAATAAGGGAAGGTTTGACCTCTTTGTGCATTTTATCCATAGTTTCATCTTCCTTATTTCCTTAAACCACAATCTCTTCCTCTATAATTATATTAGAAAAATTCTATTTGTATTCCTTGGTCTTCCTTTGTTCAATAATATCTCTTAGTTCTTCTTCTGTCATAGTCCGAAGATCTATCACATTTACTGAATCATGTGCAATAGTATTATATTCTTCAAAACTAGTGTCAATATTTCCTTGAAAATGGTCAATAGTATCTTGCAAAGTGTCCAAAGACACAGGAACACCTATCACAAAGAAATCTAGTTACATTATTGTACTATATAATTGTTTATTATCATTATCATCCTTAAAAGGTTCAACTTGCACTTTAGAAGATTCTTCGGTCTTGATATTCTTAGGATTAATAGTTACTAACTAACTTTCTCATGCTCACTTTTCACCAACACTATTTCTATAGCTTTATTGGTTTCATTTGCAACATCCTCATATTTTCTGCCCTTTATCTTTATCATTCTTATGTTCATTCGCAATAGGGGCTTAATATATTTCATTATCCTATTGTGCTCATCATGCAAAACAATAGGTAGCATGTCTTCTATGGCTTTCTCTCTTATCTTTTCATATTCTTTAAGTGTTATTTGTCCCTTACTTCCAATCTATCATATAATTCCTTAGGAAAATTGCCTTCTAGCTCAAGCAAATTCTTCTTAAATACTTGCATATGATTTATAACCATATCTTCAATCAAAACTTTGTATTTTTCATCATATCTATCAAATTATCTAGGTAGCTAAAGATCTTACCTTGTTCAATGATTCTTTTTCTCAACACCTTTAAGTCATGTTTCCATAACTTCCTTTCCATAGGTTTTTCAACTATCATCACAGTTTCCTTTTCCTCTTTCTTCTCTTCAATATTCTTCTCCTCTTTCTTCTATTTCTTAGGAGGTGATTCTTGTTTAGGCTTAGAGGACTTGGTTGTCCTCATAGGAGTCTCTACTAATTCCTTAACCATAACTATCCTCTGCGATGATATTCTAGGTGGAGTAGGAGTTCTTTTAGGTACAACGACCAAAGCTAGAGGTGAGTCTAACACCTCAATAGTCTCAGAAATAGGTAGGGGTGTAGTATCTAATATCTCCAGAACAAAGCTCTTATCTACAACCTTCTTTCTCCACTCAGACATCTCATCCTTGCTAATTCCTCTTTTCTCATCTATGTTGTCAATAAGTTTTTCTATCTTCCTCTTCATGTTACCTCTAGTCAACTTTTCTCTAACTTTAGAGGACTTATCCTCATAAGTACCCCATCTCTCCTCACTTGAATCAGTATCTACAGATAACACATGATCAACTTGCAGTGTAAGAACTTTAGCACTAACTTCATACCCTATAGGAGGGCACCATTTCATCCTAGGTACCACTACTTCAAATCATACACAGTCAATCTCAACCATAAAACAAACTACATCCTTGTATTTTTCAACTATTTCTTTGGGAATTCTCTTTCTCTCCTTCATATCACTTTGAAATTCTTAAACATACCAAAGATCTCTCCATCTACCCATTTACTATTTTTCCTTCTGTAACTTTTTCTTGCTTGAATAGTAGTAGGTTCATTATAATTCCATGCCCTAGGATGTATACTGGAGAACTTATGCATTATGTGGAAGAAAATGTGTAAGATGAGTGATCCAAAACTAAATGCTTTCGACTTATCTTTTTTTATCAGACTTACATTCTCTAGTAATGTCAATTTTAGAAATTTTCATAGATCATACTGAATATTTTCTTTCACCATATTATATTCCATGATTATAACTCCAACAAAAATAGAGTTTGGTTGGCTTCTATAGTGCAATTTTTATCCCAAAACCATTGAAACTAACCTTACATCCTGTTGAAAGATGTCTACGATTGTCATCTCTCTCTTATCCCACTTTGAGTGTGTTAGGGTTTCAAATTGCATCTTCATGTTCTTCTCTTTAGTAGGAATAATTCTAGAATTGTTCAATCCATTAACTTCATGAATTCACTTGTGATTTTGATAGGTTTCTCTCCAATCCAAATAAAGTAGTCGTGAATTCTTCTCAACACAATTTTGATCCATTCTTCATCATCAAACTCGTAAATTTTTTTCATCTTCATGATGTTTAGATTTTGTAAATGTGAAAACTCAAGTTTTCATGTTTTATCTTCATTCAACATATCTTTCATCTCCCGGTGTATCTCAAAATCCCCAATTATCTCATACTTGCAGTGGATGTATGCCTTAATGTCTTTGATGTGTAAAACACCATACAAAGTATGAGAAAATGCACCCTCAGGGTCATCCTCCATCAATTTTTATGGATGTTTCTTGAATTTATACCTTGCCCTCTTAGTTACATAAAAAATCTATAGAGTATCTATGATATACAAATCTCACAAATAGAATCAAATACCTTTCATGTGGAATTAGGGTTAGCACAACTTGCAATCACTGGAATGCCTTAGCTCCTTCACTTTATTCTCTTCTCTACACAAATGGTGATCAGAATGACTAAGATATTTCACTTATAACTCACAATATTCAAGCTTGATATAGTTCCCAAGGCAATACCATAAATCTTAAATAATCTAGTCTACCATTAACTTCCACGTGATTATCTAATGAGACATGTATAACCATGCAATCATAGATATAGACTCCAAAGCTCACATAAGTTCTCATCTAATTATTCTATATACAAGGGGCTGGATAGTTTACTATTGTGTTTCTCTAAAGCTCCCCCTAAGGGCATGCAAGGCTATTTTAGGCTAATGTGGCAATTATAACATCAAGAAAAGATCCAGTAGTGATGCAGAGTGGGCAGTAGGAAGCCTCTAAAGGACTCAAATAGGGAAATACACCCCTAACCACCAAACTCAAAAGGCCAAAGTACTTCACACTTATCAAAAGTGTGGAAAAATTACTTGGTTAAGGTTATCACAACCCAATACCTCACAATTAACCAAATCACTAGATCTCACCAATCCTAGAACACCAACTACCAAAGGTTGGCTACCAAGAACTTCAACCCAAAGTAGAAAAAATACCCTGGAAGTGACTTACAGGACTAGGGGTGACCTCTTCTCATAGGTGTGGTCTATTTAGGTCCCTAAAAAATATTTCCAATGGTTCTTTCCATCCTTTGCAACCTACAAGACATAGTTTCTTCATAAACCCAACACTAGGCTTGTAGCCTTTTCCTGAAGGATATTTGATCTTACATAAGATTCTTCCACATAACCCCTAGAATGGATTAGGGATTCAAACACCCTTTATGGCCTAAGATCTTAGAATTAAGCATGAAAACATGGAAGTGAAGGAAAGATAGGAAAACACACCAAAATGCTTCTTTAATTAGGGCTAATTAGGCCTACACTTGCAGTAAAAGCACATTTTGAATGTATCCAATGCCCAAAAAAATGATTGGATCATGTGAGGGTGTGTAAAAGGGTCTCCTCCATTGATTTATGGCCTTTGATGAATCCCTAAATGAGAGTTATGTTGACTGTACTGAAATAGTGAATGGTACATACATAGCAATATACACCTAGGGTATCATGGCAAGCCCATCTCCCTACACTTTGGTGAACCTATCATGCAAATTATTGAATAAAATCATGAATACATGCTTTCCACCAAGGGTCACTGAATTCCCATGGTGGAAAACAGAAATACACTCAATTCTTTAAGAAACCCTGATTTAGGGCCTATAAACCAGGTAGTGAAACTAAAAATTCAATAACTTTCAAAGTATGATTGATCAACACATGAAACCAAATGAAAATGGAAGAAGGTTCATAGAGACAAATTTTTGTGTCATACTTTCATGTCCTTCTATATGTACCAATCTGTACTGATCGACTATCCACAGGATTTACAGAGAAATAGCTATATTTTATTGATTCTTAATGCCAAAATTACATGATCTTATCCTACCACCTACCTGAAAGGGATTTTGTAGGAACTCCCAATGGTTACATAATATATTGGAACTAACTAGCCATTTGGGAGTTGTTTTACAATTTTTGACAAAAAGTTGTCATGTTTGCTCCAAAGTTGCTTGATAACTTTTGAGAAATTTTGCAAATTTGATGACCAAACTTGGTCTCAAAATTATTTTTGTGATCCCTAGTGGATGCAAACATGAAAAACATAAATAAACCTAACACTAGGGTCTTGGACAATCATTGACAAATAGTTGACCAAGGGCTCATAGGATGCCAATCTTGGAACTATGGTCTTACAAAGGAGTCCAATGAATAACACATGGTTCTAACATAACTAGAGGCCTCTTAGGACCTCAATGGAAACCCTAAGTTCCATAGGAGCACTTGGTTCATTTAGGGTGCTCCTACACCATATTACCCATGAGATTTGAACTCAATTTCCCACTTGAGGTTAACTGGTCAAAAATGGTTTCATGTTGTTGGATCTGTTCCTCTATCATCTTGGTAGCATCTATTGGAGGGAGTCCTTTCCACTTTACTAAGTACTACATGTACTTGTTCTTCCTTGTTTGCTCCAACACTTTGGATTCCAAAATTGTGTCTAACTCCATTGGTTTGCTTTTTGGGAGATCTATCACATAGTCTCCATCATCTTCATCTTGTGGACCCTGCACATTAGTAATATCTACAACACACTTGTAAGGGGTGAGGTCTATGACATTAAAAATAGGAGAAATCAGTAAGGTAGGAGGTAAAGAAATTTCATATGCATTTTCACCGATCTTGTTGAAGATGGTGGATGGACCAACTTTCTTCATGTGCAACTTTGAGTATCTGCCTTTAGGTAGTCTTTCCTTCCTTAGGTATGCCCATACCTTATCTCCAACATTGAAATGAATCTCTCTCCTTCTCTTGTCTACTTGTGCTTTATATTTCATGGTGGATTGTTGTAGTGACTCTTTCACTTCTGTCTGCACTTTAGAGATTAGTTTGGCCAATTACTCTCCTTGTGCACTAACTCGGTAATAATAAGGTAATTCCACCAAGTCCAATGGACCTTTTGGATGGAGTCCATATACTATTTGAAATAGTGTCTTCCTATTAGACCGGTTCATTGAATCATTAAATGCAAAATCTGCTTGAGGGAGGATCATGTCCCAAATTTGGGTGTACTATTTTATAAGGCATCTTAGGAGATTCCCAAGAGATCTGTTTACCACCTCTATTTTCCCATCTGTTTGTGGGTGGTATGTTGAACTATAAGTCAGATTGGTGCCCAATTTCTTGAAGAGTGTCCTCCAAAAGTGCCATTGAAACTTTACATCTCTATCAGAGACTATTGTTTGTGGTAGACCATGGATTCTAACCACGTCCTTAAAGAATAGATGTGCTATGTGTGCGTGTGTATTTGGGTACCTGATAAGAGAAACACCACACATCAATAAGCCATTGCATTAGTTCAAAAAGGTTAGATAAGCATACAAAACCAACTAATATCGACCTATTGCCTTCTAACTAAGAAGAGTATGATTAGTAACATAATAGCCCTCAAATTATGCTATAATCAGTGACATATATGACCTAGCATGAAGGATTTTAGTTTAAAAAGAAGCTAAAAGATGAGAAAACGTGCATTCTAGATTTAAGAATGGAAATAAGAACAATGCAAAAGCATGAAATAAGAAGTGAAATATGTGTCTAAGATTAATCTAACAACATAACATTGCATTTACAATAATAGATGAAGGCTTATTTACTCTCAAAAATGGCTTCTATTTATAGAAGAATGAGAGAGAGAGAGGGGAGACAAGGCCCATTAGTGAGTTGAGGGACTCATTAATGGAGGTGTAAGAGCCATTAATGCCTTGAGTATTAATGAGGCATGGAGGAGACATAGGCTTAAGGCATCTTTATTAATGAGGAATTAATGAAAGCCTTAAAGAAGCATGGAGAGAGTGTAAGAGGGTGTCAAAGGGTGTGCTTGAGAAGGTGGACTTGAGAAAGTGGGTTGAGTTGTTAATCATTCCTTAATGGAATGTAACAACAATAGGAGGTGGGTTAGGGTAGAATTGGGATTAGGATTAGATTAGCAAGGGTGAATGGGTTGAGATGGGTTAGAACCCAGGGTAGAAGTGGTTGAGATAGGTTAGGTTGGGGTTTAAGGGAATATTAATTTAATGAATTAAACTTATTTAATTCATTCAACAATATAGGAATTAATTATTTAAACAATTTAATTGCTTTTTAATAATTAGGGGACTATAGCCATTTTAATTAAATTAAATAGGCTAGGGGAATGGGTTATTTGCAAGTGGGTAATTGATTTAAGGGTTTATTTAATTCCTTTATAATTAAATACTATAGCCATGTTTGATTTTGATTTGATTTAATTGGTTTGAATTGGTTTGAATTGTATGGCCATAATAGTTAATATAAATTAGTAATAAAAATCACCTAGGATATTAAATTGATTTGAAGAATTATGCCAAGCAGTAACAGGGTCATTTAGACATAATTGAGGGTATGATCACACTTAGGGAAAATATGGTCTATAGTTGGAACATACCAAATTCACGTGGTTATATTTTCCCCTCTTTAAATCGATGTGCGAGCAGCGCATTGATTCAAAGAAAGTTTTTGATTTTAACTTCATAAAGATTGAGAATCCCGTTCTTGGTTTTTGAATGAAATGTTGATGAGATCAGTCTCGTACTTGATCAAACAAAACTAATAGAGTTGATTTTGAACTTGGTTGTCATCCAAAGATGAATAAAATATTTTAAAGATACCAATTCTGAACTTGGTTGTCGTCCAAAGATTGATAATACTGATTCTAAACTTCGTTGTCATCCAAAAATCCAGTATGAAGCTGCCAGGAGCTTAATAAAAAATATTTTAAAATGAGAAAACATAAGATATCCATCTCATGAGAACCAAATCTCTCTATCCAACAGTTCTGAATTTAGTCAAGGAAACTGTTATGCCCCTAGTTTGTATGATAACGAAGTCATTTTGATGTTTTTTTGAGCAAAAATTTTAATTGATAATAGTGTGATCATGCCCCCTCAAGAACAAAATTGAAGGAAAAGAATAAAATCCCTCAGGTTGAAAGAACGTAACACTTGCAGGAAGCGGTTAGGACAAGAAATAATGGAGTAGAAAGTGTGTTTAAAAATAAACACATGATTACCAAGAGAATTATCTGAAAATATGAGTTCTATTTTGTTCCCGATAGATCAGAGATTTAAGGAATCATTGATTATGTAATTAACTTGGATTTAGAAGAAAATAGAAATCATTTTTGATCTCAAAATTCCTTATGCTTTTATTCCTATAATAAATGCATCATGCAATCTCTAAATGCAGCTATATGCAGACTCTTAGGACTTGTCATTGATTTAGCAAATATTGCAACATTTTTAACATCATTCGGCATTTTTTGGAATGGATATCACCTGATAGTACAACCATCACTAATACCCACTGATATTATGAAAGTATGAATACTATGTTTTATTGAAATATTAGAAATAGATTTAGGCATCAAGAAATAGAAGCCAAGATAACAAAATAGTCACCTTCCTTTTAATATACTAGATTTTAATTAAGGCAAGATATTGGACCCGCAATGACCTTGAAGATTCATATCCTTGGGTACATTATGATTCGTATACCTTAACGAGAATCTGGATCAGAAAACAAACAAGGAAATTGTTTCAACTTCACCATAGTTTACACATAACGAAGATTGAGATATATGTGACTATCCACCCATAGTGGCAACTCTTACCATAAACATCCAAGTTAGGTGAAATTTATAGGATCATTTGGAACAATCACCATACGTAGAATATCAAGTAAACATTATGCCTCCTATCCTTGTGACTCTTTGTCTTTGCACAGAAGTCATTGAGTAACTAAGAAAACATAATAAATCATCAATTGTGAATCAATAAAATAAAATTTATAATTAATTATATGCCCCTAGTTGAAAACATCATCAGGACATAAAAGAATCATAATCAAACCATTATCAAACTATGTGTTTAAGTAGTACTCGTCCATTCGTCTGGAAAACATAGTAAAGATTCATCAATCAAAAAATTGTAATACAATCAATATGGTTTTCCATGTCTATGCATTGGTAGGATAACTTGTTCATGTTTGCAATCCAATATAGCTCTATAGGACCTGCGTTAATGTAAATGTCATGTCAGATATGTGATGCGTGAAAAGACACCCTTGTTTTAAAAAGTGACATTGTTTTGCATGTATCAATAAACATTGTGTGCATGAGGAAAACCATCCTAGAGAAACCTAGCAACCATAACCTACGATGCCATCAAATATTCCCCCAGTGCATAATGACTTATTCCTAAGACGTAAAGACAGACAAATCCCAAGCGAGGATAAGATAGAAATTTAGGAAGATAAAGTTAGCGTATGAGCACAAGAAAAATTATGAAGGTCTAGTATCAGTAGTGCATTGATAGATGGAGTGCAGAATACAAGTGATGCCTGATTGCCAGGTTTTCACCACTTGGAAAGATCTTTTCTTTCTTTTTTTGTTACCAAGATGCCTGTTTTACCAGGTGCTCATCAAGGCACTTTTCTCTTTGTCATTTTTTTTTCTATTTTTGCTTTTTTGAATGTTTTTGTAGTATCAAGGTGCCTTTTTACCAAGTTTTCACCAAGGATACCCTTTCTGAAGGACCTTTTCTACTATTTTTGGATTTCTTCAGGATCAATTTTCTAATTTTTTTTGGTATTTTGCAAGAACTTTTTGTTGTACAAGCTCTGTTAGCCGAACATCAAGCGTAGAACCGCTTCAAATGTAGAGTGTTGATTGGATCTGGAAGAATGTATCCCTTAGGTGTAGCTAACTAATAAGCTCCAGTCCCAAAGGTAGCAGTGATAACATAAGGTCCCAACCAGTTAGGTTCAAATTTTCCTTTCTGCTCCCTGTCAGGCTAGTTCTTAGGATTCTCCTTGAGGACGAGATCTCCTACTTCAAATTTACATGGTTTGAACTTTTTATTGTAACCTTTGGAAATAAATGATTGATACACTTTGAGATGATCAAATGCTTGTTGCCTACGTTCATCTAGTAGGTCTAGAGAATTCACCCTATCTATGCGGTACTGCTCATCAGTAACCAGACCTTGTAACGATATTCACAAAGAAGGGATTTCAACCTCAATAGGTAGTACTACTTCAGCAGCATAGATTTGAGCAAATGGCATGGCTCCAGTTGGTGTTTTGATGCTTGTTTTGTAGGCCCATAGCATCAAATTCAGTTGTAGGTGCCAGTCTCTACCAGACTTGCTCACAGTTCTGTGTAGAATCTTGAGAATATTTTTGTTTGATGCGTCAGCCTGTCCATTACCTTGAGGATAATAGATTGAGGAGCAATGTTGAGTAATATGGAACTGTTCACAAAGCTCATCAATGTCTTGATTTCTAAATTGGCCCCCATTGTCTGTTACAATTGAAGAGGGTATCCCATATCTACAAATAATGTAGTTCAGAATGAACATAGCCACCTGTTTGCCAGTGGCTTTGATTAGCAGCACAGCTTTGACCCACTTCATGAAATACTCAGTGGCCGTAATGATAAACTTGTGTCCATTTGAAGAATTGGGATATATTTGTCCAACCAAGTCAAAGGCCCATTGCTAAAATGGCCAATGTGTTATGAAAGGTATAAGTTCTCTGGCAGGAGCATGAATAAGGTTTCCATGTGTCTAGCATTTAAGACATGCTTTTGAAAATTGAATAGCATCTTTCTCCATGGTAGGCCAATAATAGCCTACTCTGATCAGTTTCTTGGCTAATGAAAAGCCATTCAAGTGTGATCCACATACACCTTTGTGGACATCTTTTAATGCTAGGTCAGACTCTTATAGTTCTAAACACCGAAGAAGTGTACCGTCAAGACTGCATCGATATAGGTTTTTATTTATGAGGATGTAACATGATGCTATCCTAATCAAGGATCTTTTCTCATTTCTAGATAGATTGGTGGGAATGGTTTGGTCAGAAAGGTAAGCAATGATATTGGCATACCGAGATTGGTCTGGGGTATTCAAGGTACATATTACCTGGTATTCAGAGGTATCAAAGGTAGGATAGGATATTTCCTCCACCAAGAAGTCATAGTAGAATTGATGCTCTTCCAGTTGTAACATGGATGCCAAGGTAGCCATAGCATCTGCAACTTTGTTCTCTAACCTTGGTATCTGTTGGAAAGTGATGAAGACAAAGTACTTCTTTAGATCATCAACTAGTTCCTTGTAGGGCATCAACTTTTCATCTTTTGTTTGATACTCCCCATTGACTTGATTGATAATTAGTTGGGAGTCACCATACATGTGTAACTCAATGATCTACCATTCCATAGCTAAATTGAGGTCGTTGACCAATGCTTCATATTCTGAGATATTGTTGGTGCATGGAAACATCAATTTGTAAGATTTGGGAATCTTGTATCCTTGTGGAGTTATGAAGAGGACCCTGGCTCCAGATCCTTGTTGAGTGAATG
>MU225832.1:2660177-2670431 GCA_018584345.1 Thuja plicata | reverse complement strand
GACTAGTGTTCTACTAATGTAGTAGATAGCTCATTCTTTCTTTGTTTCATCTTCTTGCACTAGTAATACTCCTAGGGATGTAGTTGTAGCTAAAATGTATAGGAGTAAGGGTTTTCCATGAATAGGCACCACAATAATAGGTGGAGCAGCCAGGTACCCTTTCAATTCTCTAAATTTTTCTTCACAGTGTGCATCCCATTTGAAGGTAACCCCTTTATGTAGTAGCTTAGTAAAGGGTTGCGTCCTATCTACAAGTTGGGACATGAATCTCCTGATAGACTGGAGTCTCCCTTGTAGCATCCTCATTTGACTAATATTATGTGGAGGAGCCATCTCTAGAATAGCCTTGACCTTTGCAGGATCTACCTTGATTCCCTTTGCGGATACTATGAATCCTAGGAGCTTCCCTGATTGGACCCCAAAGGCACATTTCTTGAAATTGAGTCTAATTTGCAACTATTCCATCTGATCCATTATCTTTCTTAGGTCAGCAATGTGAGTACCTCTTTCTTTGGATTTAGCCAATGTGTCATCAACATAGTCCTCCATGTTCTTGTGCATCATGTCATGGAATATTGTCATCATGGCTCTTTGATATGTCGCACCAGCGTTCTTTAACCCAAAAGGCATGACATTCCAGGAAAAGGTACCCCATGCGCATGCGAATGCGGTTTTCTATTGATCCTCAGGGGTGATCTTGATTTGATTATAGCCCAAAAATTCATCCATTAATGAATACATTTCAAAGCCTGCGGTAAGATCTATGATCATGTCAATGTTTGGTAGAGGGAAGTCATCTTTTGGACATGCTTTGTTTAGGTTTCTAAAGTCTGTACAGATCCTGATAGATTTATCAGATTTAGAAATGGGGACCATATTGGAGATCCACACTGCATTGGAAATGACTTGAATAAATCTAGCTTTCAATAACTTTTCTAGCTCTTCTTTTACCAATAATTCAACATGAGGATGGATTTTTCTAAGTTTTTGTTTTACGGGCTTGATCCTGGGAGCTATAGGAAAGTGGTGCATGATGAGGTTAGGATCTAGCCCTGGCATATCCATATAAGACCATGCAAAGTTGATCTTCTTCTCCTTCAAGAACTTTGTGAATTGTACCTTCTCTTCTTCTGATAAAGATTGTGCCAGATGAGCTATTTGAATATTTTCAATAGTGCCCAAGTTTACTGGCTATGTTGGTTCAATCAATACCGAAGATCTTTCCTAAAAGTGTTCAAGGAGGATATCAAGAGTCTCATCCTTTGTCACCTTTGAGAGGTTTTCACCATTGGATACATCATTTTTCTTTACTATTTTGGGATCTGATACTGCCACAGTGTGGTTTTCACCATCAGTTCACTTTTTCTTTTTATTTTTAAGTTTGTGACTAAGAAACTTGATATCCTCCTCTGACATGTTATCGCTCCTTGCATTGGTGGAAGAAAGGTAAGGTTCACAAGCATTGAGATAACAAGCTAGGGTTTGGTCATTGGAAAAGTCAAGGATAGGAGGAGGATTTGTTTCAGTCCAATCAATTAGGTCGAGATGTGCCAATGTGAGGGAGTTAGATTCTAGGAAGGAGAACATCGTGTTAGCATCAAGACCATTAACTGACATGACATGGACTATTAAGTCAATTTCTTTGATATTTAGATCAATAAGAGCAAGATCATCATTAAAAGGGTCATTGTTAGTCATATGTGGATCAAACTCTAGTGACTCGTCAGTAGAAATATTATCATCATCTCATTGTAAATGGAGGTTTCTTGCTTGTGGCTAATAAAATTCTTCTAGACTGATGTATTCACCAGTGTATCCATCAATGATCAGAGGGTGGAACTCTTCTTCTACTTTAGGAGGATAAGTATCATCGAGAGGAGTGTCAGATTATTTTCTAAGAGCTGAGGGGGTTGCAAACATGTGAATTGTATCTATTCCAATATCTTTAGAGGCAATAGATGGCCAATTCCATTCATAGTCATGAGAGTCCATGACATCATCATTAGATCTATTTAAATATTCAGCAATGGTTATCTGATGTACTCAGTTAGCTGCTTGTAGATCAAAGTGGGGTAGACCGAGAACATGTGAAATTGTGACCAATTGCCCCCAGTTAGGATGTAAATTTTGTGGCCGGGGTATCTCTTGAGTAATTGTTGCTATGGTGTCTCCTACCTCTTGAATGGGAGGTTGTGCTACCAAAGCAGTGTGAAGATCCTATGGTACCTCAAAGCTAGGTATGTAGCATTCTCCTCAGTAGTTGGGGTCTTGTGCGCCAACATGTAACAATCTTTCATAGGACCATTGCTCCAGTTCATCTGCTTCATCACTCCATTTATTTGAGTGTGGACCCTCTATTGGAGCAGGTTTATCAGTTTTGGTATTGAAACCTAGTCCTATTTTATCTCTAGTGTTGCGGAACTCCATGGGTATAGGTTCAATGATCCCTCATCCTTTGTCATTTAAAGGTCCCTTTCCTTTGTATCCCATTCTTGTGAGGAAATCATATCCCTTTCCATACAATTTGGGGTATATCTTGAAATGTTTGACCTCAGATTCAACTGCTTCTCCTTTGTAAAGCCAGTCCAAGACTGCCTATTCTTCTGAGTTATCTAAAGAAGATGTGGATGCCTTTATCATGCCGGTTGCCTTCTGTACTTTTGGCTCTTTGAATGCAAGAGGTGTGAATGTTGATGAAGGTTTTCCGTAGGATCTTGGTAATACCAGAAGTTCTGTCATTGAGGGAGTTAGGTCCAACTTGTATTCTCCCATACTTGTTTCTTCAAGTTTCAAGGTTTTGCTAAAACTTTTCATAACCATATCCTTGGTAGTTTCACGAGAAACTGAATCCATAGCCTCTTTGCTGTGTGGGATCATGCTTCCTATTTTGATGTTGTTGCAAGTGTAGTTAGCATCAGAAGGAATTGTCACTTCCACCCCATTATGTGGGAATTTTATGCATTGGTGATAAGTGGATGGTACAACTTGCATTTCATGAATCCATGGTCTCCCTAGTAGGATATTTTAGGCCAAAGGTAAATCCAGAACTTGACATATGACATTCCTCTTGATTGGTCCAACTCTAATAGGTAGAGCAATAAGACCTCTGGAGGATCTTTCTTCCTCATCATAAGCTTTGATGGTTATCTTGTTTCTTGTGTCAATTATTTGTTCTGAGATACCTAGTCTCCTGATGAGATCTAGTGTACAGATATTCAATCCTACGCCTCCATCTATCAATATGTGTCTAACACGGGATTTATGAATAAGGACTTCAATATGGAGGGGTTGATTGTGTGGATCGGTCAATGACTTGTCATCTTCCTCAGAAAAGGAGAGATAGTGAGGTGCTAAGATGTGATTGACCATCACTTGAAACTTGTCTATATTAATATCTTTTGGAACATTAGCGGTGTGTAGGGCTTGTTCTAGGATTTCCCTATGTACCGTGGATATCTTGAGCAATTCAAAAATAGAAATTTTGGTATAGGTTCGTTGCAATTGGTCTACCAAGTCATATTTTTCTCTGGGGATAGTGATCATGTTTCCTTCTAATGGTTTAGTAATAGTGACAATAGGAACCTTGGATGTAGATGTCAATTTTTGAGGTCCTTTGATTGTAACCTATGCTTGGCTCCGTGTTATAGCATTTGAGTGGGATGAGACACCTTTAATCATGATCACATTGACGGATTCAGTTTTAATGTTAAGCATATTAATCACATTGTCACTTTTGGAATAGGTGTAGTTTACCTCATTACCCTTCCCCTTAGATGTATCCCCTTGATTGTAATTAGGAAAGGGTTTTTTGAATGTTGTATGGTCTTCATTGGTAGTATGTCCATCTACTTTGATCTTACCTCCTTCGATGAGGTCTTGGATGACATGTTTAAGTTTGAGACATTTATTAGTCTTGTGTCCCTTGTTTTTGTGGAAGAGACAATAGGAGTTATCATCCCACCACCTGGGTTTGACCATTGGTTCCCATGGTTTAGAATTGGGAATCGTAAGAACTTTTTTATCCACCAATGTTTTCAAAATGGTCTCAAGAGCCTCCTCCAAAGGAGTGAATGTTATTTGGGGTTTGGAAGTCCATGTTCATTCTTTGTTGTTATCATTGTTCACTTTGGGGACGAGGGGTATTACCTTAGCATCTTTGCTTGCTTGTATGCCATTGGTTAAATTAAATGCCTTGGGTTTAGAATTAATGTTAGAGGCATCAACTACTCCGTCATTAACAACATTCTTATTTTGTTTCCACAATTTTGGCTTGGAATTGGAGTTGTTTCTTTTGTTTTCATTTTGAAGGGTGATCTCTCCCCTTTTGACCATGACTTCCTCAGTGCAGAGGGATTTTTTAATCATCCTATCAAAGCTAGGAGAGTCTTGCATTTGTAGAGCATAGCTCAATTCAGGCACTAGATTTTTAAGAAAAATTTCCATCTTCTCCATTTCGGGAATGACCCTTGAATATCGTGCAAAAATCTTCCTCAATCTCTGTAGGAAGTCTGTGAATGATTCTCCCATTCATTGTTTGGTATTACACAGGTCCATCATAGTTACATCATGTTGGATGTTGTAGGAGTAATGTTGAATGAACCTTTGGATTAACTCCTCAAATGTCTTGACCTTAGGGTTTAGTTTTGAGAACCACTCCATGGCATTACCTCCTAGACTTCCTGGAAATAGTCGCATGAGGTATGTGGGTTCGTGCATGTACTTGATGCTTAGAGCATGAAATTCCCTTACATGATCATGGGGGTCAATTTCTCCTATGTATTTATCATACTTTGGCCTTGCCACATTGGAAGGAAATGGGACCATAGTGATACTTTTGTCAAAAGGAAATGGACAAATGGTGTCCAAAGAGTATTTCATTTTAGGTTTCTCCTTCTCCTATTTGAGATTCATGAGCTCTGTTTACATCAAATTAAGTTGTTTGGTGAGAATAGATATTGGGTTTGGTACCTCCTTTTCTTTGAGATTTTCTACACTATAATCCTTGGGTAACTTGACACCTAAGGATGCTAGATGGAGGAAGTATTTTTCTTTATCGTCACTAATTATCCATTCCAATAGCTTGTGGATCTGTTTACTTTGTTTGAGTTTTTTGTATTCATCTTCAGGGATCTCCTCTTCATTGTTTGATCCAAACGGATTATGTTCAAACTTGTGTCTTTCTTCCTCTTTCGTGCCTTCAGATTGTGTGTGTTTGCCATCATTATAACCCGCAAAATCTTTACTCCATTCATTAGTATTGCTATCCATTTGGTGGGAATCTAGATGAAGGAGGGAACTGAAAGATGTTTCTCCTTGAAATTGTGGTGTTTTAGGAGGCACTTTCGATCCTTTAGTTGTGTATTGGTTGCGTCTTATGTTAACAATGCAGTTTGTTTCTCAACTTTATTAACGTTTCCCAATAGTGCAAGTAAGGATTTCAGATCGTTCAAGTGGATGTGTCTAGGTAAAATTAACTATTTATTTTTGGTGGATGTAAATGATTCCAGTGTCAGAGGGTTAGAATGCCCTAATAGTGAGTTGGGAACCAAGTTGTTGATAGAAAGTGGGTAGACCACACGTATTGAACTGATCGAGAAAGACTGACTAAGCAAGCAAGGTGGACATTTTGAAAGTGTTTTTAAAATACATCAGGAAGACCAGAAGAGACAACAGGAACCAGCTAAAGAGAAAAAAGGGTATCCTAATCAACTGAGACTTCCTAAGAAAAACTCCTACAACTACTCACTATCCTGAATGTGAGCCCCCAGATGCAAGCCTCTGATGGTACTAGATGCAATCTTAGAATCTGGATGTGACTTCTTGCTGACCAAATGCGATCCTAAATACCAAATGCGATCCTAAACACTGCATGTGACTTGGGAAATATAAGATGCTATATTATGATTTTTTGTCAGTTTGGGTTAGTTTTGAAAAGTTTATTTTCAAAGTGCGTGAAGTTGTTTGTTTCTAGATTTCGTTAGGAGGCGCCGTAAGGTGTGAGAAACACTTGTATTCCAAGGTTTAAATTTTGTTGATTGTTTTGAGGAGCTTATCTTTTTAATGATCTTTTGAACACGTCAAACAATTTTTCATTGTTAAGAGGGTGAAATAAACACTCATCTTTTCCTATTCTCTAGGTGGAGGATAAAAATATTTGCTCATTGACTTAGGTACATACTCAAATGCCAATCAGAATACATCCATCACCAAGCATGCAATGGCTCCAGTCATGATTCTGTATTAGATGACTCCAAACGCAAGTGAGGGCATAATATGATGAATGTCTTGGGGCAATTACTTTTTGCCTTGCACAAAGATTATCACCCTTTCGAGGATGAATCGAGAATTCTTTCAGTTGAAGTTGTTGTAGATTATTGGGCAATCCATTTTAAACTGTCCCCCATATAATTGCACAAGGAAAAATTCAGGCGTATAGCCCTATGAGTACTCGAATATATGTAGTCTCGCAAGAAAGATTCAAGCGGCTCTGCTCTACATATACCCAGATATGTTCAAGGAATGATGTCAAAATTCCAAGAACAAAATGAGTTCTGTCTTCTGAGGCTTTAGCCTACAAGGAAGCAACTATTTATAGTGAGTTGGAAGGGTCGACGTAAAACCTATCCTCACTTGGGTCATTCCTAGGAGATTTTTTCCTCAACCGGCAGGCCCTCTACTATTTAAATGTAAGTAACCAGGATTGGTGAGCTTTAGATGTCTGGATTTCTGATTCTTCCAAAGAAGAAGAGCATACTCTCCTAATCTAAACCTTTTTCTCCCAAAATACTTAAAGAAAAGTTCATTCCTTCAAGCTACATTGAGCTTGATTTAGTTGTTCCTATTTTAAAGAAAATAGGATGCTTGAAAAGGAAAGTTTGCCTTGTTCAATTAACCACAAAATTTAGTGAGTTGCTTGTTCAATTACTAATCCAAAAAGAATTAAATGATTGAACTTGTTCTTTAATCCCACATATTTTGTTCTTTGTGTTGTTCATTTATTGTTTCCAAAAAGAATTAGGTGATGTGTTTGCTTGTTCATTTACCCCAAATTTTGTTCAATCCATAAATTGATGTATGAGTTTCTAATTTTCCTTAAAAGGAAAAGAGCAAAATCCTCTAGGCAGTTTAGTGATAAATTGAAATATGTACTTTAAGTTTGAAAGCAAGTAAATAGAGGTCAAGATGGGGGGTTGGCAACCTATAAAATTGAGTTAGTATGCATTTAGTTCAACTTCCATGAAAATCTCCCAAAAAAAACCTACAAACACTGGTTAAGCTGCAAGATACCAAAAGCACAACTTGTCAAAATGTTAGGATTAGGCAAACAAAATGCACAAGCTTTTTAACCAGATGCGAGCCTAAAATATTATTGAATGCGAGATAGCATACTGTATGAGAGCTTCCTTACCAAATGCAATCCCATGCTTACTAGATGTGTTCCAAAACTGAAAATGATTTGGGAAATCCTGGATGCAAGCCTAGTTTTCTACGGTGCGAGGGCGTATCTCAGATGCAATCTTGAATGACTTAAAATAATCCTATGACCGAATCCTGAGAATGCAAATTGGCAAAAAAGTGTTAGAAAATGAGGCTAAGGTTAAAATTGGGCCCCATGGTGGGCATCATAAATTTGTGTGTGTATTTGGGTACCTGATAAGAGAAATACAACACATCAATAAGTCATTGCATTAGTTCAAAAAGGTTAGATAAGCGTACAAAACTAACTAATATCAACCTATTGCCTCCTAACTAAGAAGAGTATGATTAGTAACATAATAGCCCTTAGATTATGCTACAATCAGTGACATATACGACCTAGCATGAAGGATTTTAGTTTAAAAATAAGCTAAAAGATGAGAAAACATGCATTCTAGCTTTAAGAATGGAAATAAGAACAATGCAAAAGCATGAAATAAGAAGTGAAATATGTGTCTAAGATTAATCTAACAACATAACAATGCATTTACAATAATAGATGAAGGCTTATTTACTCTCAAAAATGTCTTCTATTTATAGAAGAATGAGAGAGAGAGAGGGGAGACAAGGCCCATTAATGAGTTGAGGGACTCATTAATGGAGGTGTAAGAGCCATTAATGCCTTGAGTATTAATGAGGCATGGAGGAGACATAGGCTTAAGGCATCTTTATTAATGAGGCATTAATGAAAGCCTTAAAGAAGCATGGGGAGAGTGTAAGAGGGTGTAAGAGGGTGGCTTGAGAAGGTGGACTTGAGAAAGTCAAGATTGAGAAAGTGGAATTTCTCAAGTGGGTTGAGTTGTTAATCATTCCTTAATGGAATGTGACAACATTAGAAGGTGGGTTAGGGTAGAATTGGGATTAGGATTAGATTAGAAAGGGTGAATGTGTTGAGATGGGTTAGAACCCAGGGTAGAAGTGGTTGAGATAGGTTAGGTTGGGGTTTAAGAGAAAATTAATTAAATGAATTAAACTTATTTAATTAAATTAAAAAATATAGGAATTAATTATTTAAACAATTTAATTATTTTTTAATAATTAGGGGACTATAGCCATTTTAATTAAATTAAATAGGCTAGGGGAATGGGTTATTTGCAAGTGGGTAATTGATTTAAGGATTTATTTAATTCCTTTATAATTAAATACTATATCCATGTTTGATTTTAATTTGATTTAATTGGTTTGAATTGTATGGCCATAATAGTTAATATAAATTAGTGATAAAAATCACCTAGGACATTAAATTTATTTGAAGAATTATGCCAAGTAGTAATAGAGTCGTTTGGACATAGTCGAGCGTATGATCACACTTAGGAAAAATAGGGTCTATAGTTGGAACATACCAAATTCAGGTGGTTACATTTGCCCCTCTTTGAATCGATGTGCGAGCAACGCATTGATTCAAAGAAAGTTTTTGATTTTGACTTAAGAAAGATTGAGAATCCCGTTCTTGGTTGTCGAACAAAATGTTGATGAGATCAGTCTCGTATTTGATCAAACAAAACTAATAGAGTTGATTTTGAACTTCGTTGTTGTTCAAAGATCAATAAAAGATTTTAAAGATACCAATTCTGAACTTGGTTGTCATCCAAAGATTGATAATACTGATTCTAAAATTGGTTGTCGTCCAAAAAGTAAGTATGAAGCTGCCACGAGCTTAATAAAAATCTTTTAAAATGAGGAAACATAAGATATCTAGCTCATGAGAACCAAAGCTTTCTATCCAACAGTTCTAACTTTAGTCAAGGAAACTGTTATGCCCCTAGTTTATATGATAACGAAGTCATTTTGATGTTGTTTTAAGCAAAAAATTTAATTAATGATAGTATGATCATGCCCCATTGGGAATGAAATCAAAGGAAAAGAATAAAATCCCTCAAGTTGAAAGAATGTAACACTTGCAGGAAGCGGTCAAGACAAGAAAGAATGGAGTAGAAGAAGGTGTGTTTAAAAATAAACACAGGATTACCAAGAGAATTATGTGAAAATATGAGTTCGATTTTGTTCCTGATAGATTAGAGATTTTGGGAATCATTGATTATGTAATTAAATTGGATTTAGAAGAAGATAGAAATCATTTTTGAGCTCAAAATTCCTTATGCTTTTATTCCTGTTATAAATGCATCATGCAATCTCTAAATGCAGCTATATGCAGACTCTTAGGACTTGTCACTAATTTAGCAAATATTGCAACATTTTTATCATCATTGGGCATTTTTTGGAATGAATATCACCTTATAGTACAACCATCACTAATACCCACTAATATTATGAAAGTATGAATACTATGTTTCATTGAAATGTTGGAAATGGATTTAAGCATCAAGGCATAGAAGCCAGCATAACAAAATAGTCACCTTCCTTTTAATATACCATATTCTGATTAAGGCAAGATATTGGACCCGCAATGAACTTGAAGATTCATATCCTTGGGTACATTATGATTCGTATACCTTAACGAGAATCTGGATCAGAAAACAAACAAGGAAATTATTTCAACTTCACCGTAGTTTACACATAATGAAGATTGAGATATATGCGGCTATCCACCCATAGTGGAAGCTCTTACCATAAACATCCAAGTTAGGTGAAATTTATAGGATCACTTGGAACAATCACCATACACAGAAAATCAAGATAACATTATGCCTCCTATCCTTGTGACTCTTTGTCTTTGCGCAGACATCATTGAGTAACTAAGAAGACATAATAAATCATCAATTGTGAATCAATCAAATAAAATTTATAATTACTTAGATGCCCCTAGTTGAAAACATC
>MU225832.1:2604355-2626663 GCA_018584345.1 Thuja plicata | reverse complement strand
ACCAAATCTTTGTGTTTATGTGTTATGAATGATTATATTTTCATGCTTGCAGTAGATTAGATAAATGAATGGTCAAAGTATATACATGTGCAGAAATGTTTTAAAGTTTTAAGAGTTACTGATTCACCCCTCCCCTCTCAGTAACTTGGCTAGTCTTGATTATTTCCAACAAAGGAAAGTTTGCCTTGTTCAATTAACCACAAAATTTAGTGAGTTGCTTGTTCAATTACTAATCCAAAAAGAATCAAAACGATTGAACTTGTTCTTTAATCCCACATATTTAGTGCTTTGTGTTGTTCATTTACCATTTCCAAAAAGAATTAGGTGATGTGTTTGCTTGTTCATTTACCCCAAATTCCATTCAATCCATAAACTGATGTATGAGTTTTTGATTTTCCTTAAAAGGAAAAGAGCATAATCCTCTAGGCAGTTTAGTGATAAATTGGAATATGTACTTTAAGTTTGAAAGAAAGTAAATAGAGGTGAAGATGGGGGGTTGGCAACCTGTAAAATCGAGTTAGTATGCATTTACTTCAACTCCCATGAAAATCTCCCAAAAACAACCTGCAAACACTGGTTAAGCTGCAAGATACCAAAAGCACAACTTGTCAAAATGTTAGGATTAGGCAAACGAAATGCACAAGCTTTTTAACCAGATGCGAGCCTGGAATCTTACTGAATGCGAGCTAGCATACTGTATGCTTGCTTCCTCAGTACATGTGATCCCATGCTTACCAGATGTAATCCAAAACTGAAAATGATCCAGGAAATCTCAGATGCGAGCCTAGTGTTGCATAAGAGAAACACAACACATCAATAAGTCATTGCATTAGTTCAAAAATGTTAGATAAGCATACAAAACCAACTAATATCGACCTATTACCTTCTAACTAAGAAGATTATGATTAGTAACATAATAGCCCTCATATTATGCTACAATCAGTGACATATACGACCTAGCATGAAGGATTTTAGTTTAAAAACAAGCTAAAAGATGAGAAAATATGCATTCTAGCTTTAAGAATGGAAATAAGAACAATGCAAAAACATGAAATAAGAAGTGAAATATGTGTCTAAGATTAATCTAACAGCATAAAAATGCATTTACAATAATAGATGAAGGCTTATTTACTCTCAAAAATGGCTTCTATTTATAGAAGAATGAGAGAGAGAGAGAGAGAGGGGAGACAAGGCCCATTAATGAGTTGAGGGACTCATTAATGGAGGTGTAAGATCCATTAATGCCTTGAGTATTAATGAGGCATGGAGGAGACATAGGCTTAAGGAATCTTCATTAATGAAGCATTAATGAAAGCCTTAAAGAAGCATGGGGAGAGTTTAAGAGGGTGTAAGAGGGTGGCTTGAGAAGGTGGACTTGAGAAAGTCAAGCTTGAGAAAGTGGACTTTCTCAAGTGGGTTGAGTTGTTAATCATTCCTTAATGGAATGTGACAACATTAGGAGGTGGGTTAGGGTAGAATTGATATTAGGATTAGATTAGCAAGGGTGAATGGGTTGAGATGGGTTAGAACCAAGGGTAGAAGTGGTTGAGATAGGTTAGGTTGGGGTTTAAGGGAATATTAATTAAATGAATTAAACTTATTTAATTCATTCAAAAATATAGAAATTAATTATTTAAACAATTTAATTGCCTTTTAATAATCAGGGGACTATAGCCATTTTAATTAAATTAAATAGGCTAGGGGAATGGGTTATTTGTAAGTGGGTAATTGATTTAAGGATTTATTTAATTCCTTTATAATTAAATACTATAGCCATGTTTGATTTTGATTTGATTTAATTGGTTTGAATTGATTTGAATTGTATGGCCATAATAGTTAATATAAATTAGTGATAAAAATCACCTAAGACATTAAATTGATTTGAAGAATTATGGCAAGCAGTAACAGGGTCGTTTGGACATAATCGAGGGTATGATCACACTTAGGGAAAATAGGGTCTATAGTTGGAACAGACCAAATTCAGGTGGTTACACTATGTGTGAAGCATCATTTGTGCTCTTGCAAGGAACCAAATGCACCATTTTGCTAAATCTGTCCACTATGACAAAAACACTGTCATAACCCTATTTTATTCTTGGCAAACTCATTACAAAGTCCATTGAAATTGATGCCCATTCCCTAGAGGGAATTGGTAGGGGTTGGTACAGTCCTTGGTTAGTGGATACACCCTTTGCTTGTTGGCAAATAGTACAAGATTCTACAAACTTCTTGACTTCATTCCCCATTCTTGGCCAAAAATAGCTTCTCTTTACTAGATCTATGGTCTTATCTATCCCAAAATGTCCTGCTAAGCCACCACAATAGTTTTCCTTTACAATATTTGTTCTCATGGAACATTTATGTATGCATAGTTGAGATCCTTTAAACAAAAGTCCATTTTGAATTAGAAAATAAGAAAAATCAATATGATATCTTACTATCATCTTAGTGCATACCTAAAAGATTTCTCCAAAATCTGGATCATATGCATATAAATGTTTTAGGGAGACAATCCCTACACTCTGAAGTTTTAATTCCTCAACCAATCCAACCCTTCTGCTTAGGGCATCAGCCACTTTGTTTGCCACTCCCTTTTTGTGCTTAATGTTGAATGTATAAGCCTGCAGCTGCTCCATCCACTTGATGTGTTTGACTCCAAGATTTTCCAAATTTTTTAAGAAACTTAGTGCATGGTTATCAGTATAAAAAATGAATTCTTTAGGGAGTAAATAGTGTCTCCATTTTTTCAGGGCTTGTACCATTGCATAAAGTTATAAATCATATGTAGAATACCTCTTCTTTGCATCATTCATTTTTTCTAAGAAAATTTCTATAACCTTACCTTCTTGGCTCAAGACTGCACCTATTGCCAAGTTGCTTGCATCTATTTCAACAGTTAATACCTTATTGAATTTAGGGAGCACTAGGATTGGGTATTGGGCCACTCTATTCTTGAGATATTGGAATGCATTGATAACTTCTTTAGTCCATTCAAATCTGGTCTTTTTTCCACCCTTTATTGTGTCCAACATAGGAGCACACACATGACTAAAATTCTTAATAAAATTTCTATAAAAAGTTGCTAAACCATGAAAGCTTCTAACATCACCTTGGTTCTTTGGTGGAGGCCAATTGACAATTGTTGCAACCTTTTTTGGATCCATTTTGAGGGTGCCTTGGGAGATGAAAAACCCCAGGAAGATGAGTTCCTTCTTCATGAACATATACTTTTCCAAGTTAATTACTAACTTGTGTTGATGGAGTCTCCTTAGAATCTTCTCAACATGACCAATATGTTCCTCTTTGCTATGACTGTAAATCAGAATGTCATCCAAATATATGACTACAAACTTGCCAATAAAATCAATGAAGACTTCATTCATGAGCCTCATGAATGTACTAGGGGCATTACTCAACCCAAATGGCATAAAAATCCACTCAAAAAAATCTTCATTTATTTTAAATGCTATCTTCCATTCATCTCCTGGCCTTATCCTAATTTGATGATAGCCTGATTTTAAATCAATTTTTGTAAAATAGAAAGCAATGCCTAATTGATCTAGTAAATATTCCATTCTTGGAATGGGGAACCTATACCTTATTGTGATTTTTTTTAAGGCCCTGCCATTAGTACATAACCTCCACTTGCCATCCTTTTTAGGGGCTAGGACTGGTGGGACAACACATGTACTGAGACTTTTATGAATTAGTCCCTTCTCTAATAGTTCATTGACTTGCCTTGCAATCTATGCATGATGGACTGGTGTCATTTTGTATGGGACTTGTTAGGTAAGGAGGAACCAGGTATCAAGTCTATTTGGTGACTGATATTCCTTAAGGGAGGGAGGGTTGTGGGTAGGTCACTGGCAGTGACATCACTATATTTTGTAAGTAATTTCTTAACTTCATTTGGTATAGGATCATTATTATCAGACCTTATACTATCCTTGGGCTTGGATATTAGGACAAAATCTTCAATTTTGGGTTCCTTTAATACTTTTAACATTTATTATTCACCCATGGTGATGACAGTAGATTCTTTTTCTGATTTGGTATCCGATAGGGGCTTCATGGTGAAGGTCTTTCCATATTTGGTGATAGTGTAGGTATTATTCCTACACTGATGTGTGTAATCTACATCATATTTCCAAGGCCTTCCTAGAAGGATGTGGGAGGCATCCATTTCAACAACATCACAAATAACTTTGTCCTTAAAGTCTGCTATCGAAAACTCTATCCATGCTTCTTTGGTTACTAAGTTTTGTTGACCTTTTGTTAGCCACGAGACATGATAAGGAAAAGGATTAGGATTCTTAGGGATATTTAACTTTTGGACCATTTCACAAGATACTAAGTTTTTAGTTGAACTATAATCTATAAGAAAGTTACATACCTTTCCATTGCATTTGATCTTTGTCCTTAAGAGATTCTTTCTTTGAGGAGGTTCTTTGTTTTGTGGCATTTGAAGGAAGACTTGTCTCATAATCAAACATGCTCCTTCTTCTAGTTCTAAGTCCCTTTCATTTTCATTGTCTTCTTTCTTGTCTTCTTGAATGAGTTGTGCTCTTCTTTCTCCTTGATTGTTATTGTTTCTCTTCTTAGGGCATCTTCCTGCATGGTGTCCTAATTGATTACAGTAATAACACCTTAGGGGTCCATTTCCTCTTCCAGTGTTTGTTCTCCCTCTATTGAAGGGTCTTCTCCCTTTATAGTTTCCTCTAAAGTTTGGATCACTATTTTCTTTGTCTCCTTGGTCAGGGGTCCTGTTGCTATTACTACTATACTATCCTCTGTTCCAAGAGGTTCCTCTTCCTCTAAAGTTCTTCCCACTGTCATTGTTTTTCCCTTTGCCAAACTCTTTCTTTCTTTTCAATTTTTTCCTCTACCTTGAGTGCCATTTGATAACACTTATTTACTGAGGTAGGGCAGTGTAGGCTAAGTTCCTCTTGAATGGATACCTTAAGACTGCTAGAGTAGTCTTAGTTTAGCTAATAATTAATTCATTTAATTATTAGTCTATCTACTCTTTGCTTAAGTTATACTTAGACAGCTTTTTAATTTCTTTAGGGTTTCCCTTTTAGGGTTTCGGTATCCTTTTATAAGGACTCACCGCTTTGTATTTCATCACCAAGATTGTATTCAGTATTGTTGTTAATAGAAGTTTTATTCTTTTCAACATGGATTTCATATCTTTGGCTTTTCGGCCTCCATAGCTTCTTCTCTCTTCTGTCTTTGCTTCTTCTGTGACAGTCTTGCATGCAGGTGTTCTTGGGTAGATTTGTTGTTTATCAAATCTAACATGGTATCAGAGCTCTCCTGCTGTTCGCTGTTCTTGTTTTTTTGAAGTGCACCAGACAGAGGGTTTCAGAGTTTTTCTAAAGTTTTTTGTTGTGTTTCAGGGGCAGGCTTTGGTTACAGTCACTTTGGGCTCAAACAGACATTACCATTGAGCTTAGAGGACCCCAAAACCCCAGAAACGACATAAAATTTGTCCATTTTGGACTACTAGACTCTAAGGCAAAAAAATTTTTGGTTCCTGTGTCGTACAACACAGAAACCGAGGCAATATTTCAAAAAAAATAAAAAAAACCATTATTTTATATGGTTTTTTGGTTAATAAATATCGCGCACAGTGTATTTTCAAATGCGCCACCGACGGGTCGCCCCCGCTCCACCGGGGCCCGGCCCCCGCTGGCGCGCCTCCTATTAAAATTGCAGTCCATGCCGCCCTTAGTGGCCCCCACCGGTACCTTCCTGCCACTCCCGGCGTCCTCCGCTCCTGGCTCCGCCCTCCGCGGCCCCCGTCGCCCGGTGCTCTCAGCGGCCCCGCCGCCTGGCCCTCATTCTGCTCGGCCTCCGCTCGAGCGCCGCTCTGTCGGCGGTCTTTTAAAACCCTAAGAGCCCTTTCACTCTGTGGTCTGTCACATGCATGACCAGGGGCTTCGGCCCAGCCCCCGGCGTGCGCCATGTGCCCGGGGGCACATTTTTTTTAGCCCCTGGGGCTTATTTTCTGCCTTTTAGGGCATTTTGGGGCCTTCTCACTGTTTTCGCTCTATATGGAGCATACAGAGGTCTTTTTCAGACTTCTTTATATCGTCAGAAAGATTTTTTTGAGCTCTTTTCATCTATAGTGATTTGGTTTTTTGGGTCTATTGTTTTAATAGTGTTTTTTTCTGTTGAAGTCCGATGTCTGGTCTTGCCTTCTGGGAGTCATATCTGGCTCATTCAGACTCCATTTTTGGCAAACGAGATATCGTCAGAAAGCTGGTTCAGTGCACTATGCAGTTGCAGGGGTCTTCTTTCATATTTTGCTCCAAGTTTTCTCTCCTTCGAGTTTGGCAGTTTATGCACTCTGGTGGATTGCTTGAGTTTACAGGTCCTGGGATCTCTTCTACTGTACTTCTGATTCACTCTTCTTTCTGACTTCTGAGCTTGTATGCTCCTTCTGATGCATCTTTTTTCTATAAATGCACTGAGATAAAGTACCTACTTCTATATATCTGGGATCTTGTACACCTTGTGTGTTTTTGCACTCGCACTCTGTTATAAAGTGCCATGGGGGGTTATGATGCTTATGCCATTTTAGGCGTATCCACCTTTGTCAAGTGAGTGTACCTTCCATGACATTATCCCATGATGTGTGTCAATGACACCGCCCTTTATCCTGTGTTTGTACTTTTGTTGCACTGTTGGTGTTCCTGGTTCTTCTTCTGTAGATGTTTCTGGCATTGCATTTCAGTGTTCCTGTCACCTCTCCCAGTTTAGCATTATGGGGGGGGTTCACCTGTTGGTTCTATTGCTTCCTGGTTCGATTGATTAGCTCTTTAGACTTTGTCTTCTCTACCTGGTCATGCACTTCAGTGGGGGTTCCAGCAGTCTCTTCTGACAGAGTTTTCAGCTACATGCTTCGGAGATGCTTCTTGCTCATTCTTGTTCCTCTCTCTGGGACATCTTTCCCTAGATTGAAGGCTTATTTTACTTCATCTAGTTTGCTTTCTTGTTTTGGGTACCTGATCAGGCCTTGTTGCTGGGACCCATCTTTCCTACTTTCTGCAGTAGTTTAGCTGTTTTGCTTCTCCCTAAGTTACACTTAAGGGGGGGTGTTAGAGTATTCTTAGTTTAGCTAATAATTAATTCATTTAATTATTAGTCTATCTACTCTTTGCTTAAGTTATACTTAGGCAGATTTCTAATTTCTTTAGGGTTTCGGTATCCTTTTATAAGGACTCACCGCTTTGTATTTCATCAGCAAGATTGTATTCAGTTTGTTGTTATAGAAGTTTTATTCTTTTCAACATGGATTTCATATCTCTGGCTTTTCAGCCTCCATAGCTTCTTCTCTCTTCTATCTTTGCTTCTTCTGTGACAGTCTTGCATGCAGGTGTTCTTGGGTAGATTTTCTGTTTATCAAATCTAACAAAGACCATTCATGTACCTTGCTAGCTTTTCTTCTTCATCTTCTACCACATTTGTCTTCATGCATAGTTTTAGGAACTCCCAGGTGTATGAGCCTACATCCATGTATTTTTTTTTAAATCTTTGCTTCCTTCTATGGAGTTGTACCTCATAGTCTTTAGGCACATATGTCTTCTTGACCAATGCTACGATCTTGTTCCATGAAACAATCATACTTCTCCCATTCTTCACCCTCTTTGTCTGGATGAAATTCCACCAAGTGAGGGCTTCTCCCTTCAAATTGGATCTTTCCATCTCCACTCTCTACTTCTCAGGGATGTCCTCACACTCAAAGAAGCTTATCAAGGCCTCTATCTAATCCAAGTCCAAGTTTGCATTCATCTTCCCACTGAAAGTTGGTAAATCCAACTTCTCCTCCATGGTTCTTCTCCCCATAGATTTTAAGGCATCTAGAAGGGGTCTCTGGTTTGCAGGAATGTTCACATCCTGATTAGGGGTGTCATCTTCCTCTTCACTCCCTTCTTCACCACCAGAGGTGTCTTCTTTTCCCCTCTCTACCTTTTTCTCCAACTCTTGGAGTTTTCTTGTCAAGGTTGCATTTTTCGCCCTCTGTTCTCTCACCATATTTGCTAGTTCAATGTTTGTAACCCTTGAAGGGATCTCTTCATCCTCAAGAGTAGACATATCTCTGATACCACTTGATGTAGAGTGGGCAGTAGGAAGCCTCCAAAGGAATCAAATAGGGAAATACACCCCTAAACACCCAACTCAAAAGGCCAAAGTACTTCACACTTATCACAAGTGTGGAAAAAGGACTTGGTTAAGGTTATCACAACCCAATACCTCATGGGTAACCTAATCACTAGGTCTCATCAATCCCAGAACACCAACTACCAAAGGTTGGCTACCAAGCACTTCAACCCAAATTAGCAACAATACCCCAAAAGTGACTTACAGGACTAGGGTGACCTATGCTCATAGGTGTGGTCTATTTAGGTCCCTAAAAAATAGTTCCAATGGTTCTTTCCATCCTTTGCAACCTACAAGGCATAGTTACTTCATAAACCCAACACTAGGCTTGTAGCCATTTCCCGAAGGATATTTGATCTTAAATAAGATTATTCCACATAACCCCTAGAATGGATTAGGGATTCATACACCCTTTATAGCCTAAGATCTTAGACTTAAGAACCAAAACATGGAAGTGAAGGAAAGACATGAAAACACACCAAAATCCTTCTGTAATTAGGGCTAATTAGGCCTACACTTACACTACAAGTACCTTTTTAGTGCATCAAATGACCAAAAAAATGATTGGATCATGTGAGGGTGTGTAAAAGGGTCTCCTCCACTGATTTAGGGCCTTTGATCAATCCCTAAACGAGAGTTATGTTGACTATACTGAAACAGTGAATGGTGCATACATAATAATATACACCTAGGGCATCATGGAAAGCCCATCTCCCTAAACTTTGGTGAACCTATCCTGCAAAGTCTTGAATAAAATCATGAAAAAATTCTTTCCACCAAGGTTCATTGAATTCCCATGGTGGAAAAGAGAAATACACTCAATTATTTAAGAAACCCTGATTTAGGGCCTATAAACCAAGCAGTGAAACTAAAAATTCAATATCTTTCAAAGTATGATTGATCAACACATGAAACCAAATGAAAATGGAAGAAGGCTCATAGAGCCAAATTTTTGTTTTAGACGTTCATGTCCTTCTATCTGTACCAATCCGTACTGATCAACTGTCCACGGGATTTGCAGAGAAATGGTTATATTTTATTGATTCTTAATGCCAAAATTACATGATTAGCCTACCAACCACCTGAAAGGGATTTTGTAGGCACTCCCAATGGTTACATAACATATTTGAACTAACTAGCTATTTGGGAGTTGTTTTACAAGTTTTGACAAAAAGTTGTCATGTTTGCTCCAAGGTTGCTTGACAACTTTTGAGCAATTTTTAAATATTTTGCTATTTTGCAAATTTGATGACCAAACTTGGTCTCAACCTTATCTTTGTGATCCATAGTGGATCCAAACATGAAAAACATAAAAAAAACCTAAAACTAGGTTCTTGAACAATCATTGACTAATAGTTGACCAAGGGCTCATAGGATGCCAATCTTGGAACTATGGTCTTACAAAGGAGTCTAATGAATAACCCATGGTTCTAACATAACTAGAGGCCTCTTAGGACCTAAATGGAAATCCTAAGTTCCATAGGAGAACTTAGTTCATTCAGGGTGCTCCTACACCATACTCCCCATGAGATTTGAACTCAAGTTCCCTCTTGAGGTTAATTGGTCAACAATGGTTCCATGTTGTTGGATCTATTCCTCTTTCATCTAGGTAGCATCTATTAGAGGGATTCCTTTCCACTTCACTAAGTACTACATGTACTTGTTCTTCCTTGTTTTCTTCATCACTTTGGATTCCAAAACTATGTCTAACTCCATTGGTTTGCTTTGTGGGAGATCTGTCACATAGTCTCCATCATCTTCATCTTGTGGACCCTACACATTAGTAATATCTACAACACACTTGTAAGGGGTGAGGTTTGCAACATTAAAAATAGGAGAAATCAGTAAGGTAGGAGGTAAAGAAATTTCATACCCATTTTCACCCATCTTGTTGAGGATGGTGCATGGTCCAACTTTCTTCATGTGCAACTTTGAATATCTGCCTTTAGGTAGTATTTCCTTCCTTAGGTATGCCCATACCTTATCTCCAACCTTGAAATGAATCTCTCTCCTTCTCTTGTCTTCTTATGCTTTATATTTCATGGTGGACTATTGTAGTGACTCTTTCACTTTTGCCTACACTTTAGAGATCAATTTGGCTAATTCTTCTCCTTGTGAACTAAATCTGTAATCAGAATGTAATTCCACCAAGTCTAATGGACCTTTTGGATGGAGTCTATATACTATTTGAAATGGTGTCTTCCCTGTAGACCGGTTCATTGAATCATTAAATGAAAACTCTGCTTGAGAGAGGATCATGTCCCAAATTTGGGTGTACTATTTTATAAGGCATCTTAGGAGATTACCAAGAGATCTATTTACCACCTCCTTTTTCCCATCTATTTGTGGGTGGTATGTTGAACTATAAGTCAGATTGGTGCCCAATTTGTTGAAGAGTGTCCTCCAAAAGTGCCCTTGAAACTTTACATCTCTGTCAGAGAATATTATTTGTGGTAGACCATGGATTCTAACCACTTACTTAAAGAATAGATGTGTTATGTGTGAAGCATCATTTGTGCTCTTGAAAGGAAAAAAATGCACCATTTTGCTAAATCTATTCACTATGACAAAAATACTATCATAACCCTATTTTTTTCTTAGAAAACGCATTAAAAAGTCCATTGAAATTGATTCCCATGGCCTAGAGGGAATTGGTAGGGGTTGGTACAGTCCTTGGTTAGTGGATACACCCTTTTCTTGTTGGAAAATATTACAAGATTCTACAAACTTCTTGACTTCATTCCCCATTCTTGGCCAAAAATAGCTTCTCTTTACTAGATTTGTGGTCTTATCTATCCCAAAATGGCCTCCTAAGCCACCACAGTGTTTTTCCTTTACAATATTTGTTCTCATGGAACATTTAGGTATGAATAGTTGAGATCCTTTAAACAAAAGTCCATTCTAAATTAGAAAATCAGAAAACTCAGTATGATATCTTCCTATCATCTTAATGCATACCTCAAAGATTTCTCCAAAATCTGGACCATCTGCATATAGATGTTTTAGGGAGTCAATCCCTACACTTTGAAGTTTCACTTCCTCAACCAATCCAACCCTTCTACTTAGGGCATCAGCCACTTTGTTTGCCACTCCCTTTTTGTGCTTAATGTTGAATGTATAAGCCTGCAACTCCTCCATCCATTCGATGTGTTTGACTCCAAGATTTTCCTGATTGTTTAAGAAACTTAGGGCATGGTTTTTAGTAGAAACAATAAATTCTTTAGGGAGTAAATAGTGTCTCCATTTTTTTAGGGCTTGTACCATTGCATAAATTTCTAAATCATATGTAGAATACCTCTTCTTTGCATCATTCAATTTTTCTGAGAAAAATGCTATAGCCTTACCTTCTTCGCTCAAGACTGCACCTATTGCCAAGTTTCTTGCATCTGTTTCAATAGTAAATACCTTATTGAAGTTAGGGAGCACTAGGATTGGGTATTTGGCCACTCTATTCTTGAGATATTGGAATGCATCTGTAGCTTCTTTAGTCCATTCAAATCTGGTCTTTTTGCCACCCTTTACTGTGTCCAACATAGGAGCACACACATGACTAAAATTCCTAATAAACTTTCTATAAAAAGTTGCTAAACCATGAAAGATTCTAACATCACCTTGGTTCTTTGGTGGAGGCCAATTGAAAATTGTTTCAACCTTTCTAGATCCGTTTTGAGGGTGCCTTGGGAAATGAAAAACCCTAGGAAGATGAGTTCCTTCTTCATGAACATACACTTTTCCATGTTAATCACTAACTTGTGTTGATGGAGTCTCCTTAGAACCTGCTCAACATGATCAAGATGTTCCTCTTTTCTATGACTATAAATCAGAATGTCATCCAAATATATGACTACAAACTTGCCAATAAAATCAATGAAGACCTCATTCATGAGCCTCATGAATGTACTAGGGGAATTATTCAACCCAAATGGCATAACAAGCCACTCAAACAAACCTTCAATTTTTTTAAACATTGTCTTCCATTCATCTCCTGGCCTTACCTTGATTTGATGATAGCCTAATTTTAAATCCTTTTTTGTAAAATAGAAAGCAGTGCCTAAATTATCTAGTAAATCTTCCATTCTTGCAATGGGGAACCTATACCTTATTGTGATTTTGTTTAAGGCCCTGATGTCAGTACATAACCTCCACTTGCCATCCTTTTTAGGGGCTAGGACTGATGAAAAATCACATGGACTGAGACTTTTATGAATTAGTCCCTTCTCTAACAGTTCATTGACTTGCCTTGCAATCTCTGCATGCTAGACTGGTGTCATTTGGTATGGGTCCTTCTTAGGTAAGGAGGAACTAGGTATCAAGTCTATTTGGTGACTGATATTCCTCAAGGGAGGGAGGGTGGTGGGCAGGTCACTAGTAGTGACATCACTGTATTTTGTAAGTAATTTCTTAACTTCATCTGGTATAGGATCATCATTATCAGACCTTATACTATCCTTGGGCTTGGATATTAGGAAAAAAGATTATGTTTTAGGTTCCTTTAATAATTTTAACATATCTTTTAACATCCTTAAAGAATAGATGTGCTATGTGTGAAGCATCATTTGTGCTTGTGCAAGGAACAAAATGCACCATTTTCCTAAATCTGTCCACTATGACAAAAACACTATCATAACCCTATTTTGTTCTTGGAAATCCCATTATAAAGTCTATTGAAATTGATTCCCATGACTAGAGGTAATTGGTAGGAGTTTTTATAGTCCTTGGTTAGTGGATACACCCTTTGCTTTTTGGCAAATAGTACAAGATTCTACAAACTTCATGACTTCATTCCCTATTCTTTGCCAAAAATAGCTTCTCTTTACTAGATTTATGGTCTTATCTATCCCAAAATGTCTTCCTAAGCCACCATAATGTTTTTCCTTTACAATATTTGTTCTCATGGAACAATTAGGTATGCTTGTCTTTATACTCATCCATACTCTTACCAACATCACCAATGTTCATCTTTATCACTGAAGGTGGTTTTTTGTTGCTCGCTGGTCTATTATATCTACAAAAATTTACCATGTGTCCTTAATTATTGTATTTATAACATGTATGTGGTGGTCCGTTCTGACATACAATCTAAAATTTATTGCAATGTGCCCAAAGTTTTTGCACTTATAACATGTGATATTAGCTTCTCTTTCCTCGCCGATTTAATCTTTCTTCTCTAATGATTGATAAATTTTTCTACATTATGCCTTCTTGTGCCCATATTCATAGAAATTGAAACAATAACTAGAAAAGGGTTTGTAAGGGTTCTTACCTCTACAATCTTTCTTCATGTGACCAATTTTGTTGCATTCAAATCATCTTCCCCTGAAGGGTCTGAACTATTCTCTATATCCTTCATTCCGATTAGGTATTTTATCTTCTTTGTCTTCTAATTTCTATTCTTGAGATTTAGAACATTCAGCTTCATCATAACCAACTCCAGTCTTATCACCTTTAGGTTTTTGTCTCTCCATGTGTTCATCAATTTTGTCAATGCTCTCGCATGAAGTTTTTCAATATGATTATTTGCCTCAACAAGTTCTCCTTTAATGATACAGGTGTACTTTTCTAACTTTTGATACGTGATTCTGACATCATCAAGTTCAAGCTACATTTTTCCCATCTATACATTTGCATTCTTCAAGGTCTCTTCAAGTATACTCTTTTCATCTTTTTCTTGCTGAATTTCCTTGGACATCTGTAAAGTACTAACTTCACAATCATGTTTCAATGCTTCCTTTTCCTGCTTAAGTTGTTCAATCAGATTTGATGAATTATTTTCAGATTCCCTTATCTTCTCTACAAGTTCTTTCCTTTTGTTCCTTGAATGTTCAAGCTGCTCTTTAAAATTCTTAATGTAATATTCATCTCTTCTCAGTTTGAACTTTAATTCCACATTATCATCATTATCCTTATCCAGGTCTTCAAGTATTGCTTCAAGACTTTCTTTCAAACTACTTGAATCCATCTAAATCTCCCTCAAGCTATTAGGATTTCTTTCCAAGGGCCACAAGCCCTAATACCAATTTTTAGATCAAGAAAAAATGAGGAGGGGGGGGGGGGGGGGAATCNGGGGGGTGAATCAGGTTTGTAGCACTTTTAATTAACTATAAGAAATTAAAACTTAATCATGCAATAATTGAAATGAAGAGAACATATGCATAAAGTTAATAACTCATAACATCATGATTTGTTCATGAGGTAACCCTGTAAAGGGAAAATCTCGGTGGGGATGGTACCTAAAAATTACACACTAAGATTATAATGTCCCTATCAGGAGACCTAGCACTATTAGGATCAAAATTTTATATTTAGTACAAATTCCTTAATGGATGAAAACCCTGTTAGGGGTAATACAAGGAGCTCACTGCTCTTACAATACAAAACTCTCTATTTATAATTACAAAAGATGAACTATACAAGCATATTTTATGATTAAGTAGTTCCATTTATAGCTCACAATATCCTCAATATTATTTTGACATCACAATGTATTCACATAGAACATATCTATCTTTGCATCTCAAAAACATATCTACTTATATACCCGATCTCATAATATGTCCATTCGACTCACAAGTGCATCACCAAATGTGTCCAAAACATAACCCAAGAGAAAATAAAAAATAGGCAATCACACATCCATTAAGACGGGATAGGACCCAACCTAAATCTAAAATAGTAATTATGGAATCCACACATTACTTCGTCAATCATCGCGACCTTTCATCTTCCCTACTTTACTGTTATATTGTCTTCATATGCCAAGAACATGTTGTAAATCTCTCCATATAGATAAAAAATAAAAGAGACCATAACTGAAGCCATACAAAACTCCATACTACCTTCATCTAAGCATGCATGAGTTAACTCTCCATATACTATGCTCGCTAGGAAAAACTGTGCAACTGTATCATGGAGACTGCTTGTGGACTTAGTTATTTTTTGAAGACTAGAAACCCTAAACTAAATTGTACTCCAAGAGACCATACCAGTAAGCAGTATTTCCATAAATGACAACATATATGATATACATTCTTGGCCACTTTCCAAGATAAAAGAATTTTCTTCCACAACGATATCTATGTGCATGTGCGTGTGGTCAGTCTAGGGACCATGTGCTAATATATAAAGAGGGATGCGCATATGCCCCGTCCTTATGGTGGTAACATAGATGCCAGCATAAGGAAAGAGAAACAAGGATACCCACTTCCATCAACAAGGAGATATCCTTAGACAAAAATGTATGCCATAAACTTAGCAAAGAGTGATGAGTCTCATGAGCTAAGGAAAATAGATAATTGTGAAAGGAGATTTCATTTGTGGGAAGAGACCCTTGAAAGGAAGATATATTGTTATAAATACATCTACCCTTAATAGGAGTTCTTGAACAAAAATAACATATTTAGAATGAAGAGGAGTAGGCGAACAAGAATGCTCCCATTTAGCCCCCTATAGCTAGGTGAAATAAGGATTCTTAATGAAGGATGGCCGACTTTGAATCACAAAGTAAGGACATATGTTTATAAATAAAATGGTTTTGAAAATAAAGAAGATGTAGTGACCAAGGATGTACACCTCTTGTATACAAGAGAATCCTGAATCAAAACAATTAATTATTTATAAGAAAAGAATGTCACTAAAAAAAAAATGCCATTGTACTGTTGAAAGTAGATATTTAGAAAAGGAGAGAAAAATGGACAAGAAATATTACCCCCAAGTATGAAGGAAAGATAGAATATAATACACCCTTAATGATATCCTCAAGATATGTAATTCTAAGTAAAATAAGCTGCACATGTAAATAAAACATATTTAAGATAGAAAAGATATGCAAAGGAATAAAACCACCAAGGAAGAAAAACAAGATGATCATCAAATGATAGACATGCCCTTTTTAATACTTGAAAAATGTTGTTAAGAAAAGACACTAGTATCTTGCGTGAAACAAATAACTCATGCAAAAAGAATGCATTATCATATATGATAACAAATCCATGAAACTAAATGAGAGAGGGAATAATTCAACCTTATTCTTGATTAGTGATCAACCAAATCATATAAGATATACACCCCCAAGTAAGGAAGAGATTGTAGGAGGATACTAATCTCATGAAGGAGAAATATCCATGAACAAGCAAGTCCATACATGGGAGGACATCATAGTATAAAAGAGATGAACCCCAAAGAGATAATGTATCCATTGAAGGAGAGATATAGAGAAATACAATATACTCCCTATGTGTTAGATCTTTTATAATAAACATGTGCTTTCAATAAAAAGGTTGCAACTCGGGATGTAAATCTCCTAAAAAAGAGAATATCCTTGTGTGAAACAACAAATTCATGCAAGAAAAGACATGATACTATGAAAGATACAAGTCCATAAGGGATATTGGATGCATTGGAGAGGAAGGACACATTATTCTCCCTAATAGGTTTCTATTTATAATAGACATGTTATTTCAAATGCAAGCATAAGGTTGCAACTCAGATTGTAAATCTCCTAAAAAAGAGAAGATCCTTGTGTAAAACAATAAATCCATGCAAGAAAGAACATGACACTATAAAAGATGCAAGTCCATAAGGGATATTGGATTAATTGGAGAGTAAGGACACATTATTCTCCCTAAGAGGTTTCTATTTATACTAGACATGTGATTTCAAATGCAAGCATAAGGTTGCAACTTGGGATGTCAATCTCTTGAAAAAGAGAACATCCTTATGTAAAACAAAAAATGCATGCAAGAAAGGATGCCATGTTATAAAAAGAAACATGTAAAAAAAGATTAAAAATGAATCCTTTGAGATGAATAAGAGAGTGAAATAGGACCCTTTCCCCCAAAGTGAGGAGACAAGGAAAAAGGAATATTATGTTTCTCACAAAGTATGATAATGAGTCTATAAAGGATAGGCTAGAAATCTCACACAGTGAGGAGAAACATAATAAGGATGTAGATTTATTAATCATAATTATCATGAAAAAGGTACCATTAATCATTGAAATTCATTTGAAAAATACCACAGTCAATGAATTCTTGAATTGTACACTTCAAATAATAACATTCACTAGTCTTATGTCCATGAATTTGATGAAACATAAAAATGGAAGAATTGTTTTTCTTTTGTTTGTTATTTTTTTGCTTATTTTTCAAAAGGAAGAGTAATTAAGTTGGCCTTAAGAATATAAAACAAAATAGACTCTTGTTTTTAGGAGAAAGTGGTAGGAGAATGTATAGATTTATTGGGTAAAGAGGAAGGTTGGAAACCAAAAGTTTCTTTTAACAAACTTTTATCATTAGGAAGATTTGGTGTATCAATAAGATACGATGCTTCTTTAGGTGGAAGAGGATTGAATTTAGGGAGGACCAATCAATATACACACATTATCAAGATAGAGTTGTTTTACTCTCAAATTAAAAGGTTTTATCCTTGCTACAAAATTTTGGTGTGAAGTCTAAGGTTCCCCAATAACCATCTTGACGAGTTGATGGACCGCCTATTTGTATTGGAGAAATATTTGAAGAAGGAAATGGAGATTGAATAGTGTTGATTTGATTAGGATCCTTATGTTCTAAGGTTGGATTTGTAGAAGAAAATACATCAAGGGTATTATCCTCTTCAGTATATGTGTATGGTACTACATGATAATTGGGTTGCATAGCACCTTTTAAAACAATTACTGGTTTGTTTTGAAGGGTATCTTGAATGATATTGACTTGATTAAGTTATTTGTTCTCAAAATATTAATTAGGAAAAGGGAGAGCATAAAGAATATCATCCTCTACTTCTAAGGTAGTTTTATAAGAGGAAAAATCTCAACTTATTTGTTCTTCATCTCTAGAGGGAAGATGAGTGAAATAGAGAGAACTGCAATTAAGGGAATTGTCAACCATATCACCCTTTTTCATCACCAAATCATTATATTTCACAAAGGTAGTCTCACATGGGAGGAAAATATCAAGAGAATAATCAACATCATTCTCTAAGGGTTCATACCAAAGAGGGATATCATTGAGAGAAGGCTTAAAAGTAGGTTCTTGCATCAATATGTCCTCATGATAGAGATAATATTTGAGAGAATTGGTTTACAATGAGGATTATTTTAAACTCTAAATCCTTGTATCACATTAATTAAATTTTGGTAAAAAAAGAGTTTAGGAGGTGTGGAGGAAGATTTAGTAGATATGAGGTCATCAAGGGCGTCATCTAACATATCAAAATCTTCACTACTAAATAGTTCATCAAAAGTAGTAAAGTTTTGGAAAAATAAATCAGACATTTGGTAATGAAACAAAATAGAAAATGGACTAACAATGTAGGAAAAGAAAATATTTTTGCTATTTTATTGTTTTGAAATATGCAAGAATGAAAAGGATATGCAAGAATGCAATGGATCTATAATAGTGATTAACACAATGCATACAAAGTAGATCTAGAAGCACAAAATGCATACAAAGGATATCAAACCACCAAAATCAAAAGAGGAAATGTCATAAGTTGGGTTCACCAAAATGTATAGTAGAAAATGGTGAGCAATGATAAGAGTAAAAATCACTCAGCAAGATCCTATGGTATATATTAGGAATAAAAATCCAACCCTTAAGTTCAAGTTTGATTAGCACAACCAAATGGATGAAGGGTGCTAATGCATAGCTTAAACAAAAGGGGAATTTGGTATTCCTTTTCTAGGATATTGATTATGGGATTGACTATGGATCTGGAAAATGACTGATGCAATGTTAGATCTAAAAGGAAATGCAATATTTGAGAAGGATTTGTGTACCTTGAAATGAATTAGGAGGTTACATGCCTTGGAACTGCAATTTCTAGTCCCAAAGATGTCGCAGACTGAATCCGTTCTGAATCTGGGACCCTGGCACCTTTAACTTTTGACTATAAAAATATGAGCCTCTAAGGAAAAAGTTGACTTTTTAGGTACAAGTCAAGATTTGGCTACACCCCTTTATTTGCGCTTGTGTACTTTATGATTTAGATCTCTAAGATAACCCCCAAAAATAGTCAAATCTAATTTCGCGTATCCTGAAACCTATTCCTGCACAAAGATAAAGGGAAATTGTTTGTGGAAGGGGGGCTTGCCTTGGTCAATCCCCAGTTTAGGAATTAACCTTGAATTGAAATTAAGTAAGGAATGCTGGCATGTAATAGAGATTAGATCTGAAATGAAGTGTATCATGCAATGTAGATACTCTTACCTCTTTGAATGCGATTAATAATGTTGAAGAAATAGCTTTGACTCCACACAATTGCAAATCACCAATGAATAATTGAGGAATGAAGAAATGATTCCAATGTACTTCCAAGAAACTCTTTTTCTTTGCCTTAATGGGGAAAGAAGTTTGATCTAAGGAAGACACCTTGAATACTTGAATGCTAGAATGCCACTTGAAGTTGCACTTGGATTCTCAATACTTTGCTTGATTTCTTTCTCAATGAATATATTCTCAAAATGATGATGTGGTTTTCCTTATGTGTACGTATGCTTCTAGATGTCCAAATGAAGGAAGAAGGAAATCCTTTTATAGTGTATCCAAAAACAAAATTACACTAGATGAAAATAGATCTGGAAACCCGGTGAATGTGCAAAATAGGGTCCAATGCCCAATCTAGGATCTAAAGCCCAGGGGTAATGTGGAAGTTGGAATACACCCCTAGGGGGTGCAATCAAACTTCAAGTGCACTCCTCCAGATTGATGCTTGTTTTTTATTGGAGGGTGTGACCTATAAGTTTTGCAAGATCTATAAGGTCAACTGATTCCGATGTTGGTAGCGAATTAAAAGACCATAAAAGGAAGGGGGAGTTTTTCAATTGGATGAAAATAGAAGAGGATGCTTAGAAATAACATTCTACCTCGATGGTGCAGGAGCACCTAGGCTAACCTCCATGTTTGTTCATTTTGGCTTGTACTTGACATTAGCCAATTCAAGTTAGGTTTTTTGATTTTGGACCTTAGTAGGTCTTTGCAATGTAGGTTAAGTGAGTTGGTCATTAGGACTAAGGTCACATCAATAGCCATTGTTAGTAGTATTTTCAAATTATTAGGCTTAGTTGTTAAATGTGAGGTTGGAGTCATGAATGTGTCCAAATCACTTAAATGTGGACATAGAGATGTCATAGGGTCTTAAATTATCTTGGATCCTTGAATTGAATAGGTTAGAGGTCCTAAAATGTAGGGAGAAGGAATGAATGAAAAGATGCCAAAAGTTGCTAAATTGTTGTCATGACAACATTTGCAATAATTGCAAATGTTGCATGCAACATGGTTACATCGGATTCTCCTTGAAACTAGGAGTGGTAAATCGACCAACAAGGCCCTAGAATGGTGGAAGAAGGAATCTAGTGTATGGAGAGACTCAAACTAAGGAGTTAGTTTTTCATATGGTAACAAGTGTGAAGTGAATAGAGATTGCAATTCTGAGTTTTTTGTAATTCCGAGCATTTTGTGTTGACAGTCATATGTAATGGATTGAAAGACTGAGACTAGTGGTTGTTTTGTGTTATTAGAATAGGTTGGAGCATTTTTCACTTAGTATTCAAGTTTCTTTGTGGTTGTTTAAATTGTTTTTAGTTTAGGAGACTCACTGGTCCTGTCTAGACCAGTCAGTCTAATCATGGCTCCCGCATGAAATATAACCATGGGAAACATATGATGGTAGATGGAAATTCTAGGGGAGTCAGTAGTGTACATATTTGTAGATTTAGGAGCCCTAGAAAGGAAATTTACTATTTTTAGAACCAAGCCCTAGGCGAGCATGCACTGTCCGGTTAGAGGTTTGGAGGAGAAACAATGAGCTTTCATGTGCAGGGGAAGAAGGTACTGTATGATCCAAGTACATGTATAGTTAGGGTTTAGTGTTACCTTGACATTCTAGGTTGGTTGAGTTCATGCCAATCAGTGAAGACAAGTTTTGAGTGAGTTTTGGATAGTGTTGCAGACTGTCCTAGTTTTTAGGCCTATTAGCCCTATAAGACCTAGTTTATAGGAACCCCATGTACGGATAACTTAGGGGTTTGAGACTTGAAAACTAATTTGTAAAATGGAAAAGGGTATCTGGATAGGGTCTTATATTTTTGAGGTCTTTGGAAAATGTTTGCAAGAAGTGAGAAAAATACACTGTTTAGGGCTAGAAGGAGATAAGCCTAATTAGGCCTTTTGAAGACACAAACTTGAAATCGATTGAAAAATTGAAAGGATATTCCTCAAGATGGATTCCAAATTGATCAAATGTAGTGTATACATGGTGTTGGATACCCTTGCAAGTGATTCATGAAGGTTAGTGTGGGAATTGACACTTAGACTCTTCTAAGTGTAAGTTGGAGAAGTAAAGATTTGAACTAACTATTGGATGTTAGTATTTCAAAGGGTGAAGCACAAGTGGAGACTCTTAGAGGAGAGTAGGATTAGGAATTAGTTAATGATCTAAGCCTAATAAGGACCTAGAGGAGGTTAGGATCCTTGAAGAAGATAAATAATATCTTCTTAGTAGATTGTGCAAGCAAGCCCATTTGGAACACTTACATCATATTGGTATCAGATCTTGATTAAAGATCAGGCTTGTGGTTGATGTCTTAGCCTACTGAATAAATGGGAGAGAATACACCTGGAGGATTAGAAAAATAAAAATTAATGGTGACTAATGCTGAGTTACCCAAAAAGGTGGAAGAACAAGAAGAAGACAAGTCGTCATTAAGAGAAAGGTTGTCTCAGATGGAGCAACTCTTGGGAGAAGTTCAAGACAAAGCTAAGAAGATGAAAGATAAGTTTGACCAGAAAGAAGAAGAATAAGCAAGGGAGAAAGGAGTGGATCTAGAAGAAGAAGCTCCAACCCTTGACCCTGTCAATTACCAAGAACCCTTCTTAAAGGCATTGAAGGCTTTAAGTGGTAAAGCTCTGGAGGGTGTGCCACTATTTAGTGGACAAATGGATCCATATTCAGTTGTGGATTGGATACACAACATAGAGAATCATTTTGAATGTGATGGTATCATAGAGGCCCAGAAGGTGAATGTGGCCAAGTCAAGATTGAGAGGTTCATCTCTCACATGGTGGAAGTTTGTTCAAACTGAAAGAGAGAAAGAAGGAAAGAGTCCTATAGCCACATGGAAGGGCATGGTGACTAAGATGAAGC
>MU225832.1:2559629-2587322 GCA_018584345.1 Thuja plicata | reverse complement strand
ATCTATCTGTTCATCTTTCTTTATGCATATGAAATCATATCATACATTCTTTTGATATGTAGCAATAATAGAAACATTCATGAAATTAGATAACACATGACACAAGATATGATATCACAGAAAACTCATGTTAAGGAAGTAAAAACTGCGGTGGGGATTGTTACCCACAAACTTCACTATCTGCAAATAAGAAGAGCCGGTTAAGGCTTACAATTTTGGTCACTTCTGATGACCTACCATGTTAGGAGTATTATACTGGAGACCTGTTAATATCTACTTCATTTGAAGCTTTTAACAACACTATTAAGTGTGCACTCTGTTAAGAGATTTACAAAGGACGGTTAAGTCCACCTTCTACAAAAAGGATTTTAGATGTGATGCACTTGTTAGAATGCAACTACATAAGTCTTTGATCTGATGATAAATGCAATCTTCAATTGCTCCTAAAAAATCCTTTAAATCTCCAAAAATACTATTAATCATCCTTCCATGATTGAGTATTACCTTTATCTTCTCGTCGGTAGCCTCTGTGTGTTCTTGATAACTGATGTATTTTGTTTATGATCTTTGCATGAATTATGCCTTCTGCTCCTTAGATGCTCTTTGTGGCTATCAATTGTGAAGAATTCATGTACTCACAATTGAGTATGAGCATCTATTTATACTAGATATGCTCTAGATTCAAGATATACAACTTGATCTTGATCTGTAGTTAGATATGCTTTAGATCTGTTAGGATTCTTTAAAGCATTTACATAAAGCTTGCATGAACAAAAAAAACAAAATAGAATTCTACAAAATAGAATAAATTTGCTTTATCCATTGTGTATAAATCAGATCCACAATTTGTGGCTTTTCTGACTGTCAGTTCTGACGGTTGGTGTTCTTGGTCGTCGGTGTTCCTTTCTCTAAACATGTCATCGGGTATGCTTTTCTATTCCTGTCGGGTTGTTTTGGAAACTATGTCGCCAGTAATGCTTGTGGTTGCTAGTGATGCTTGTGGTCTCCGATGATGTTTGTCACATTTATACTTAGCATTTTTCTCAAAAATCTTTGTTCTGTCAGGTATGCTTACATTTTACCAGTACTACTTGTGGTTCACCGGTGATGCTTGTTGTCTGTCAGTAATGCTTGTTGTCTGTGTTTTTTCTCTGAGTATACTAATGGAAAAATAATGTCATCATGAGTATGTTGAATACACCTTGCAAAGTAACCTTTTGTTTAAAGAAAATCAGTTATGTGTCCCTAGAGGCTCTATTAGGGAGAATATGATCCAAGAGAAGCACAATGGTGCATTGAGTGGTCACTTTGGGATCACAAAGATATAAGAACTAGTTCAAAGGTTCTACTATTTGCTGAGGATGAATCTTGATGTCAAGAGGTATGTAGAGAGTTTTATTGTGTGTCAAAGAGCCAAGGGTACTTCATCAAATGCTCGCCTTTATCAGCCCCTGCCTATTCCTACTAGACCATGGGATTGCTTGAGCATAGATTTAGTAGTTGGGTTACCCAAGACAAGACAAGACAAGGCATGGATAGTGTTTATATAGTTGTGAATAGGTTTAGTGAAATGGCTCACTTTGTGCCATGCAAGACCACTAATGACGCCAGCCAAATATCATCTCTATTCTTCAAAGAGATAGTAAGAATCCATGGGTTACCTCAGAGCATTGTGTCTAATAGAGACACCAAGTTTATGAGTCATTTTTGGAAGACTCTTTGGTAAAGACTAGGAACTAATTTATCCTTTGGATCTACCTACCATTCCCAAACTGATGGTCAAACCGAAGTGGTGAATAGAAGCCTTGGAAATCTACTAATATGCTTGATAAAGGAGTACTAACAGCAATGGGATCAATTGATTGGATAGGCTGAGTATGCCTACAATGACACCATAAATAGATCAACAGGGAAGAGCCCCTTTGAAATAGTGTATGGAATACACCCTAGAGGAGTCTATGAGTTGAGAGACTTGAAGGATGGAGTGAAAGCAAGTGGATATGCAGATGATTTTTCTTATGCCATGCAAGAAATAAATGAAACAGTTTGAAAAACCTTGACAGATAACACCTTGAAACATAAGGCAAAGGTTGATGAAAGTAGGAGGATAGTTGAGTTTAATGTGGGTGACATGGTGATGGTACATCTCAATAAATCAAGATTGTAGAAGGGAATCCCTCACAAGTTGTAGATGAGAAGGATAGGCCCTTGTCCTATCTTGGCTAGGTATGGTGAAAATGCATTCAAAGTTGAACTCTCAGAAGATAGTGGACTGCCACCTATCTTCAACATTGCAGACTTAGTCCATTACAAAGGACCAAAACAAGACTTGGAATAGATTCTTCAAGAAGTAATCAGAGATGTGGAGAAGCTACAATTACCATCTGTTACAGTCACAGGAGCTGATAGCATACTGGATACAAGAGTATACAAGAGGACTAGAACCAAAGAGTATAAGGAGCACTTGATCAAAAGGCATGATCAAAATAATGTTGATGCAATATGGGTCAAAGAATCAGAGTTCAAGAAGATGGGGATTGATCTAGGAATCATCAATCCAAGGGTGGATTGATCTTTTTGTTTTGGGGAGGATGGTGCAGGAGCACCTAGGCTAACCTCCATGTTTGTTCATTTTGGCTTGTACTTGACATTAGCCAAGTCAAGATAGGTTTGTTGATTTTGGACCTTAGTAGGTCTCTGCAATGTAGGCTAAGTGAGTAGGTCATTAGGACTAAGGTCACATCAATAGCCATTGTTAGTAGTATTTTCAAATTATTAGGCTTAGTTGTTAAATGTGAGGTTGGAGTCATGAATGTGTCCAAATCACTTAAATATGGACATAGAGATGTCATAGGGTCTTAAATGATCTTGGATCCTTGAATTGAAGAGGTTAGAGGTCCTAAGTTGTAGGGAGAAGGCATGAATGAAAATATGCCAAAAGTTGCTAACTTGTTGTCATGACAACATTTGCAATAATTGCAAATGTTGCATGCAACATGGTTACATCGGATTCTCCTTGAAACTAGGAGTGGGAAATTGACCAAAAAGGCCCTAGAATGGTGGAAGAAGGCATCTAGTGTATGGAGAGACTTGAACTAAGGAGTTAGTTTTTCATATGGTAACAAGTGTGAAGTGAATAGAGACTGCAATTCTGAGTTTTCTGTAATTCTAAGAATTTTGTGTTGACAGTCATATGTAATGGATTGAAAGACTGAGACTAGTGGTTGTTTTGTGTTCTTAGAATAGGTTGGAGTGTTTTTTATTCAGTAGTAAATTTTCTTTGTGGTCATTTAAGGTTTTGTTTAAATTGTTTTCAGTTTAGGAGACTCACTGGTCTTGTCTAGACCAGTCAGTCTAATCATGGTTCCCCCATGAAATCTGACCATGGGAAACATCTAATGGTAGATGTAAATTCTAGGGGATTCAATAGTGTACATAGTTGTAGAGTTAGGAATCCTAGAAAGGCAAGTTAATATTTTTAGAACCAAGCCCTAGGCGAGCATGCACTACCCGGTTAGAGGTTTGGAGGAGAAACAGTGAGCTTTCATGTGCAGGGGAAGAAGGTATTGTACGATCCAAGTACATGTATAGTTAGGGTTTAGTGTTACCTTGACATGCTAGGTTGGTTGAGTTCATGCCAATTAGTGAAGACAAGTTTTGAGTGAGTTTTGGATAGTGTTGTAGACTGTCCTAGTTTAGGCCTATTAGCCCTATAAGACCTAGTTTATAGGAGCCCCATGTATGGATAACTTAGGGGTTTGAGACTTACAAAATACTTTGTAAAATGGAAAAGTGTATCTGTATATGGTCTTATATTTTTGAGGTCTTTGGAAAATTTTTGCAAGAAGTGAGAAAAATACACTATTTAGGACTACAAGGAGATAAGCCTAATTAGGCCTTTTGAAGACACAAAATTGAACTCGACTAAAAATTGAAAGGAGATTCCTCAATATAGATTCCAAATTGATCAAATGTAGTGTCTAAATGGTGTTGGGCACCCCTGCAAGTGATTCATGAAGGTTAGTGTGGGAATTGACACTTAGACTCTTCTAAGTGTAAGTTGGAGAAGTAGAGATTTGAACTAACTATTGGGTGTTAGCCTTTCAAAGGGTGAAGCAAAAGTGGAGACTCTTGGAGGAGAGTAGGATTAGGACTTATTTAATGATCTAAGCCTAATAAGGACCTAGAGGAGGTTAGGATTCTTGAAGAAGATAAAGAAGATCTTAGTAGATTGTGCAAGCAAGCCCATTTTGAATACTTACATCACTTGATTTTGCACAAATTAGGGAGGATTAGGGAAGAAACAAGGACCCATATGTTAATAAAGTGTACATTTAAGTGAAATATGAATCCCAATCAAAGGAGCCACACTAAAGTGGACCCAAAATGATCCTAAATTGAGAATAAATCAAGTGCTTACTTTTTAGAAACACACAAACACACACACACACACACACACACACACACACACACACACACGCGCGCGCGCGCGCGCGCGCGCACACACACACACACATGTTAGTTTAATTGNGAATGGTGAACGATTAATCTTGTGTGAATGGATATATATATATATATATATATATATATATATATATGTTACATGTGTTTTGTGCCTATTAAAATTTATGATGTAGAAAGATTCAAGGGAGCAGTGATCAGAAAATGGTGCTCACGCATGTCATACCTTTGGAGACCAAGTCCATGCAATTTAGCCAGGATTGACATTTGAAGTAGTTCAAGATGAACTGATCACAAGTCAAGTGGATCAAGTCAAACAATTACTACAAATTTGGAATTGAGTTAGGAGATAGTGGGAGCTATATCTACTCTTTTGTAGTTGAACAAGTTTGTTGTTCCTCATTTAGTGGATGGTTTTCCTCCTTCTTTCTAGTGTTGTAATAACTTCGATCGGTCTATTCTTTTGGAATTGATCTATAGTGGTTAATTAGTTAGTAAATTTCTGTTATAGATAAGAAGTTGCACTTCTTCGGAAGCTAGCTCAAATAGATTAAGATTTCATGTTTCATCATTTTCAATTTTTATTATAGTTTCAATTAAGTTGCAAGTATTATTTATAATCAAGTAATTTTGATGAATGAATAAAAGCAATGAAGTTTTAAGTTTATAAGTGTGTAGCTACATTCTATATTCTCATCCAAGGGGGCCCACTTGGCAAGTAATCCCTTTCAATTATGATATTAGTTTCCTTCAACTTTGTTTGTAATTTTTAGAGTTTTTTGGTTCCTAATGTATCATATTCACAAGTGAGTTAGTGAGAGTCTGGTTGAAATAGAGTATGCTCCAGATGAGCATGGTAGTATTCATTCTTTATAGATGAGTTTGGCCTTATTTTTGAGTTGACAAATTGACAATTTTTTTTGCCTTGGTCTTTGGGAGATCATGGAAGGCACTATTTTATGGCTAGATGCCTTAGGATAAGGTAAAGCAGTGGGTGTTATTCCTAATTTTGTGAAGATCATGGCTAGATTCATTTTTCCTAAAATATATTATGATTCCATTATAGGAATTTTAGATTTGTTGATGTTCTTTTCAACATGTTTTGGTCCTTTTGGTAGTTGTGAGGTTGGTTGGTAAGGAGCTAGTGTCATGTTTAGGCCAGAATTGTGAAGGAGTCATGTGGTTATTTTTGTATTAGCTATCATTATGGATCTTTCATTTGGTGTGCTCTTTTGGTTTGATTTTCAAGATTTTAGGAGTATCACTTATCCTTGGGAGGGATGATGCAATACCTCTCCTATTTCCTATTAGAATGATTTAGAATAATTGAGAGGGGGGTGAACCAGTTATCCTCAGGTCCATATGTACCAAATGAACTTTTAAATACTTTAACCAACTTAGATCTACTGAACAATCTAATCAGTCTATATAGCATATGATTAATAACATAAACTTGTAGTCCATTGTCCTAAAGTAATCAACTTGCAGAATATAAAACTCTTAATAGTAAACACATCAAATATCATTCACACAAGTATGATACCAGGATTTAATGTGGAAACCCAATATGGGAAAACCCGCCAGTAACATGCTATCGATCTTTCACTCTTCTGAAGTGAGCTCTGTGAGGAGCCAACCTTGTTAAAGGATTTAATCACCCTGTTAAAAGTGATCCTTGTTAGAGGACTTAGATCATTCAATTATAATGTCACATTGATTAAAGGATTTACAAATGAATGGTAGGTCAAACTTGATTAAAGGACTTTGACTGATATAATGGTTAGAAAGTAACAATAGTTTTGATCTGAAACATACAACTCACTTTGCAAATACAGATCCACTTTTTCTCAAATGCTAATTCACTGACTGGCCTCCATTATCATCTCTATCTCTCTGATCTTCTTGGAAATTCATCAAGAATTCACCACTTTAGAGTTATTTACTGCTCTTCTCAGCCTTCTCTCCATTCTGCTTAGATTTTCCAATCAACTAAATCAACCTCTACACACATAACCTACAATTAGGTTAATCTTATACCTCTCTAATTAGGTAGCTTGATCTTTTGCCACTTAATCATCACTGTAGATCTTAGGGTTTGGTCAAATCCAACAAATCCTTCCAACTTTAATTCTCCTTCTACCTTGAAGATATATCTCAAAACTTCTTCTTGAATCCATACATAGTAATGGTTAAACATATATTAAATGCTCATTAAATTATCCACTATGTTCATCCTTTTCTTCCACATGCTTTACATATCCGAAGAATTCAACTATGTTGGCTGGGATCTCAAATCTTTCTCAAACTGTAAAATACTGACACTCGGTCATCACTGTGTTCTTCCACTCAGTCATCACTATGTTCTTCCACTCATCCATCACTATATAACTCGGTAAATACTAATGCTCGGTTGACACTATGTAACTCGACATTTACTGGCACTTGGTTGAAACTCACATCACTCGGCATAAACTTCTTAAACTTAAGTTCCTTAATCATCTGTTCTTTTTCTCGGTCAGGACAAAACTTTTAGTCTTCCATTTTTCATTTGGTGTTAAAGATAAATAACACATTATCTTGTCAATTTTCCAACTAATAAGGTACCCATTGTAGTTTCTCATAACTCCACCATTTCACTATGTCTTCTTGTTATCTCCTCTTTTCAAATCTTCTTCATCAATCAAATGATATGGTACTTTAATAGATAATAACTGTCTTACCAATTAAGGTTTAACATCAATAAAAATATATCAATTGTAGCTTCAACCAATCTCCCTCTTTGGCATTGATGGAAAACACCACATGCAAACAACACAACATGCATAGTTACCAAACAATCCAAAAAGTATGTTCTATAAATAGATTTTCATTAATTTCCTTAGATTCATTCTAATTCTCTCGAATACAAGTATCAGCTCTCTCTTGGATAGATTTATCATTTTTCTTAGCTCCCTCATAGTCTTCTCTCTCTTTATCTTCTCTCCCTCTTTGACAATAATTCTAAAGTCATTCATCTTCACCGTGTAGATATCTCTATGTCAACTTTCTGAACTGTATGCTCTCTCTGGCATCTTGCTTATGACTGATCAAAATCTTGTGCATTACTCTTCACAACTTTAGGCAACTCCTAAAGTGTGACCTCCTTTGCATCAATTTGTTAGATATTCTGGGCAATATATTTGATGTAATCACTTTATTTGATCTTAGTTAGCCTTAGCTAGGGGAATAACCCCTAATTTAACTCTTATATACTCATGTGCATCCTTAGGTAATTCTTTAGTAAATATATCTGCTAACTGCTCCTTTGTGTTCACATATTCTAATCTCACTTATTTTTCTTGAACTAGCTCTCTCAAGTAATGATACTTGATAGCAATATGCTTGATCTTAGTGTGCATCACATGATTCTTTGATGTATTTATAGCACCTTTATTATCATAGAAAATAAAAACTAGCTCAATGATCTCTTCCTTCATACCTTTCAACAATTTCTTAATTCACACTATGTTTGAACAATTAACTGTTGTTGCTACATATTCAGCTTCTGCTGTAGATTGAGAAATGCAATTATGTTTCTTGGTTGTCCAAGAGACTAATCTCTTTCCTAGAAAGAATGTGACACCACTTGTACTCTTTCTATCATCAACATTGCCTACCCAATCTACATCAGTATAAACTTTCAGTTAAAACTTCTCATTCTTCTTATAATACAATCCATAATCCTTTGTTCCTTTCAGATATCTAAGTAATCTTTTCACTGCCATCATGTGAATATATTTAGGATTTGCAAAAAATATTGCAACAATCCCAACTGCTAATGCAATATCTGGTCTATTGTGAAAAAAATATTGTAGCTTTCCAATCATTGACCTATACAAGGTTTGATTTACTTTTGTTGTCTCATCGCTCTTTGATAGTTTCTATCCAGTAGCCATGGGTGTACTTACTATTCTAGAGTCCTCCATGCAAAAGGTTTTTAGTATCTCCTTGATATATTTATATTATTTAATGTAGATACCTTTCTTCATCTGATAAACTTGAAAACCAACAAAAAATTTAATCTCTCCAAACATAGACATCTCAAATTCAGTTTGCATTTCATTTGAAAATGTTTGGCATAAAGCATATTGACCTCCAAATATGATATCATCAAAAAATATTTAAACTAACAATATCCCTTTATCTTTTTCAGTTTTCAAGTATAGATTACAATTGTCATTTGTCCTTGTAAAACCATTTTTGACTAAGTAATTATGTAATCTTGACTAATTAATTATGTAATCTTTCATACCATTCTCTAGGGGCTTGCTTCAATCCATACAATGCTTTATGTAGCTTGTAGACCATATTCTTCTTTCTTGAATCAACAAATCCTTCAGGTTGTTCAATGTATACCTCTTCTTCTAGTATTCCATTCAGAAATGCTAATTTAACATCCATCTGATACACTTTGAATCCTTTTCAAGCTTCATATGCAAGTAGAGTTCTAACTCCTTCCAATCTAGCAACTAGGGCGAATGTCTCACCATAATCAATGCCTTCTTCTTCTGCATATCTTTTTCATACCAGTTTAGCCTTGTTTCTTATGACTTCTCCATGCTCATTCAACTTATTTCTAAATACCCACTTGGTTCCAATAACATTCTTGTCCTTTGGTTTAGGTACTAGTATTCAGGTTTTGTTCTTCTCTATTTGCTCAATTTCTTCATTCATGGCCTGTATCCAATATTCATTATCTAAATCATCTTTAACTGATTTGGGCTCAAATTCACATAATAAACATGTCTAATTTTCAACTTGCTTCTTTTCATGACCTCTGAATCTTTTTCTCCAATGATTTGATCTGGTTTATGATGTCTTCTTACATATTTTGCTAATGTAGGCTCTAGTCTCCTTTCCTCTTGCCATTGTTCTTCAGATTCATCTTGTAAATTATCTTCAGGTTCATTTTGTGTCTCTACTTCTTTTGATTGCTCGATAGTTACCTTTTGATGCTTGAAAACTTCTTTCTATGTCTCAGAAGTTTCTTGTTGTTGCTTGACAACATTATTCTTGTTAGCTCTTTTTCTTGCAAAACCAATTTTAAAATGACAGTATAGTTGTGTACTTGAATGCAGACTCTTATTTCATGCAAAATAAAGGCTAATTGATGAGGGTATTAGATAACATATGGGGAACCTATTACCTCCTCCTTCTTTTTTGAGATCCACTGGCTTAGGTAGGTATTACCTATGTATGATTACTGATTTACAGTATCTTCTAAGTGGATTATCTTCTTACTGAAATGCTTGAATGTCTCTTAATGGATCAAAAAGTAAATGACAATGCAAAAGACTATGAATATCCTAATATAGATCTTAATGATCCATACTAATAATTTGAAAACAACAATAAGTAAGGTAACAAGGATTCTCATCCTTCTTTTTTCAGTTCTTATGAACTTTAGGAAGGATAACCTACATTTGATTCTCTCTTAAAGGAATCAATAAACTAAATTGTATTCCTCTAAAACACAATTAATTTGAATGGAATGTATATTGAAATGTGAATGATTTTATAATTTAAAATACTGGTTGGACAATGATCAATTACTTAGCCAACTATAATACCAGTGCCTTAACCTTGGGCTATGAGTCAATATCTGGTATAACTCCGTAGTAAGGTGATTAACAAAACATATGCAACAAAGATAAAGTTCCTTATAGATTATCGTCTCTCTAAAACTATATCATCAAATCCTTTAACTATTGCTAAGCTCTTTGAGGTCACTTGAAATAATTAATCCTTCCTTGAAGGAGCTTACAAATGACTGCACAACCACCTTGTGATCAGTATTCCTAAGTGTCTTACAAATAAACATATAAGAGCTATAACAGTAATAAAAAGAGACAATCCAAGATGCAGAAAAGAGATTGCAAATATTTGTATTAATGTCTTAAAGCTTCAAATACACATAGATAGACAAATAATACAAAGGCTCAGAAAAATTATAGTAGTCTGCCTTGTAATATATTTCATTGATTTCCAACTTCCAACCTTTTTCAACCTCTTACAAAATGATAGAAGAGAACTATATATAGGTGACACAAGGAGAAATGGAGACAAGGCCTAGGGCACACCCAAAACCATCCAAATTTCAAGTACAATGCGGAATAAACACAACAACAAAGTGAGAGAGATAAACACAGAGATCTTTTATTATTAAATCATCAAACTCAATACATGTCAGGTTGTAAGACCTTCATGGTTACGACCATGTACAAAGAAATGTATTACAATTCGATCTTCTAACAATAGAGATCTCAGATCATCAATATCTTAACATTTATCTTCTTGCTCTAAGACTTGCTACCAAAGTAAGAACATACAAAAGAATATATACAAGAGTCCGCCAAAAAGGTCAGAGCTCAAATACAAAGGAGAGACCCATATTTAGGTCCACACAGATCCCAAGATAGATCCCAAATAAATCCAACTATGAAAATTAAATGGAGAAGTCGGCCACCAACTCCAGTTCCCAAATAAACCAACTCGGCACAGGCACGACCAAGCAACAGAACACCTCCAAGCATCAGAACACAAGCATGACTGAGAAACTTGGCAAACATTCTAAGAAATAGAGAACAAACTAAGGAATGAAGTAAACATATTTTTGGTTGAGCAGGATTGACAAAGACCCAAGATGCTCCTACATTAGACACCTAGGCTTGAAAAGAAATGATTCCCCGAATCATGTATCAGTTCCAACCTAAAATGAATCCAAATTAGATTGAGAAATCCAAGATGAGTCCTCAATCGGTCTATTTTTCCACTTTACCAGATATTACATGTATTCCTTTCCTCTTGTACTTCTGCCAACTCTCTATTTCAAGATCTTCTCAACTTCCTCTATTTTCTTCTTAGGATAATCACTTGGTATCGTCACTTCTTCATCAGGTTCATGATATTCATAAAAGTCTAAAATATTGAATATAGGTGATATATCCATGTCATCAGGTAATTCAACTTTGTAAGCATTTCCACTGTCAAATCTTCTTAGTATTTTACAATGACCAAAATTCTTCATCTTTAGTTTCCCATATGTTCCAATAGGAAATCTTCCTTTCTTCAAATGAACCATCACAACATCACCAACTTCAAATTTCTTATGTCTTCTTGATCTGTCTGCATCATCTTTTTATTTCTGATTACTTGTCTCTAGCTTCTGCTTTACATCTTTATGTAATGTCTTCATAAATTCTACAAATTCCTCTGCTTTAGCACTTCTTTTCTCTTCACCAACAATGTCTCTCAAATCTGATATACCTCTAGGTTGTGTACCATGAACAATATCAAAAGGTGTCTTTCCAGTACTTCTATTTACTGAACTGTTGTATGCAAACTCTACTTGTGCCAACATCAAATCCTAATTGCTTGGTGTGTCTCCAACTAAACATCTCAACAAGTTACCCAAACTTCTGTTTATGACCTCTATTTGTCCATCAATCTAGGGATGAAATATAGAACTAAATTTCAACTCAGTATTCAGCTTCTTCCGAAGTGTTTTCCAAAAATAGCTTACAAACTTACTATCTCTGTCAGAGATGATACTCCTTGGTAATCCATGCAATCTGACAATCTCTTTAAAGAAAAGATCTGCTATATGCACTGCATCTGATGTTTTCTTACATGGTATGAAATGTGTCATTTTAGAAAATCTATCCACAACAACAAATATAGAATCATTACCTCTTGCTATCCTAGGTAAGCCAAGAACAAAATCCATGTTGATATCACTCCAAGGTTTCTTAGGAATAGTAATAGGTGTATACAAACTAGTGTTTTGACTTACTCCCTTTGCAACTTAACAAACTCCACAACTTCTTACAAATTTCTAAACATCCTTATACAACTAAGGCCAAAAGTACCTCTCCTTCAAAAAACTCAATATTTTATCCATGCCAAAGTGTCCAGCCAATCCACTACTATGTTTCTCCTTTATCAGATTAGTTCTCATTGATCCTCTTGATATACATAACTGAATACCCTCAAACAACATATCTTCCTGAATGAAATAGTCTTCATACTTGATTGATTTGTATTAGGTGCTCTGCACACTCTCCACTTCTCTGAAAAATCAGGATCATTTTCATACAAATTCTTCATGTCATCAATGCCAACAACTTCAACTCTCATTTCAGTCAACAAAGATCTTCCACTCAATGCATCAACAAATCTGTTACAAACTCCATTCTTATGCTTAATCATAAATGTAAAGCTCTGCACATATTCAACCCATTTCATATGTCTCTAATTCAACTTGTTCTGACTACCCAAATATTGTAAATCCTTATGATCAGTATACAACACAAATTCATTTGGCATCAAGTAATGTCTCCATTTCTTCATAGCTTGCAAAATAGCTAGAATTATTGATCATAGACAAAATATTTCCTCTTTGAATCATTCAATTTTTCACCAAAGAAAGCAACAATTTTACCTTCTTGAGTCAATACAGCTCCAATTGCACTTCCACTTGCATCACATTCAACTTGAAATACCTTATTAAAATCAAGTAAGGCTAGCATAGGTAATTCAACAACCTTCAACTTTAAGGCTTCAAAAATCTTATCAACTCCATGTGTCCATTTGAATTCTCTTTTGTCTCCTCTCATTGTTTCAATCATAACATTGCAAATTGAACTGAAATTTCTAATAAACTTTTTGTAAAAACTTTCCAATCCATGAAATGGTCTTACCTTAGTGACATTTTCAGGTGTAGGCCAACTCAACATATCTTCAACCTTCTCTGGATTCATCTTCAAACCTTCAGGTTAAAATCACAAATCCCAAATACACAAGCTCTTCTTTCATGAAGGAACATTTCTTTAGATTTATCAGCGACTTTTCTTCTTTTAATCTATGCAACACTTGTCTTATATGCATCAGATGTTCTTCTCTAGTCTTACTGAATATCAGAATGTCATCCAAATATACAATCACACACTTATTCAATAATTTCTTCATAACTTCATTCATCAGCCTTATAAATGTACTAGGTGAATTAGTTAAACCAAAAGGCATAACCAACCACTCATACAAACCTTCCTTTATCTTGAAAGAAGTCTTCCACCCATCACCTTCTCTGATTCTGATATGATGATATCCACTTTTCAAATCAATCTTGGTAAAATACTTTGCTCCACTCAAACAATCCATTATGTCATCCATTGTTGGTATAGGAAACCTATACTTTACTGTGATCTTGTTTATTGCTCTGGAATTAGTGCACATTCTCCATTCTCCATTCTTTTTAGGTGCCAACACAACAGGTACTGCACATGGACTCAAACTTTCTCTGATTAAGACTTTGTTTAACAACTCATGAACTTTTCGATTAAGCTCTTCATTCTCGGTAGGTGTTAACCTATGTGGTGCTTTTTTTGGTAAACTAGCTCCAGGAATCAGATCCATACAATGACTGATATCTCTGATTGGTAGAAAACCATCAGGTACATTATCTAAAATTATCTCCTTGTACTCTGTGAGAAATTTTCCAACTTATGTAGGAATGTCATCTTCTCTATTATTACATGGTTTGTTAGGAATCAAGGCATAATACATATCATTTCTTTTCAAATCCTTAACAAACTGTCTACCTTCCATCAGACAAACTTTCATAGATGTACATAACTCATCAGCAAATTCTTCAACCAAGGGTAACAAAATTTGCTTCTTCCCATCAACCCAAATAGAATATCTATTCAACCTTCCATCATGTATAGCATGTCTATCATATTTCCAAGGTCTACCCAAAAAAATATGACAACAATCCATAGGCATGATATCACAAAACACCTTATCATAGTATTTTCCAATTTTCATATTTACAAAACATTGTTCACTCACCATGAATGTGTGCTCATCCTTGATCCATGAGATCTTGTAGGGTTTTGGATGTTTCATCCTCTCCAACTACAAATTTTAAACCATTTCCTTAGATGCCAGATCTTCCAAAATCTATCTGCAACTCTACATCTAGTTTTGAACAAACTTTTTCTGATCGGATCTTACTTATCTTCCTCACTCCATAGTATCCTTCAGATCATGATATTCTCAGGTTCATTCGATGACTCTTCTTGAACCAAAGCATTTTTGCTACTGTTATCACCTTTCTTTCTTTCATGTGTACACTCAAAGGATTTATGTCCTTCTTCACCATAATTGTAGCAAGTTACTTGGAACCCTCTTCTACTATATCCACCTCTAGAGTAATTACCTCTTCCTCTGTATGAATTTCCACCTTTCCATTTTGTCTTGCCTTTATCTTGAGATGTGTCTATATTTTTCTTGTCTGGTTTAGATCTACTATTTTCACCATAAGATCTACCTCTTCCTCTATGGAATCTACCACCTCTACCTCTTTTTCTTTGTCGGCACTCAAATATAAAGGAGAGACCCAGATTTAGGTTCACATGGATCCCAAGATAGATCCCAAATAAATCTAGCTATAAAAATTAAATGGAGAAGTCAGTCACCAACTCCAGTTCCCAAATAAACCAACTTGGCATAGGCACGATTGAGCAACAAAACACCTTGGCCAAAGAAGAGTCAAGCATCAGAACACAAGCATGACCGAGCAACTCGGTAAGCATACCGAGCAACAGAGAACAAACTAAGGAATGTAGTAAACACATTTTTGGTTGAGAAGGATTGCCAAAGACCCAAGATGGTCCTGCATCAATAGGCCTAAACCATCTTGGAATCCTTAAAATAAGGATGCTACAAGCTTCGGATGGTTTAGAAAACCTAATCCTAAAAATGCAGAAAAGACAAAAGACAGGAATGAACCAAGCGGTGGAAGGACAAGAATGAAGAATAAAATCTTATATTCTTCTTTGTCTTCTTCTGATATTTGGCACCTTTGTCTATATGTGTTCAGGATAGCATCTGATAGTTGAAATAATATTTAGTGATCACCAATATAGGCTAACTTACACTAATCTCTTTAGGATTGCTAACCTCCCTATGCTCAAAGAGTAGGTGCCAAGTGTCTCTCTACTATTCATCAATAACATCAATGTCCTCTACAACAACTTTCTTCTTTTTTTGGCTTTTTCAGTGTGTCCCATGTTGCTACATCATCTTCAGTAGGATAATTAAAGCTCTTAATACTCTCAAGTTGTGCTTTCTGCCTGTTCCATCGAGTATCTGTTATACTCTTGACATCTGTTAGAAATTTATTGATGTCAGTCTCAGCCTTAAAGGCTTCATCCAAAATATTATTGTAACATTCCATATCCAATTTTGCATTATCAGTAATAAATGCCTCTTTCTTAAGTAGTTTTCTATCAAACTTTGCTTTCCATGCCTCCAAGGCTTTGATCTGACTGTCATCTCTCTTGATTGGAGGAATAAATTTATTAAAATATAATCTAAAGAGATTCACCCTGGCCTCAATCTAATTTAACTTTCCCTTAAAGAAAGGCAAAGTTACATTTATCTTCTCAATCTCATCACCAACCTTTGTGACTATATCTAGAAGGTCATTCCTGTGTGGTTGTAAATATGCCAACCTCTCAAATAATTGATTTCTTCTAGACCATGTTCCAAAGTAGGGGTTTAAAGTAGAAATAAAACTTGTCACCTTAGCATGCAAAACATGAAGCTTATTATATGCATTTAAAATCAGATTATTCTTGTCCTTTAATATATCAATCCTATGCTGAAAAATACTCATTAGTGATCCTAGGACAATCTCTTTATGCTCCATGATCTTCTCCTCTATTTCAACATTTTCCCCTGTTATCTTTGTTTGGACCTCTTCATGTGCAACCTCCTTTGGTGATGTTGGGATAACCTCAGGATTCTCCATCAACTATTGATTCAGATCTCTAATTGTGTTCTCTAAAGCATGAATCTTGATGTGACACAACTCCCTATCCTTCACAATGACACTGGTCTCTTCTATCAAGGTATTATACCTATGTGATATATGTTCAGTTTTGGCCACAGTTAATTGGGAAAAATGTGATAACACTTGTGAAATCTCCATGTCATTTATATTGTTCATAGACCATACACTTTGACCACCCACCATGTTCTCTTGAATATTCAATAACACTGGCTTCTGATCCTTAGGAGCTAGGCTCCACATTGCAACAGCGTAGGATTTTGGGTTATAACCAAATCCTTTTATCTATTCTCCAACCTAAACTTCTAATGATAACTTTAAATCCGGTTGTTTCCTTATCTAATCAATTATAAATACTGAGGCTAAATCCTAGCCTTCAACAAGTAACATCCCACTAGATTTAACTAGTTTCCTTTCTTCCTCTGAAGTTAGTTGCTCTGTTTGAGGATCATAATCCTATATAGCATGTAGGGCTTCAGATATTACTATCTCTCCTCCATCCAACTGTAATTGTTTTCCAACTTGTTGTTCTTTATTCCATCTAATAAAATCTTTAAACTCCTTGGTTTTGATGAAATTATCATCATCCAAGAATTGTTGCTGATGAATTACCCTTTCATTAATGCATGTCCTAAGAGGTAGTTCAACATTTTCCTCTTCATCTTGTTGCAAATTTTTTCCTTTTCTAATCTTATTCCTCAATTGATGATCATATGGTCTATTTCTAGGAATAAGAGCACTGACTTTATATTTTTTCTTCTCTCTTCTCACACAAATTAATACTTGGGAAGGCTCTCCAAGTTCAACTTTTTTCTTTTTGAGAGGAGGTTCATTGGTAACCTTAGTTTTTGGGACCTCTGTTAGGTCAATAATTTTCTCATCTCCTACTTGTTCTTCTTCTAATTCCTGATTGACTGGATGGGAAATGGGTGACGGGCAGCCTTCATCAGTGTCATCATCATATTCAGACTCAAAGTGCTCTGGTTGACCCTTCTTAGGAAATACCAGTGCATCCTCCAATTGACTACATAGGAAAGTGTGAGACTCAATCATGGCCTCTATCCTTTTCAAATAAGGAAAATCAGGGAAAAACCCCCCCAAAGGACAATCCTTTCCTCTTTACCTGCCTTTCCAGGTCCATTAATTCTTTAATTTTGTTTTCTCTTGAGATCACTTCTTCATCTTCAATGATGTTCCTTATGACATCTTCTTCTATGCACTCTTCATGCTCATAGGTATAAGGAATGGTTGGGGTCAGAAGCTTCTTGGCACTTGTGATGAATCCCTCTATATCAATGTAGCTATACAATGTTGCACCCATCCTGTAATGGCTTAGCCAATTATTTACCAGATCTATGGCTCTCTTGCCAATAGTAAATTGATATACCTTGAATTTTCTGGGAGTGAATGTCACTTTTCTATGAAGATCCATATGCTCCTTATCTATCAACATAAGCTGCCATACAAACTCCATTGCCGCAATTATGGCAAGGACATGAAATGGAAGTATATGTGGTGGATATGAACATCCATATACTCTAATCATAGTAAAATTTTATTCCAAGTAGAAATCTCCCAAGTTATGATCTCCAGGCCACTTGTCTACATATTCACAAGGCCTCAATAATTGCATCAACTTGGCTGGTAATCTAGTCTTGTTCACTCCTAGACACTGCAACAATAGATAAACTATCAAGTTCTCAAATGCACAGAACTCACAATCTTTTGCAGTATAATTCCAAATTCTCATCCAAAATTGAATAAGCTTGGGCTGACCTTGGTGCACTCTTTGTGGTCTCAAATTATTCAAATCCATAACAGTGTAGTTATAATACATTATCAAATGCATCAAGATGGAGTAATGTAAAAACTTAGGCTCCTTTTCTTTATTCTTGATGGCCACAAACCCCTCATGAATTCTATCAATTATATGTTGAATATAATCATAGGTAGTGCTATCATGGACATCCTATAAGTCTAGGGTAATAATCAAGACACCTTCAGTAATTATCTCTGTACCCCCGTCCCTTCCTAATACTCTACAAAGTGCAAAAGCAATATACTTGATATAGTGATTTAAATCTTTATAAGCATAAGGTGCAAGTCCTGGCATGGGGGAAATATAATTCTTAATTTGCCTAGGAATATGCCTCTGTACTAGAATTTTAACTACCCCAGCCTATTTTTCATACCTAGCTTCCAGTTTCTTCAAGTCAATTTCTATTGACATAGGGTAGTAGAGGTTGAAGGCTTTCATAAAAGAATTCCTATTTAAGGCTACTAGTATAGTGTCATCACTCTTCTTAATTGTCTTAGTAAGCACATCATAGTTATTTTCTAAAGCTAGGACAGGATCATTACCTATGAATACATTAGGCACAATCAATTTAGCTAACCCACATGTCCAAGGGTTTTTCATAGGTACAACTTCATCATAATTTTTATAAAAATAGTTTAAAAGAGAATAACATGATGAACCGGGAGTTTTGGCATCTCGGATGTATGCTAGGTCATTAGTCAGGATATCATCCTTTGAATTCTTATTCTGTGTCAATCCTGGCAGTAATGTCAGGAATTCATCTAAGAAATTCCTTTTTCCCTTTGCCTCATCATCCATTTCTCCACTCTTCCCACTAGTGGAAGCTACACTGACTTCTCTACTCATCCTAGTCGCTTGCTTTTATCACAACCTTCCTGACCGATATTGAAACAAATCTATTCACTAGAAACCCTTACTTGTGAACTACAATGCACTGAAAACAATCCAAGCTCTGAAAACCAACCAAATTTCCCTTAATTCTAAACTGGAAACCTTAATTGCTTAAGCTTTCAAAAAACTAGCAACTCTCTATTTTTGCAAGCATTGATAACTTGGTAATCTCTTCGCTCTAAATTGTGAAAGAAATGTAAATGAAAATGAAGCACAATATCATCTATTTATGGTAAATAATGATCAAGGTAGGCATCTCATAATTGGGTAATCCCATCACGTCTGCCTTCAATTTAGCATACTGTGACATCAATGCTTTCTCCTAGCCATACCCTCTGATTATTATAGGAAATCAAATTCAAATGAGTGCAGAATTGATGAAAATCCTTATTAAATTTGACAAGAGGTCAATTCTGTTCTGATTGGATAATCCTCAGACACCTCATCTACCTTTCCAAGCTGTCATAACTTCTCTGAATCCTCATTGGCTGATGACTTTTCAATATTGGCATGTCAGCAACTGTATTAATTTTTATCATGGCTTAACTTTCACTTTTCCTTATTAGAGACCTCGCAACTACAACTTATCTCCATGTCACTGAGAAAAATCCTTAACTATGATCACTTTCGGAGACTTGGTGACACAAGACAATATTTACTTCAGTTCTACCTTTAGTTTCCTTTCGGCGACCCCGCAATTATGAAAAGCTAAGTCGCTGAAAGAATTCCTTTACTCTGGGTTTATTCAGAGACTACGCAATCACTGTTGATTTCCTTTTGATCTGGCGCCTTTCACCAAGTCTCATAATATTTTGATATAACCATAAATTGTTCTGAGAATCCATGTTATAAGCTTTTAATATCTTTGATTTTACATTTTAATTCCTTCTGGAGACTATGCAACTGGAAATTTTCTCATTGTTTCTTAACAATTTTCACTTTATCAAATCCATCAACATTTTCACTTTATCAAATCCATCAAGATTCTCCGACTACCATTGATCTTTCTTTGTTCAGCATCTGACGGCCAATATTAAGTGTATAGTCAGAAAATGGAAGCACTTCCATGGTAGACTATTTTAGCCTTCTGAGTAAGTGTTTTGGGCTCATATCAAGTACCTTGAATGGGTTCCTGAGCTTGACATGGCTTCCCCCTTGTTTTGTCCCTCTTTCCACTCCTGTTTAGCCTGATTTCTACATTTTGGACTGCAGACTGGTGATTTTGGGCTTCAGGGTCAGGGTTGACCTTTTAGGTCTATGTTGACCTTGAACCTAACCTAGGTCAGGGTCAACCTTGACCCTGACCTAGGTCAGGGTCAACCTTGACCTTGACCTAGGTTTCAGATCTCGGGGTCTCACAGATTTTGGAGGTCGGCCTTTGCAAAAAGTTTTTCCCACTTTTGGGTCAGCTGTTTCGAGTTCCAAAGCATTGATTCCTAAATTATATTTAATATAGGTCCTCTCCTAGGGGTAAAGGATTTAATGGGAATTTAATCCTCCTATGTAGGCCTCCTTAGAATATTGTGCCCTAATTTCATATAAAAGGGAGCTTTCTCCTCTCATTTTCTCTAAGCAAGATCAAGTGAACTAAGTCTTCTAAATCGTGATCAAGCATTGTCAAGTGAAGTTAAAGCAAGCTATGGAGAAAGATTTGAAGCAAGAATTCATCCATTCTCAATCATTCAAGCATACATTTTCATGAAGGAGATCCATTGGAGGCCATTGAAGGATTCAAGCTACATAGTGCCCTTTTGGTGATCTCTCCATCCACCTTCTTCCAAGCCTCTTCCAAATCAAAAACCCATTCAAGACTTGGTGTTGGAGATCTACAAGCAATTGATTGAATACATCCTTCATCCTACATTCTAGATCCATTGATGCATACATGCTTGTGGATTCAAGGATTCAAATCCTCCATAAAGACTTCTACAAGCAAGGTGAATTTATGCATTTACTTTGTCTATTTCTGCAATTTCAATTACATATATTTAAGGTTAATTCCAAAACCGGGGTTTGACCAAGGAAAACCCCTCCCCCCCAACAAACAAACCTATTTTTCTTGTAGGTATAGGTTCAAGACTGTGGATTTGAACCCAGATCTAGATACCATTTTTGAAAAACTTTCAGGATCCGCGAATAGAGTCACTTTCAAATTTGTGCAGGTCAGGGTCGACATTATTGGGTCAGGGTTGACATTTGTGGGTCAAGGTTTACCTTTTTCATAAGACAACATTAGAATGGAAAATTATTTCTGGGTTTTGTTCATCTTTGCATTCCAGTTCTGGATCATACTTTAGTTTTTCCATAAATAGCCTATAGACCTCAGAAAATAGCATTCTTTTATCTACACTATTTTAAGGTTGGTACTTCATCTCATCCATTTCAATTCCTAGAACTATCATATACATTCCTTTCTAAAATGGGAATTTAAGATCTTTCCTCTTTGCTCTCATTTCTTAATGGATGATTCATTTATGCATTGATCCTTCTTTTGGGTTAATCAACTTGGATCTTTCATTTGTGCATTTGAGGTTAAAAGGAACATCTTATCTTCTCCACACATCACACAAATATCTACATTTTCAAATGTGACATATTTTCTTATGTTACATTTTGGTGAACCTGTGATAGACAACGCTTTCTTTTTGGTGTTAGATTTGCATCTTGTGTTAGATCTTACATGCATTTAAAAGTAGGTTTCTTTTATGCTCTTGCATTTATATGTCAAAAATAAATAAAAACCACAAAATTTCATTAAAAATACAAAATCATTTACATTTTTCATGCTCATTTCATTTGAATGCATTGGGATATATCTAGATCTATTTTCTATGCATTTCTTTGTTTGTTATCATGTTCCACAAGTTGTTTCAAGTATTTTCCAAACCTTTTACAATGTGCTTTATTCATAGGGATGATAATCCTCCTATTTGGGATGAACCTTTGGATTTGGATGTTGATTACTCTCTTCCTCATGAATCCATTGTGGATGATCCTCCTATTTGGGATAAACCCTTGAATAAGGACATTGATTTTTCTCCTCCTCATGAAGATGACTTGATACAAGAGGGAAATTTATTAATGGATGACATATTCATACATGATGGTGACTCTTTTTCTAAAACACACTCCTCTTATGTAGACATTTTAGAGAAAGAAGATAACATTATAGATACTTTACCTCCATTTGGGATTTTTTCTAGTGATGAGGCATTAGCGGAGAATGATATGAATTCCCTTAATGTTCTCCCTCTTAGTGATGAATCTTTAGAATTTGATAGCTCAAACCTATCGTACAAGGAATAATCCTCAACCTAATCTGGTGGTTCCTACTTCTTTACCACCTTCTCAACCCATTATTCCTCCTCCACCTTGTCTTCCTATCATGGAGTATGATTTGATAAACCAATTGCGCAATACCCACGCCAAGATTTCTTTATGGGAGCTTCTTCAAACTTCACCTACCTACCATGAAGCCTTGCAAAATCTCAAGCAACTCTTTCCACTCCATCTCCTAATCAAGAGAACATCAATGCCTTCTTACAAGCATGCATGTTACCTCGGGTCCTCCTGAAATTGTATTTAATCAAAAGGATTTACCTTCTCAAGAAGTTCATAAGCAATATGATGCCCTTATGGTTGCTGTTACTATTAATAAGAGTATCATTCGTAGGACCTTGATTGATAATGGATCTGGGCTTAATATTTTTAGCATGGACATGCTCAAATCAATTAAAGCTGATCTCTCAACTATTCAACCTGATAATAATCCTATACGTGGCTTTGATAAGATTGATAAGAACACTTTGGGCATCATTACCTTACCTATCAAAGTAGGTCCAGTTATCCTAAATACTCCTTTTCATGTTATGCCTAGACCTCTTAATTATAACTTACTTTTGGGTAGACCTTGGTTGCATGATATGCATGCTATTCCTTCCACCCTTCACCGTAAAGTCAAGTGTATTCACAATAACATGGTGTATACACTTCATGCGAATGAAGCACCAAATCCTTGTTTGAATATTCAAACCCACCATAACCCTATTCCTAATAGTAATCCTTCTTCCTCTAATGCTCTTCCTGGAGATGATTTGGGAACCTTGGATTTTAATCCTACCTTTATTGGAGAGTATAAGGTTTCTGATCTTGATTTTATCAAGCAACAAAAAGAGTTTGAACAATGAGTTTTTGCTTCTACTTCTAATACCCTTTGTAATAAATTTGTCCCTACTTCTACGCATTATGAACCTGTCAAACCTACTAATGATGACATAGTGACTACTGAAGTTCCATTGACTCCTTCTGATATGGTTTCTTGTTATGGTCTTGGTTATCATTTACTAGTTAAAAAAGGATTCCATGGTCAAATATGTGGTAAGCATAAATAGGAAATTCAAATGCCCTTACAGAATGGGGGGCATGAACATTCTTATGGATTGGGATTTAATCCTTAACAACACATCAATAACAACATCTCAAATAAAACTCAAAAACATGATGAACCTATAAAGGGATTTGACCAAGAAGTTCTTTTTCCTAAACTCCTTCATGCTAAGATGATTGCTAGACCTAAACACAAAAAGAAATGTAGTCCACACTTGAAGACTCTTCCTTTTTGTTTCTATCATAGATTTCATGATCACTCTACTAATGAATGTCATACTTTACATTATAAGATTAGGAAACTCATTGATATTAAAGTTATTTATTTAACATGTGGCAATGAGTTGTATTTCAATCCTATTTTCTCTAAATAACATTTATGTTCCTATTATGGAACTCCATATTATGTACACAATGTTAGCCTAATATTTGGGGGCTTGTTGTCTTGCATAGTATTGTGAGCGATATAATAGGTCCCCTTTCATCCTTGTTCCCATGCTTGGGGGACAAGGATGCCATCTCCTTCTTTTCTATCTTTCTAGGATTCACTTTTCCCTTGGTTAAGCAGTATCTATCTATTATGTGATATCCAATCATAAATGAAAATTTTGGTTTGCATTGAGGATCTATTTCCTTGATCATAACCTATTTCTTTGTTAGACATTGGGTTTCCATGGTTGATAAATCTCTCACCTTGGAAACTGAATATTGTGCTATCCCTCACAAGGGTTACTTTTTCACTTCTTGCATGATATCTCTTTGCATTCGTCCCTTCCATGGCCTCATAAGAGCTATGACCTTCTTGGCTTGAACTGGGTGTTGTCTATGGATATTGTCTTGATGTTGAAGAAGGCTTTATCCTTGCTCTTTTTCTTTCCTTAACATGTCAAAATAGTATGTACTTTGCTATATTAAGGAGGGGGGCATATACACGGCCTCCCTTGTTTTATATTATGCATTATTGTTCTAACATTTTGTTTTGCAGCATGCTAAATCCTCTAAGGGTAACACACATAAGTTGCTAAATCCTGAAGAGATACACATTCAATTACAATTCAATATGCTAAATCCTTAGAAGGTAACACACATAAGTTGCTAAATCTTGAAGAGATAAACATTTTACAAGTGTATTCCGTGGTGATATAGGGATATGGATCCATGGCTACTTCATAAAAGTTGTCAGAAGACACTCTCTCTCTCTGTCTCTCTCTCTCTCTCTCTCTCTCTGACCAATGATGTCTCTCTTATCATGATCTTAGGGTTGATAAAGACTCAAGTCCCTTAGGGGATTGAGGATTTCTCTACCCCTTTTGATTCCAATAAGATTGTCCTTTCTCTATGTTCTCCTTTACCAAGAGTTTGTGTTGAGTCCATACTCTTGCTAAAGTGGGGGCTAAATGTATAGTCAAAAAATGGAAGAACTTCCATGGTAGACTGGTTTAGCCTTCCGAGTAAGTGGTTTGGGGTCATATCAAGCACCTTGAATGGGTTCCTGATCTTGACATGGCTTCCCCCTATTCTATCCCTCTTTCCACTCCTGTTTAGCCTGATTTCTGCATTCTAGACTACAGATTGGTGATTCTGGGCTTCAGGGTCAGGGTTGACCTTTTAGGTCTATGTCAACCTTGACCCTAACCTAGGTCAGGGTCAACCTCAACCTTGACCCAAGGTTCAGATCCTGGGTTCTCACAAATTTTGGAGGTCGGCCTTTGCAAAAAGTTTTTCTCGCTTCCGGGTCAGCTGTTTCGGGTTCCAAAGCGTTGATTCCTAAATTATATTTAATATAGGTCCTATCCTAGGGGTAAAGGCTTTAATGGGAATTTAATCCTCCTATGTAGGCCTCTTTAGAATATTGTGCCCTAATTTCATATAAAAGGGAGTTTTCTCCTCTCATTTTCTCTAAGCAAGATCAAGCGAACTAAGTCTTCTAAATCATGATCAAGCATTGTCAAGTGAAGCTCAAGCAAGCTAAGGAGAAATATTTGAAGCAAGAATTCATCCATTCTCAAACATTCAAGCATCCATTTTCATGAAGGAGATCCATTGGAGGCCATTGAAGGATTCAAGCTACATAGTTCCCTTTTGGTGATCTCTCCATCCGCCTTCTTCCAAGCCTCTTCAAAATCAAGAACCCATTCAAGACTTGGTGTTGGAGATATACAAGAAATTGATTGAAGACATCCTTCATCCTACATTATAGATCCATTGGTGCATACATACTTGTGGATTCAAGTATTCAAATCCTCCACAAAGACTTCTACAAGCAAGGTGAATTTATGCACTTACTTTGTCTATTTCAGCAATTTCAATTACATATATTTAAGGTTAATTCAAAAACTAGGGTTTGAACAAGGAAAACCCCTCCCCTCCAACAAACAAACCTCTTTTTCTTGTAGGTACAGGTTCGGGACTGTGGATTTGAACCCAGATCTGGATACCTTTTCGACAAACTTTTTGGATCCGCGAATAGAGTCACTTTCAGATCTATGCAGGTTAGGGTCGACATTATTGGGTTAGGGTTGACATTTGTGGGTCAAGGTCAACCTTTTTCATAAGATGTCATTGGAACAGAAAAAAATTTATGGGTTTTGTTCATCTATGTGTTCCAGTTCCGGATCATACTTTAGTTTTTTTAGAAATAGCCTACAGACCTCAGAAAATAGAGTTCTTTGATCTACACTATTTTAAGGTTGGTACTTCATCTCATCCATTTCAATTCCTAGAACTATCATATATATTCATTTCTAAAATGGGAATTTAAGATCTTTCCTCTTTGCTCTCATTTTTTAATGGATGATTCATTTGTGCATTGATCCTTCTTTTGGGTTAATCAATTTGGATCTTTCATTTGTGCATTTGAGGTTAAAAGGAACATCTTATCTTCCCCACACATCACACCAATATCTACATTTTCAAATGTGACATCTTTTCTTATGTTACATTAAGTCTCATAATAATTATATCAAATCTTAATATGTCTTGAGACCTAGCAACTAAAGCATAATATAATCTTTATTTCCTTTTGTCTCTTAGTCGTTGGAAGAAAATACATTTGGCCATTTTATTTGGAGATTACCTGACAACCATTGATTTTCAACTTGATAACATCTGATGACTCCTGCTAAGTCTCTTAATCTTTTATGTAAACCCTAAATGATCTCGAGACCTAGCAATAACACTCTTTGTCTTATAATCTCCAAATAACTTTATTTTATTAAAAATTAATTAGAGACCATGTAACTATACCTTTAATCTTGATCATATTTTGGTGTAGAGCCCTCACTACCAACACATCACTGATTCAAGACTATTTCAGTCAGGGCATTACATGAATATGGCACTATATTCATACTCATCTCCACTTAATGAATCATGATGGGGATCATCATCATTTAGGTTGTTATGTAGTTATTAAGTTGATATTGGTCCATGTGTAAAGGCCTAAGGCTCATTGGTGATTCTATAAACCTTGAGTCTTAGGACCTATGGGACATTTTGATTATGAATATAATTAGAAATAGGTTATTATACCTTAAATAAGGTCCTAGGCTAGTCTAGAGTCCCTAGGTTCCACCCTATAAAGGAATTGTTTAAAAAACAACAAAAGTTGTTAAGCAACTTTGCAAAAAGTGCTTAAAAGTTGTCATATGTAAGTTTCAACCAATTACAATTGAATATCAGATAGTTGATCGGTGAAACATCAGTATATAAGTGCCATACAACCTTCCAAAAAGGCAGAATTTGATAGATGTAAACATTTTTATTCAAAATCAATAAAATCCCTATTTTTTCCTTAAAAATCACTATTTTTCTGATTCTGCATGGGTTGTACGGATTGGTAGTAATAGTTTAATGATTGGAGAAGATTCTATATTGAATTAGCTTTCGAATGAATTTGGTTTGAAGTGTTTTGAAGGTCTGTAGACAAAGTTATCGTATTTTTACTCCTACTATCCAGGAAACCCTAGTTCCAGCAGGGTTTTGGGCAAATGGGGTTATAGAGCGCGACTATATCATCCATTTTGCACAAAACCCAATGGAAATGGAAGCCATAGGAGTGTATTTTAGGATTCTTGAAGTAGGAAGTTGGAGGTTAAAGGGAATGATTTATACTTACAAGTTTCAGACCAAATATTAGGATGTATTTGGTCCTGCATTATAGGAATTTGAGTATCCCGTGTTAGATATGCACAAATTGAGTAATCCAAAGGTGGATTAGGTGTTTTCAGATAACATTGAACAG
>MU225832.1:2525046-2554456 GCA_018584345.1 Thuja plicata | reverse complement strand
AGGAATTGTTTAAAAAACAACAAAAGTTGTTAAGCAACTTTTCAAAGTTGCTAAGCAACTTTGCAAAAAGTGCTTAAAAGTTGTCATACGTAAGTTTCAACCAATTAAAACTGAATATCAGATAGTTGATCAATGAAACATCAGTATATAAATGCCATACAACCTTCCAAAAAGGCAGAAGTTGATAGATGTAAACATTTTTATTCAAAATCAATAAAATCCCTATTTTTTCCTTAAAAATCACTATTTTTCTGATTCTGCATGGGTTGTACGAATTGGAAGTGATAGTTTAATGATTGGAGAAGATTCTATATTGAATTAGCTTTCAAATGCATTTGGTTTGAAGTGTTTTGAAGGTCTTTAGACAAAGTTATCGCATTTTTACTCCTACTATCCAGAAAACCCTAGTTCCAGCAAGGTTTTGGGCAAATGGGGTTATAGAGCGCGACTATATCATCCATTTTGCACAAAACCCAATGGAAATGGAAGCCACGGGAGTGTATTTTAGGATTCTTGAAGCAGGAAGTTGGAGGTTAAAGGGAATGATTTATACTTGCAAGTTTCAGACCAAATATTAGGATGTATTTGGTCCTGCATTATAGGAATTTGAGTATCCCGTGTTAGATATGCACAAATTGAGTAATCCAAAGGTGGATTAGGTGTTTTCAGATAACATTGAACAGATCCAAAAACCTTCCTTTCATCTATGCACCCATTTCATTGGTCTTCCTTTGTAAACCAAGCCTAGAAGGGCCCTATTAGGTCTGTGTACCTTGGAGGATTCTTGGAGTGCTGGAGTAGATTGAAAGCTAGTCTTGTGGGGCAGTGTTTAGGTTGATAAAAAACTTCATACTACATCAATTTATCTTTTTTTGGGTGTGGGGTTGTGTTAGATATCCAAATTTTGTCAATTTTGGCCTTGTAGCCCTGTTTTGGGAAGTGTCTATACAACATAGTTAAAAGTTGCAAAAAAGTGTGTTTTTGAACCTAGTAATTGTTCTTAAGGATCATTAGGGTTGTATAACAGTCAGAGAAAGGGTTGAGACCTTTCTAGGAGTCTTATTGGAACCCTTAGAAGTTTGGAGCAATTTGATCTCAAAGGTCATAGGAGATCAAGCCTTCCACTGTTGCACTCTGCATCATATTTAGCCATGTGTCTCAATGTTATTCCTTGTCTCATGATCGCTGAATAATTGTTAACTTTTCAAATTCCATAAGCAACTTCACACCATCCATTGGATCTTAATCTGATCTGATGGCTATCTCCAAGTCTCACAATCTTTTTCTTAACTCGTCATTTTCTCTGAGACTTAGCAAAAACACTGCTTTTGAAACTGACTTTCAAACCGGATTTATTCAGAGATAATGTGACTGTTAAAACTCCATGTCACTGAATGATTTACTAACTACAGAGTTTATTAGGAGACTTCCTGATTGCCATTAGATTTTCTCTAAGATGAATGGTTGTCGCTAAATCTCTTGATGATTTACTTAACTCACATCTTATTATGAGACTTGGTGACAACAAAGAAACCTTTAAGCTTTTAACTTAACACATACCCCGGGTTATATCTGGGGATAATGTGACTAAGAAAACTCAAATTTGTGATATGAAATCACTAACCCTAATGTTATTAAGAGATAATCTAACCACCATTGATCTTTCTTTCAGATGGACGATTTGTGCTAAGTCTCTTAATCATTTAAACATATTCCTTTTCATTGAGAGATAGTGCGACAAAGGAAAGTTCAGTGAGTCTTGTTACCATATGGAATATTCTCTTTCTCTCATGAGACATATCAACTTTCATATAAGCACATGCATATTTTAAGGACTTAAGTGTGAAAAAGTAACATGAAAATAGAACCCGTTTAAGAAATTTAGGGCTTTTTTGCATTTTCACCTAGAAATGACCCAAGGGCTTAGGGTTTTTAACATTTTCAGCTAGGTTAAGGGCTAAAACAATATTTTTAGAGGTATATAAATAATTTTGACCATGAATTTTAACTTTCTGAGCATAGGAGTAATAGGAAACTTCAAAATTTTAAAAGACAAAGTCGAGAACAGGAAATACAACCAACAATGGCTCTCTCTGAGGATGGCTAAACACAAGTTAATGTCAAGAATCTCAGATTCTCTGGTTGCAAACCTTTTATTTTATGTTGATTAACCTATTGTTGAAGGGAAACACACAACTTGAAAGGGAAACCTACTTATATACATATGATACAAAAGTTACTGTGCATAAAAACTCTTATCCTTTTAGCTGAAGAAAGGCTTCAGAAATTGCCCATGTACATGAAAATCATATTCTTCTCCATTATTATTCTTTAGAAGATAAGAATATTTTCCAAAGCTCTAAGAAATGACCAAAGTTCCAAGCCACAATGACTCAAACTTCTTGTGCTTTCCTTTATCTTCTTCTCATACATTCCACTGCAAAACAAGGTCATCTGGTTGGAATTTTCTATTACTAGCGCTTTTGTCAAACATATATTTCATCTTTTGCTGTAAATTTATGTTCTCTTTCTGGCTATCCTTTCTGATTTCATCCAACTCTATCAATTGCATCACTATGTCTTGCATACTATCAGAAAGATCTAATTGTTCTTCTTGTATAAATTGGTTTACTGGTAACAAATTATTAACAGGCAGTCTTGATTTCATACCATATATGAGTTTAAATGGTGATTTTCTTGTTGCCCTTTTAACTATTATCCTATCAACCCATAGTGCCAGTTTCAGTTTTGTATGCCATGCTTTCTTGTTCTTCTCAAGAGTCTTCTTCAAAATCTTCAATATACTTTTGTTACTAGATTCAACTTGTCCATTTTCTTGAGGGTGGTATGGGGATGAATATGACATTACTATCTCATACTTCTCACAAAAATATTTTATCTCATCTGACCTAAAACACGTGGCATTGTCCATTACTAACCTTACAGGAACACCAAATATGGTTAAGATATTTTCCATCAGAAATTTAGTAACAACCTTACTTTTTGCCTTCTTTGTGGGGATATTTTCAATCCATTTTGTAAATTAATCTGTGGCTACTAGTATCCAACTGTGTCCACCACCGAATTTTTTGAAAATTCACCTATAAAATCAATTCCCCACATAGTAAACTTCTGCACTTACAAGATTTAGTAATAGAGCTCCTGAAAACTTTAACTTATTTGTGAACCTCTGACATGGCTCGCATCTTCTAACATATTCATGGGTATCTTTGAATAAACTGGGCCAAAAATAACCATCCCTTAGGATCTTTTGAGTAGTAGCCTTGGCAGAAAAATGGCCTCCACAGACCCCAGCATGCATTTCATTTAATATTTTATCATATTGGCTTTGATCTAGACATAGCAGTAATACACCATTCATATCTTTCTAGTATAAATCTCCTTGTACTAAGGTGCATCTCTAAGCTTGTAATCTGAGACTTCTCTTCTGATTAGCTTTCATAGCATTAGGACACTTGGCATTTTTTAAGAAAAATACAATGTCAGAATAAAATGGTTGTTTCTCTATACTTGTAATTGTCTAATCATGTATCTCTACTTGATTTACTTGTACTAAATCCAAGTTCTCCTCTGTCATGAGATTTTCCAAACCTTGACCTCTTACCAATTTTTTAATGTGGATTTCTAGGTTAAATACCTGAATTTGGTTGATCCACTTACATCTCTTTCCAGTTACTTCTGATTGGGTAAGAATGTCCTTCACTACTACATGAGGTACTTATGCCAACACCTTAGCACAAACTAAGTATGGTCTAAAATATTTTACACCCTTTACCAGGGCATATGCTTAATTTTCCATCATCTCATAATTCAGTTCTGCAGCTTGAAGGGATTTGCTAAAAAAGGCTATTGGATGTTCAAACCCTTCATCATCTTTTTGTAACAGAACAACAACAATAGTGTGAAAAGATGCAAAGTAAAATAAAGAAAAGGGCTTAATATAGTGTGGTGATTTCAAAATAGGTGCTTCTTGTACTTCCTTCTTTATTCTCTCAAATTCTATTTGAGCTTCCTCAGTCCAATGAAATTTTTCATCTTTCTTTAGCAACTTGATAATTGGTTTGACAACCTCTGCAAAGTTAGCTATGAATCTTCTGACAAAGTTTATCTTTCCTAAGAAAGATTGTACTCCTTTTATATTTTTTGGAGCAGTAACCTTTTGGATAGCTTCTATTCTCTCAGGGTCTATCCTGACTTCATCTTTGGAAACTATATGTCCTAGTAAATTTCCTTCTATAGCTACAAAATGACATTTTCTAGGGTTTAGTGAAACACCATACTCTAAAGATTTATTAAAAATTTTCTCTAGGTGTTCACAGTGATCCCCTACCTTTTAGAATATGCAATCAAGTCATCTTGATAAATATCCATGAATAGATCAACAAATTCTTTAAATGCCACATCCATGGCTCTCTAGAAAGTTTCTCCTACATTTATTAATCCAAAGGGCATTCTGACATAGACATAGGTTCCCCATGGAGTAGTAAAAGCAGTCTTGAATTTCTCTAATTCTTTCACAAGTACCTAGTTGTAGCCTGAGAATCCATCCATCATTGATAGAAACTCACAACCAGTTACCTTATGCAATATTGCTTCTATATTTGGTAGAGAATAGTTTTCTTTTAAGGAAGCAATATTCAAGTTTTTGTAATCTACACATAGTCTTATGTCACCATTCTTCTTTCTTACTAGTACTAGGTTTGAGACCCAAAATGAGTGTTTGATTGGCTGAATGATTCCAGCATCTCTTAACTTCATCAACTCTTGTTGGATCTTAGGAACCAACACAGGATTAATAGGTCTCTACTTCTGTCTAAATGGTTTCATATTAGTTTTGAGTGGGATTTCCTATTGGAAAAGATCCTCTTTATAAGCCTTAAGACCTTCGTATGACCAAGAAAAAATATGCTTATGTTTTCTTAGTAGTTTTATCAAGTTGGTTCTAACATGAGAGTCTAAACCTTTTCCAATGTAAACTATTTGAGGAGTGGTCTATGAACCCAAATTTATTTCCTCTAAATCCTCAATCTTTGGCATTGCTTATTCTTGATGTTTGTTCACTTTGATTAGTAAACAATGCCTCTAGTTCTACCAGTCCCTTAGGAATTTGGTTAGAACTAAGTTGGACAACCTCATCCCCCAGTATATACTCCTTACCATCAATGACTTCAAGCAAATTATTGCAATCTATATGCTGATCCTCATAATGGTTAAGGCACTGAAGAAATCTAAGGATATCTCGGTCATCCTCAAACACTTTCTAGTTGTAAATGTTGTCTATGACAACTGGTCTTCTTTTGACTTCCACAATTGATAACCCATTTAAGGTCATGTCATTAGTTTTCAAGGCAACATTAGCCAATAAATATGTCATTATGTTTCTAGACCTTTCTATCGAGTTAATATTAAAGGCATCAAAGAATTCTATTTGATCCCAAATAGCATGTCTATACATTTTCAATCTATCATTCTTTACAACATATTTGGATCTCACTTGGGCTACTACTAATTTAGAGTCACCATAGACTTTTAAACATTTTATACCATGTTTAGTAGCAATTTATATCCCTAGAAACAAAGCTTTGTACTCTGTTGTATTATTTGTACATTGAAAAGATAGCAGAAAAGAATATTTGAAAGTGGTACCTGATGGAGATATAAATAGAACTCTAGCTCATGAACCTTCTTTCAAACAGGCTCCATCAAAGTAAATTTTCCACAAACCATCATTTTGTAGAGACAACTCCTTCACAAAAGGATCTACGTTTTCACATTGGTGATCACTCCTTTTGATTATGAAATTGTCCATGTCAATGTCAAAACAATAATTAATATTTGCATCCTCAAGTAATTCTATCATGTGATGTGTTCTTCCCTCTCTAGATATCTTTACATTATTTCTAGCTATATTGAAAGTGGCATAAGATAGGTCACACTGTATACTACCACCCATTGAAGCACTCCATTTTCTAGATAGCAACATGCCATAGTGTGGTGGTATGTCAACCACTAATACACTCATAGTTAACACTGTATCTAGACACATGGCTAATTTCTAGGGTAGGGATTCAATAGTCCCAACAATAGGAATTTCTCTAGAGTCCATTCCTTGGCATCTCCCATGAGGAGTGTCTACTTATAAACCCATGGATCTCATAATCTCTGCAGTCATTACTGTATTTGATGCTCATGAATCTATCATATAGTTTTTCAGCATCTTTCCATTTATAACCAAAGTTAAGAAAAAGGGGTCAACAGCCCCTACAGAAGTGTTTGTATTCAAATAAATCTGAGGGATCTCAGAGATCATCCCCTCAATCTCTTTCCCCTTTTTTTTAGAATTCTTTTCAATATGCTCTAATTTCTAAGGTTTTATCAGTGATACATTATTCAGTACTGACATAATTTTATCTTTATGTTCTTTTATTCTCATCATCTCAAGGAATGGGACCTTCACAGTCATCTAAGATAAGCATTGTCCCATATCTACTAGAGTATATTTTACATCAGTGGTTTTAGATTTCTCTATAATAATATTATTTTCTTCTAGTTGAATATGCACAACAGGTTCTTCCCTTCTAGATTTCTTATTTTCTAGTTTAGGGGAAGAAGAACTTGCCTCTAGATCTTTAGCCTTTTCTACATGTACATATTTTTCTGATTAGCTTTGTTTACTATCTTGAACTTAGGTATATTTTCATTTTCCCCATGTCCATCCTTTTTAGGTACATATTTGGCATATGTTTTGTTTTCTTTTATAAAGATGCCTGATGGTTGACTACCAACATTACCCACCACTATGTTTCTTAGGTGATAGTTGTTCCTAGCTTTGTTCACTAAGTCAGTAGTGATTCTGGATTTTTCCTCATCATAGGCTTTTATCACTACTGGAGACTCCTGACTATTTTGGGCATAACACCTTATGTGGTCATCCCTTTCTTCTTCCTCACTATCTAACAAGACTTGCTTCTGGTGAACTCCAACTCTTCCTTGCGAGCCATATATGTCATGATTCTCAATTTCTTCATCAGAATCCATATCATGACAAGAATATGCATTATTCATATTATAATCACATGTATCATCTTCATCCTTATCTTTCTCCTCATTGGATTTTAAATCTAAAGAAACAACACAAAATTCAGGATTGTGTAGTGCCTCACAGGCCTCACACCAGAAGTCATCATTGCACATATGAATAGCATTTTTATGTAAAGGATCAGGGGTTCTATTCTTAGTTTTCTCTTTTCTAGGTGGAGCAATAGGCTTACCATCCTTAAATTGGGTACCATAGGGATAATTTTGCATCATATTTTGGGGATTGTAAGTATTATTATAGGATGGCTTATTATTTTGTGGAGCCCTATACTCTTTGTACTCAGGTTCCTTTTAACTGCTTCTATTAAAGTGTGGATCCTCTCTTTTACCCAAACTCCCTAATATCCTTCTATTCATTTCTATGTTCACAACTATTTTATAGGATTTTGTTAAAGTCCTGGGATTTATATCCCTCAATGCATAGCCCATTTTTTAATCAAAGGCATTAAGATAGGTATCCAGACATACCTTTTGATACAACTTCATCTTTTGGAATAACTTATGCATAGATCACTAAAATCTTGTATTGAACTCTGTCACTTCTTCATTTGAGCTCTTCCTTATGTTGTTAAATTCATTAAGAAAAAACCCTTCATTAGCCTTGTCACCATATTGATCCTTGAAAAGATCAATCAGTTCATCCATCATTCCTACAGAACCATGAGATAAGCTCCTAAACCATTCCATAGCATCTTCTACTATAGATTGTACAAATAGCTTCATAAGAACATCTTCATGATTGATATTTAAATCATCTATAACATCAAAGAATTTTGTTAAATGTTCTTCACAGGTGAAAACATTGTTACCTGAAAATTTTGGGAGCTTTTCTCCCATATCCTCTGGTATCACATTAGGATAACCTAGAATTCCAAACAAATAAAATTGCTTGTACCTTTTTGTAGGAAGACGCCTCCTTTGAAATTTTTCATTCTCCTTGGGAGCACCGATTTTTCTATGGTCTTTGAAAGAAGAAGCCTTATTTTTTGATGTTGTAGGGTGCTCTATATCAACAAAATAAATTGTAGTTGACTTCAAAAAGTCAATTCTTATTTTCATTTCAATGGTAGCAAATTATGCTTCAGCTTTTTCCAACATCTTAGCCATAGTTTCTTTTTCTTTTCTAATTTTTTCAAGGTCAATGTCTAATTTGGACATTTGCTCTGTCAGGTTCTTTTGAGTTTTAGGCTTCTCAACTTCTGTTTTTGCAACATTACTCTTTCCTTTATCTTTGAAGTCTTGAGAACCTAACTTTTGGTGGGTGTTGGGAATCTCTTGGTCTCTTCGAGACCTCTCAATATTCCTTGCAGCTTGATGTCTTAAGGTTCTTTTCCTATTCTTATCAACATCTTTTTGCTCATGTTTTTTCTTCTTATGTTCTTTTTCCCTTTTCATATGTTGAATAAGGGCAAGCTGCTTCATGAGGATTCTATCTTCCTCTATAAGCTCATCAGAAGGAAATTCTTTAGAATCTAAACTAACTATATCTATTCCTTCTCTCTCACTAGAAGTGATGGTGATTGCATAGGTGTCTAGTCCAAGACTTCAAGATTCTAAGTACTCTGAGGCACTCTCTTCTTGACTAGACTGATTATTGTTTTTCCTTCTAGTGTTATTCTCTTCAATTCTTGGAGGAGAATCATTCATACTTGCTTGGTTTTTCTTCTTCCTCCAAGACATCCTAGTTTTTTAAGTAGTGGGAATCCCACTATCCAACTCAACTTCTAGATTATTCTTCATTTTAGACCTAGTATTCATATTTGAAAATATATACTTGATGTTTTAACTTATCACAAAGATTTCAATTTTAGAGTCGCCACCCAGAATTGGAAAATACTGAATACTATTAGAATGACTTAGGAAACTTTTATCTATAAATTTGATTTATTCCCCAGTAGAGTCACCAATTTGTTAGCTCTTTTTCTTGCAAAAACAATTTTGAAATGACAATATAGTTGTGTACTTGAATGCAAACTCTTATTTCATGCAAAAGAAAGACTAATTGATGAGGGTATTAGATAACATCTAGGGAAATTATTACCTCCTCCTTTTTTGAGATCCACTAGCTTAGGAAGGTATTACCTATGTATGATTACTGATTTACAGTATCTTTTAAGTGGATTACCTTCTTACTGAAATGCTGGAATGTCTCTTAATGGATCAAAAAGTAAATGACAATGCAAAAGACTATGAATATCCTAATACAGAGCTTAATGATCCATACTAATAATTTGACAACAACAATAATTAAGGTAACAAGGATTCTCATCCTTCTTCTTTTTTAGTTCTTATGAACTTCAGGAAGGATAACCTAGTTTTTATTCTCTCTTAAAGGAATCAGTAAACTGAATTGTATTCCTCTAAAACACAATTACTTTGAATGGAATGTATATTGAAATGTGAATGATTTTATAATTTAAAATACTGGTTGGACAATGATCAATTACTTATCCAACTATAAAACCAGTGCATTAACCTTCGGCTATGAGTCAATATCTGGTATAACTCCACAGTGAGGTGATTAACAAAACATATGAAACAAAGATAAAGTGCCTTACAAATTATCCTCTCTCTACAACTATATCATCAGATCCTTAAACTATTGCTAATCTCTCTAGGGTCACTTGAAATAATTAATCCTTCCTTGAAAAAGCTTACAAATGACTGCACAACCACCTTATGATCAGTATGCCTAAGTGTCTTACAAATAAGCATACAAGAGCTATAACAGTAATAAAAAGAGACAATCGAAGATGTAGAAAAGAGATTGAAAATATTTGTATTAATGTCTTAAAGCTTCAAATACACATAGATAGACAAATAATACAAAGGCTCAGACAAATTATAGTAGTCTGCCTTGTAATATATTTCATTGATTTCCAACTTCCAACCTTTTTAAACCTCTTACAAAATGATAGAAGAGAACTATATATAAGCCTAAACCATCTTAGAATCCTTAAGATAAGGATTCTACAAGCTTCAAATGGTTTAGAAAACCTAACCCTAAAAATGTAGAAAAGACAAAAGACAGGAATAAACCAAGTGGTGGAAGGACAAGAATGAAGAAGGAAATTTGATTTGCTTCTTAGTCTTTTTCTAATATATTTTATTGCAAAAACTAGATATATGCATTCCCAAAGCATTTTGGTAGGTTGTTGAAATCAGATTTTGAAGATTTTGAAATCAATCTTGAGAAGGAATATTTTCAGAGGATAAGAACAGATTTGGAAGATAAAATCAGATTTTTTCATAGGAGAGTAAAGTTAGATTTTGAAAAGACAAAGTAAAGTCAGATTTCTCAGAGGATAGATGCAGATCAGATTTTGAAAGAGGCCAGGTGTTAACCAGGCATGATTTATAGGGTTTCTTCTCTCCTATATCTTTCTCTCGTTTCTCAGTTTTAGGGGTTGTTGTCCTATCTTCTGCTCAACTAGGGGGTTTTAGACTCTATTCTACCTCTTTTCAAGAAGTTTTACAGTAGGTTCCAATGATGATTTTGAGTATATTTCTACAAGGCAAACTTCTGGATTTTTGTCTAATATTTTGAGCTTTTTGTTATTAATGTACTGAAGCATGACAATTTCAATAAAATATAGTGTAGTTCCTAGTTTGTATTGTTCTATCTGTTTATATTTTGTTTATGCTCTTGTATGTTTTGTTTTAAAACATATCGGTTATAAGGTAACTTGTCTAATTACTTGTGAGTTTCTTTCAAGGAAAGAACTAAGTTTATAAGTAATTTCAGAGAGCAAAACACTATTGTAAAGATTTGATGCAATAATATAGAAGTGATAAGATAGTTTGTAAGGCACTCTATTTGGATTGCATATAGTTTGTAAGGCATTCTATAGTATTTAATTTGATTTGTGACCTGTGGATTACATTTTATGACTCTTTGCCCAAGGATAGGCATTGGTTAGGGTTTACTGTGTAGTCTTTATTCAATCATCAAAGAAAAAGCAAACACTCAAATACACCCATGTTACCAAGTACATATATGTTTTAATAATAATTGTGTTGAAGTAATACAGTTCAAATTATTGATTCCTTCAAGAGAGAATCAAAAGGTTAGCCTTCCTTGAGTCCAAACTCTAAAAATAAGAAGGATAAAAGTCCTTATTTCCACTATTATCTGCTATCACAACAAAATAGTCTTCCTTGTTAAGCTCTTTTTCAAGTTGTTAACATTTTTTTATAGAGTAATTTATTAATGTGATCAGAGATAAGATATCATAACAGTGACGACCCTAATCCACCATTTGAAGTTTTACTGAACATAGTAAACTATCTAGGAAACACCTGCCTGAGTCCTATGGAGCTCAAAGAAGAAGGAGGATATTATCCAATCCTCATAAATTAGTATCTCTTTTTGCATGAAATAGAAATCTTCTATCTGCAAACTAGTGTATAACTTTATCAAGTTTGTTTCTACAAGAAAAATCACTAACAATTTTTTTTCTCGGTAGTTTCTTTCTCTGGTTTACATAAACTGTTGGGCTCTCCTTTTTTCATATATACAAAAGATCTATAATCTTCAAGTTCTTGCTTGCATTCAACTTCATTCTTTTGTGCATATTCATCAATTCTAAAATTTTCACTTTCCACAACTTTGTTAGTATTAGAATTCAAACACATACGCTTTTTTCTTAGTGGAATAACCTAGGAATATACCTTCATCACTTTTAGCATCAAGTTTTCCATTCCTATTATCCTTCAATATATAAATTCGGTTCCAAAGAGTTTAAATTATTTTATATTGGGTGAATAAACATACCATAACTCATAAGGTGTAACATTTGTACCTTTATTGACTTGTACTCAGTTCAAGGTATATATCACTATACTTAAAAATTCTCTCCAATATTTTTGTGTAACATTTTTCTCTATCATCATTGCTCTAGCACAATCCATGATTGATCTATTCCTTCTTTCAGCTATGCCATTCAATGGGGGAGTCCTTGGAGTAGACATCTATCTTTTGATTCCTCTATTATTATAGAATAAGTTGAACTCATTACATATAAACTCTCCTCCTCTGTCAGATCTTAGACATCTCAAGCTCTTACCTGTCTCTTTTTTAACTTTTTCCAATTACTACTTAAACAACTGAAAGGCATTAGATTTTTCTTTGAGAAACATCAAAGTCATCATTCTAGATTAATAATCAACAAATAGAATGAAATATTTATCACCACAATAGCTTTGCACTCTAATAGGTCCACAAAGGTCAGTATGAACCAATTCCAAAATATCATCAAAAGTATAGGTTTTTCTCTTGAAAATAGACTTTGTAATTTTTCCCAATTGACATTGCTTACACCTCATATTATTAGGTTTCTTCAATCTTGGTAACCCTCTTACTCTTTTCATCTTACTAATGTTTACCAAATTATCAAATTTCACATGACACAACCTTTTATGCCATAACCATACATCATCATATTGTGCAAACAAACATGTCTCATCAGATAAATATAGATAGAACATATTACCTCTTGTATGTTCTCCACTTCCAATTAGTTCACCAGCAGCATCAAATAATTTAGCCTTTTTGTGATGGAATTCAAATCGGTATCCATAAGTGTTCAACTATGCAACACTCAACAAGTTACAATTAAGTTCTTCAACCCAATAAGCATTGTCACATCTGATCTTATCAGTCAATTTTATTGATCCTTTTCCTTTCGGAAGACATGGTATATCATTACTAAAATTAACACTACCACCTTTGTAATGATTTAAGGTTTCAAACTTAATTTTATCACCAGTCATATGATGTGAGAAACCACTATCAATTATCCATCTATCACCTTTACTCATATATGAAATAAGTGCATTTTTCTCATCTTCATCAGAATAATCTTTCATAGAAACATAAACAACTTCTATATCATGGTCATCAGATTTATCAGATTCACTGTCAATTTATTAATCAATAATATAGTAGGATTTCTTACCTTTGTCCTTATAGTCCCTATACCTTATGTAGTCTCTATCATCCCTTTTGTATTTTTACTTTCTTTCTCTTCTTTCATCCTTGTCATTCCTATCAGGGCATCTTGTTTCAATATGGAAAAATTTGTTACATGAAAAATAGATTATAAGAAGTTTACCTTTGAATTTTCCTTTTCCTCTCGGTAGTCTTCTAGCCATAAGCACCTCAAGTTCATCAAGATTATCATCAAAAGTGTCACTATCACTATTCACACATCTTTATTTTCCTTTCTTATTCTTATGAAGAGTCAATTTTGATTTGAATGCATAATCAACATTATGAGGGGTAAAATTAGTGAATTTTGATAACTCAAAACCAGTAAGTCTACCAACTAGACCTTCCAGAGTTAAGTTGTTACTAGGAGTACATCTTAGTTCTTGTATAGGAGAAACTCTAATAGCATAAATAGGAAGTAGAGTTCTCAATACCTTGATAATAACAATATCATCATCAATACTTCCATTATCTCCTCTAATAGCATTCACAACCTCCTTAACTTGGATACAATATTGAACAATAGTTTCACCTTCTAACATTCTCATTTCATCAAACTTACCTCTCAAGATTTTAGATTTTAGATTTGGCTCTTAGTACATTTGTATCTCCACCATAGATAGCTTCTAGTGTGTCCCACATTTCTTTTGCAGTAGTACAGTCTTTTATGTCTCCAAATTTAGGATAACTTAAGGCTGATGCAATCTCCAACATTGCTTGATTATGCTCTTGCTTTTACTTCATCTACTAAGATGTCAACAGTGTAGGCACAGTTATGTAGTCATATTCCACATAGTATTTTTCTTCTTCTCAAATTCCAACTAGGTGTAGCTTCATCAAAAAATTTCATGCAGGGAATTTATCCTTGTTTAGCCTTGGTACCTCCTTTTTATACATCTTGATCTTTAGCTTCAAGTACCTTCAAACTTTTCCTTACAAGAACCACAATGCTCTTATACCAATTGTTAGAATGATTTAGAATAAATGAGAGGGGAGTGGATCAGTTATCCTTAGCTCTAGATGTACCAAATGAACTTTTAAATACTTTAACCAACTTACGTCTACTTAATAATCCACTCAGTCTCTATAGCATATGATTAGTAACATAAACTTGCAGTCCACTGTCCTAAAGTAATCGACTTGTACAATATAAAAATCTTAATAGTAAACACATCAAATATCATTCACACAAGTAGGACACCAAGATTTACTGTAGAAACCCAATATGGGAAAAACCACCAGTAACATGCTACCAATATTACACTCTTTTGAAGTGAGCTCTGTGAGGAGCCAACCATGTTAAAGGTTACAATACACACTGTTAGGTGTGACCCTATTAAAGGATTTAATCACCCTATTAAAAGTTACCCTTGTTAGAGGACTTAGATCATTCCATTAGAATGTCACCTTGATTAAAGGATTTACTAATGATTGTTAGGTAAAACTTGATTAAAGGATTTTGACTTATACAATGGTTAGAAAGTAACATTAGTTTTGATCTAAAACATACAAATCACTTAGCAAATATAGATCCACTTTCGCTTAAATACTAATTCACTAACTACCCTTGATTATCATCTCTATCTCTCTGATCTACATGGAAATCCATCAAGAAATCACCACTTCACAGTTCTTTACTACTCTTCTCATCCTTCTCTACCTTCTACTTACATTTTACAATTAACTGAATCAACCTCTACACACATAACCTACAATTAGGTTAATCTTATACCTCTCTAATTAGGTAGCTCGATCATTTTTTTCTTAATCATCACCATAGATCTTAGGGTTTGGTAAGATTCAACGAATCCTTCCAACATTTTTTTCTCCTTCTACCTTGTAGATACATCTCAAAACTCCTTCTTGAATCCATACATAGTAATGGTTAAACATATAATAAATGCTCAATTCTTCACTATGTTCATCCTTGTCTTCCACATGCTTTATATATCCCAAGAATTAAACAGTGTCGGCTGGGATGTCAAATATTTCTAAAACTATAAAATACTAACACTCGGTCATCATTGTGTTCTTCCACTCTATCATCACTAGATAAATTGGTAAATATTGATTCTTGGTTGACACTATGTAAGTCGACATTTAACGGTGCTCAGTCAACACTTGTATCACTCGACATAAACTTCTTAAACTTAAGTTCCTTAATCTTCTACTCTTTTTCTAGTCAAGACTAAGCTTTTAGTCTTGCATTCTTCACTTGGTGTTAAAGATAAACAACACATTATCTTGTCAATTTTCCAACTAATCAAGTACCAATTGTAGTTTCTCATAACTCCACTATTTCACTAGGTCTTCTTGTTATCTCCTCTATTCAAATCTTCTTCATCAATAAAATGATATGGTACTTTACTAGATAGCAACTATCTTACCAATTATGGTTTGACATCAATGACAAAATAAAAATTGTTTCAATTGTAGCTCCCAACAATCTCCCTCTTTGGAATTGATGGAAAACACCACATGCATAGTTACCAAACAATCCAAAAAGTATGTTCTTTTAACATATTTTCATTATTGTCCTTAGATTCATTCTAATTCTCTCCAATATAAATATAAGCTCCCTCTTGGATAAATTTCTCTTGTTTCTTAGCTCCCTCATAGTCTTTTGTATCTCTCTTTGTCTTCTCTCCCTCTTTGACAACAATGCCAAAGTCATTCATCTTCACCATGTAGATATCTCTATGTCAACTTTATGAACTATATGCTTCGTATGTCATCTTGCTTATGACTAATCAATATCTTGTGCATTAATCTTCACAACTTTAGGAAACTCCTAAAGTGTGACCTCCTTTGCATCAATTCGTCAGATATTCTAGGTAATACATTTTATGCAATCACTTCATTTTATCTAAGTTAGCCTCAGTTAGGGGAATAACCCCTAATTTACCTCTTAGATACTCATGTGCATCCTTAGGTAATGCTTTAGTAAATATATATGCTAATTTCTCCTTTGTGTTCACATATTCCAATCTCACTTCTTTTGATAATCCTAAAGGATCATATTTGTCATTAGTATACAAAGGAAATAGTTTTTGGACTGTCGGTAACATGAGCACTTAGTGACAACATTCAGTCAAGCACAATGGACACCAAAATAGTCAAGTGCAGAGGATACCAAAAACAGACAAGTGCAATGGTCACCAAAAATTTTAAGTGCTAGTGAACACCAAAATCAATGAACACCGATATGCACCTTAACCGATAGACAATTCAAAGAGTAAAATGACAACACAGTTAACCGAGCAACCAAGAGAAAAGACTACATAGAAACCTGAGCACCAGTCTACTGAGAGATAGTTTTATTTCTGAGAAATGTGGATCTGAGTTACATGTCAGATAAAACACTTGGGTTTTATAATTAGCTTTATGCTTATCTTTAAAACTATTTCTTGAGGGACAAGTAAAGCATATGTAATTTTTTTAAACAGTCTAACTGATTGCAAAGATGAAAACTAGGACATCAAGGTCAAGTTGTAAACCTTTGATCATAGATTTTTTATTGTAAAGCACAAAACCTAAATGGTTCAATACATTGTATAAATAGATGTAGTAATAAATTAGAACATTATGATTGTAGCCAAAGCAGACATCGATAGATCATACAAAGAGTTTCATGCAGAAGGACACAAAATACAGAATTCAGTTATGAAGAACAAGATTCAAGGCTACCGAGCAGAACAAAGGTATTAATAAATCACTATAGGTGATACATATACATTGTGAACTTAAAGGATTTGTATTTAGCAATTGAATATTGCATAATATCAAGTCAAAAAGTATTTTTGATTGCTCTCTAACAATTGTATCAAATAGAAGAGATCCTTTAAGAAGGTGGACTTAACAGTCTTTATGTAAATCTCTTAACCGAGTGCACACTTAACAGTGTTTCTAAATCTCTTAACCAAGTAGACCTAACCAGTATAAAATGTTACTCCTAATAGGGTAAGATCATCAGAAGTGATCACACTTGTAGCCTTAACCGACACCTTCCATTCTGTAGATAGTGAAGCTTTGTGGGTTTCATCCCCACTGCAGTTTTTACCTTCTAACAAGGGTTTTTTCGTTACCAATTCTTGTGTCATGTGTACTTATATTTCATGAATGTTTACATGCAATTAAGTTTATGTTTTGATATTACATGCATAAGATAGAAAAAAATCTATGGTCGATAATGCAAGAACAAAATACTAAGGGTTAATTGATAAAAAGTGTTTAGGGTACTGATTCACCCCTCCCCTCTCAGTACACACCATTCCATTATTCCAACAATTGGTATCAGAGATAGATCTCTTATTTCGAGAAGTTTAAATCACTTGAGAGAAAAGATCATACAATGGAAAGGTATAAGCTTGATAAGAATATTGAAAATTATAAGTTGTAGATACAGATCTTCTATGAGAAATACAAAGAAGAAAGAATCAAGATGAGAGAGCTACTGGATGAAAGAAAAGTTATGGCATCTTGCTACAATAAAACAGACTATCATGAAGAAGAGATACCTAATTGGTTTGATTCATTAGGATCTACATCTAGAAATACACCAAACACATCTGAAGGAAGCATTACAAGTCTGAATGAAATCAATCAACATCTGACAGAGCAAGTAAAGGTATTGAAAATCAGTCAAGAGACACAGATGGTAAGAATGATTGATTTTATGAATAATGCTAGACAATTTGAACAAGAAAGAACATTATCTATTGATGATAGGAGGAAGATCACTGAGAAGCTACAAGAGAGAGAAACTGAAATACATTGACTTACTGAACATCATTATAAGATCACCAATCAAATAGTTCTTATGAGTCATGAGGAAAATCAAGTGAACATAGAAATCAATGGGAAATTGGAAGCTATTGGTGAACAAAGAGAATAAAATGAGAAACTAAAGCATGAAGTAGGGATTCAGCAACAACATAATGACATGATCAAGAAAGTTGAAGAAAGTACAAAGAGAATGGATGATTTTATGAATGGACAAAGAAGACTCAACAAAAATACTGGTCTAGGGTATACCAAGCAAGGAGAATCATCAAACCAAGCTGATCAAAAATATGTCTACACAAATCCAAGAGAAAAGTAGAAATCATGCAATCACTATGGAAAACCAGGCCACACATCAAATGTTTGTAGGAGAAAAGCTAAAGGTATTCCTAAATCCACTTCTACATTCATAGGTAAATGTTATAACTATAACAAGCATGGACACAAAGCACATGAATGCATATCTAAGGTGAAAAAACCAAAGAAGGAATCCTACATGGAAAAATATTGCTCTACTTGCAAAATGCATGGCCACACATCTCAGGAATGTAGGAAAAGGAAAAAGAAAGCATGGAAGCCAAAAGAACAATAAAATGCTTATCAATCGAGAAGAGTAGGTAACTCATATGTTTGGGATTACAACACATGGAAAAATTTGCACAACATGTGGTAGATATGGACACATAGCTATGAAATACATGATGAAATGGATAAGAAGGTCTAGGAATTGTACTAACTCTGAAATGGCATTCTTACAGTGTCATAAGGTCAGACATCTAAGCAAGGACTGAAGAGACCAAGTGACAGAGTCAAGCACTTTTTCTCATGGGAACACTATTGAAGATATTAAGAGAATGAGAAATCAAATGTGGAGGAAAGCTTCAAGCAAAGATGATGCTAGACCGAGCACCACAATTGGTGAAACCTCATCCAATGGATCTGGTGATATCACCACCCTCACCTAAGTAAAACAAGTAAGTATGGAACTGCACTATACAAAGCTACATCTTACATCAATTCTAATATACATTGATAATATGTCACATTAGCATGAATGGAGATGCACTATAGTATTACTTGTTATGAATTTGTGAATCCAATCTCGTTGGTCAATACATACTGAGAATCATCAGTATACATATAAAAGCCAAGTTGTCAATGTAAATTGAGCATCATTGGTAATCATGTAAAAACAAAATCAAGTCTTTTCTACATACTAAGCACCATGGGTAATCATGTAAAAAGATAATCAAGTCTTTGCTACATACTGAGCACTGTTGGTGAACATTGAAAAGTGCAACCAAGTTGTCACTTACCCCGAGCATCACACTCTCAATGAGGATGAAGGATTTGGTATGTTACCTGAGTAACTCCTTCTTCAACCACTGAGAAGTAGGTGAAGCATTTATTTCACCACTTAGAGAATTGTCTATAAAAGGGTGACAAGAATATCTTTCATTCACCAAGCGTTTAAGAGCAAAGAATAGAGTGAAGAAGAGAAACCAAGGAGAAACCAAATTGCAGAGAGATTCAAAAGCACATTTATGGCTACTATGATAGATTCCCAGCATCTATAGCTAAGATCAAGTGAGTATCTAAGACTCATTGAGAAAATAGATTATTTATGGAGAAAGCCCTAATTCTACAAAATATGGAAACCACATCGTGAGTCTCCAAGATCAATAATGTGAAGAACAAGAAGGTCAATCTGATAAAGAACTCTACCTGTGAAGATCCCAAGTATAAATTTTTCCTAGAGGTTTCTTCACAACCTGATGACCAAGGACCATTCTTGATTATACCTACTAGGGTTTTGCTAGTTGAAGATGCCTGAGCATATATCCACTGCAAGATTGCAGAGATTGGAGATCTTGAAGTTGAAGAAGCTTACAAGAAGCTTTGCACAGATGGAAACATTAAATATGAACATAAGTACATTAAGCTAAAATGGTTAAAAAATGCCCTAATGTTCCTGAAAGAGTTCAAAACTGAGTAGATTCAGATAGTACTCAGTCAATTACATGACAAGAAAATTTGGTTGGATGAACCAAAATCAATCACTAAGGATTTTATTCACACAGTAAGCAATTATCCAGTAAGCGACAAGGCCAAATCCCTAAAACATCCTTCTCATCCTGAGATTGAAAAGATGATAGGTGTAGTATGGGACAATAGAGGTTTAAAGGTTAATTCCATCACCGACCCAGAGAAGAAACTCGGTGCATGTGTAATGGGATACAAGTTATTCCAAGCCATCCAATTAAACAACATAGCATGTGGAGCAGTTGACACTGCCTACAAGATTGTGAAGAAGGGACTACAACTGGATTTATCCAAGCTTCTACTGAAGAAACTAGAAGAGAACATGAGGAAAATTAGGTCAAAAAGGTCTAAATCATTCAAGTTTGGATCACTCCTCATGTGTACATTTTTCTATTTCCAAAAATTCTTCCCATTTGTCAGTAATGTCAATTACAACCCGACCAGTAACTGTACAAATTAGTGAATATATTAAGTCACTAGGGGAAAATTTTACATCAATCATGGATGCTTACTTCACTACCTTTAAGGAAAAAATGCATAAAAGAATGAGGATACTTGAACAACTGGTGGAAAAGTATAAGGATGACATATATTTCATAGTGGATACTGACACCACTTTAATAAAACTAGTTGTACCGAGAACAACATGGTTGCCACCACTTGATTATGATATCAACATTGATCAAGCCACAAATGATATTGAAGCATTATTGAATGAAGCGGTAGACAAATCATTACCAATATTTGGCACTTATGAAGAAGCTAAGGCTAGAGTCAAAACTAGCCTAGTAGTGAAGAAGATCGACAAAAAGAAGACTAAAATGGTGAAAACACTTCAAAAGAAGCTGTTGGTAAACGATGAAGAATCATAACAAAAAGATGACACCAAGGGATGGTCACCCATCGGTGAAGGTGAATAATTGAGTGACTCCAAGTCAACTGAATCTGATGCACCATAAAGAAACCAAGAACTACTGATACATCAAGAACTAGGAGTTAGACTTTAAAAGATGTAGACTCACCCTAGGTAAAGAAAGGTACAATGAGGACTTACAAGAGAAAGCCACAAGCCAAGCAACATGCACCAAGGAAAAGAAGAAAATACAACCGAGGAAAAGAGGATAAGGAAGATACTAAGAAGGATGAGAAAGAACATGGAGCTCAAATAGAAAAGCTCAAAGTTCCTCACACAATTGATGAAGTTTCAGCATCAATAATCAAGACACAAAGCATATCACGTTGAAAGATAAGTTAATGGATAACCTTATCTCCCGGAGGTCAAACCAAGATTGAAGAATCCATAGTTAAGGAAATGATTTCTTAAAAGTATGTACCAGTACAATTCAATAAGAAAATTCCACAAGAACTAAATGACAAAATATCGGCAAGGTGAACTTATGCACTGCATACATAAAAATAGATAAGGGAAAGATCCCTAGTCACAATTATGCCACCCAAGTCAAAAGTTGAATAAATGATGAAGAAGCATTCAAATAAATTTTTAGCTAAGATGAGAGCTTACAAAGTACTAGAGGGCATATTAATAGAGCTTGATAAATAAATCAAGAAAACTTGGAATGAAATATTCAATCCACCTAAGGAGGATACAAGCCCCGAGAAGGTATTAGCTCTTATCGAGACCTCTCAAAATGAAGAGAAAGAGGCCACACCAAGACAAGAACGCATCTTCATAAATGATACCAAGGACATCAATCCAGTTGAGTTGACAACATAGGCAAGTAAGGTCATGGATGATGTACCTTAGATTTCACAATCATTAGGGGACATAGCAGAAGTCATAATCAAAGATATAAAACTTATTGATTCTAATGATGATCCCAAGAAAGATGAAGATGTAACTGATTCCACTGAGTAGGAAAAGGAAAAGGAAACAGATACAATGGATGTTGCACAAGTAAATATACCAGGTCAAATGCCTCTACTGATACAAGATATCAACATCATCATAGAAGCAAAGGAGAAGACACCTAAAACTGATGCAAACAATCCAATAGACATAGGTGATGAAAAAGGGAAGCAAAAAAATATAACTGAAGAGAAGAAAGATGCAAGTGGAAAGGAGAAAATAAGTGATGCCACTGACAAGAACACTGAAGGTGAAAAGGCTATAGATACAGATAAGGTTGATGTGGAGATGTCCACTACCAACCAATAGGTTAATACAGATTAGAAAAAAAAAGGCATCACACCTCCCACAAAATCACCAAAGAAAGAGAAAGAGCATGAAATAGCTATAGTTCTACATACACCTGCTTCCACTATTGTTACAAAGAAGAAGAAGAAGAAGAAGAAGAAGAAGAAGAAGAAGAAGAAGAGAAAAGCTCTAGTCACATTAGATGAGATAATTGACATATCAGAGTGTGATCCTAGAACATTGGATCCAGAGTCACTTACAAAGTATGGAGAGCTATGTAAAAGAAAGGCAATACATGACAAGGTCAAGAAGGAGCACAATAATTCCCAAGTCCTGGATACAACCAAAGAAATACTATTGCATATTGTACCTGACACCAAAATTGATCAAAATTATCCTATACTTGATCAATTAGTAGCACTCACCGACACCATCACATCCCAGAATGTAGATGCAGACAAGGTAATTGAGGAACGTGCTGAGAAAAAGTGTCAATACAAGCTTACAGATAAAATCAGCCAAGAAGTGGTAGAACAAAAGGTAAAAATTTCTGAATTAGTTACTATAATAGAACCAATCTTATCAGAAGTAATCAACTTATTTCAAAAAAATTTCACATTAGAGACTTTCACTACTGATCATAGTGAAAAGATGGTCAAAATTGATGAAGATCTTAAGGCTAGTGCACAAAGTCTCACAACCGAGGAAAATGCATTCAAATTGCATTATGAAAAGATTATAGAAGAAAAATAGTTGAGACTTGAACTTCAAAAGGAAGAAAGAAGAATCCAAGATTAGGTAACTAAGCTACAGGGTATGTTACTCCCAAATCTCATACTACTATTGAAACATATGAATTTGGAAAAAGCATTGGTTTCCACCCCAGAGATGTCTGTTACAGAGAGCATATATGACATGCATGCAAGAATCACCTTAGAATTCATGACCCTTGAGAACCTCAAAGAGAAATGGGAGAATCTAATGGAGGACATTCAAAAATCCCATTCCCACATTTTTGACAAGTTGCAAGTATTACACCTTTGTCATTATTTTCAAAAAAAGGGGGAAACAATATGATAAATGGGGAAATGATAAGGTGAAAGGGGGAAATGATAAAAGGGGAAATATATGTAAAAAGGAAAATGTATCAAAGGAAGAAAATTTACATACACTACACTAAGGCATGCACATAGGGGGATTCATATTGACAAGGTAAACATTTGGTGTATATACTGAAGATTTCAGTTTTGCACATATCAGTTTTTGATACTAATGCCAAAGGGGGAGATTTATAATCCTAAAGGATCATATTTGTCATTAGTATACAAAGGAAATAGTTTTTGGACTTTTGATAACATGATCACCAAGTAACAACATTCAGTCAAGCAAAATTGACACCGAAACAGTCAAGTGCAAAGGACAACAAAAATAAACAAGTGCAATGGTCACCAAAAAAGCTAAGTGCTAGTGAACACCAAAATCAATGAACACCGATATGAACTTTCACTGACAAATAGTTCAAAGAGTAAATTGAAAACACAATTAACAGAGCAACCTGAGAGAAAAGACTACAAAGCAACCCAAGCACCAATCTACCGAGAGACAATTTTATTTCTGAGAAATGTGGATCTCAATTACACATCAGAGTTTTATAATTAGCTTTATGCTTATCTTTAAAACCATTTCTTGAGGGACAAGTAAAGCATATTTAATTGTTTTAATTAGTCTAACTGATTGTAAACATGCAAACTAGGAGATCAAGGTCAAGTTGTAAACCTTTGATCATAGAGTTTTTATTTTAAAGTGTGAAACCTAAATAGGCCAATACATTGTATAAATAAATGTATTAATCAATCATAACATGATTATTGTAGCCGAAGCAAACATCTAAGGATCAGACAAAGAGTTTCATGTAGAAGGACACAAAAGATAGAATTCGGTTATGAAGAACAATATTCAAGGCTACCAAGCAAAACAGAGGTATTAATCTATCACTATAGGTGATACATATACATTGTGAACTTAAATGATCTATGTTCAGCAATTGAAGATTGCATACTATCAGGTCAACAAGTATTTTTGACTAATCCCTAACAATTATAGAAAATAAAAGAAATCCTTTAAGAAGGTGAACTTAATATTCTTTATGTAAATATCTTAACTGAGTGCACACTTAATAGTGTTGGTAAATATCTTAACCGAGTAGACCTAACCAGTCTAAAATTTTATTCCTAATTGGGTAAGATCATCAGAAGTGATCACACGTGTAGCCTTAATTGGTACCTTCCATTCTGCAAATAGTGAAGCTTTGTAGGTTTCATCCCCACCACATTTTTTACCTTCTAATAGGGGTATTCTATGTTACCAATTCTTGTGTCATGTGTACTTACATTTCATGAATGTTTCTATGAATGTTTACATGCAATTAAGTTTATGTTTTGATATTACATGTATAAGATAGAAAAGCATCTATGGTCGATAATGCAAGAACATATTACTAAGGGTTAATTGATAAAAAAATTTAAGGGTACTGATTCACCCCTCCCCTCTTAGTACACACCATTCCATTATTCCAACATATTTGTCTTGAACTAGCTCTCTCAAGTAATGATACTTGATAGAAATATGCTTGGTCTTAGTGTGCATACCATGATTCTTTGATATATTGATAGAACTTGTGTTATCATAGAAAATAACAACTAGCTTAGTGATCTCTTCCTTCATACCTTTCAACAATTGCTTGATCCAAACTATGTTTGAACAATTAACTGCTCCAACATATTCAACTTCTGTTGTAGATTAAGAAATGCAATTATATTTCTTGGTTGTCCAAGAGACTAATCTCTTTCCTAGAAAGAATTTGTCACCACTTGTACTCTTTCCTACCCAATATGAATCAGTATAAACTTTCATTTCAAACTTCTCATTCTTCTTATAATAAAATCCATAATGCTATGTTTCTTTCAAATATCTCAGTATTATTTTCACTATCATCATGTGACTATCTTTAGGATTTGTAGAAAATATTGCAACAATCCCAAATGCTAATGCAATATCTGCTCTAGTGTGGACAACATATTGCATCTTTCTAATCATTGACCTATACAAGGTTTGATTTACTTCTGTTGTCTCATCATTCTTTGATAGTTTCTATCTAGTAGCCATGAGTGTACTTACTGGTCTTGAGTCCTCCATGCCAAAGGTTTTTAGTATCTCCTTGATATATTTAGATTCAGTAACATAGATACCTTTCTTCATTTGATAAACTTGCAAACCAACAAAAAATTTGTTCTCTCCAAACATAGACATCTCAAATTTTGTTTGCATTTCATTTAAATTTTTTTGGCATAAAGCATCTTGACTTCCAAATATTATATCATCAAAAAATATTTCAGCTAACAATATCCTCTTACCTTTTTCAAATTTCAAGTACAAATTACTATTGTCATTTGTCCTTGTAAAACCAATTTTGATTAAGTAATTATGTAAGCTTTCATACCGTGCTCTAGGGGCTTGCTTCAATCCATACAACACTTTGTGTAGCTTGCAAACCATATTATTCATGCTTGAATCAACAAATTCTTTAGTTTGTTCAATGTATACCTCTTCTTCCAGTATTCCATTCAGAAATGTTGATATAACATCCATCTGATACACTTTTAATCCTTTGTAAGCTTCATGTGCAAGTAGAGTTCTAACTCCTTCCAATCTAGAAACTAGGGCAAATGTATCACCATAATCAATGCCTTCTTCTTGTGCATATCCTTTGAATACCAGTCTAGCCTTGTTTCTTGTGACTTCTCCATGCTCATTCATCTTATTTCTAAATACCCACCTGGCTCCAATAACATGATTGTCCTTTGGTCTAGGTAATAGTGTCCAGGTTTTGTTCTTCTCTATTTTCTCAATTTCTTCATTCATGACCTGTATCCAATATTCATTAGCCAAAGCATCTTTCACTGATTTGGGATCAAATTCACATAATAAACATATCTGATTTTTCAACTTGCTTTTTGTCATGACCTTTGAGTCATTTTCTCCAATGATTTGATCTAGTTTATGATGTCTTCTTACATATTTTTCTAATGTAGGCTCTAGTCTCCTTTCCTCTTACTATTTTTATTTAGATTAATCTTGAAAATTCTCTTTAGGTTCATTTTGTGTCTCTAATTATTTTTCGTGTTTCTCGACAGTTACCTCCTGATGCTCAGAAAATTCTTACTTTTTTCTGTGTCTCAACGGTTTCTTCTTGTTGCTCGGCAGCATTATTTTGTTGCTTGACAACTTCTTTCCCTAGTTCAGGTAAACTTTTGGGATCTCCTCCATTCATATATACAAAAGATATGTAATCTTCAGGTTCTTTCTCACATTCAACTTCATTCTTTTATGTATATTCATCAATTATAACATTTTCACTTTCCAAAACTTTGTAGTTTTATAATTCAAACACTTATACGCTTTTCTCTTAGTGGAATAACCTAGGAATATGCCTTCATCACTTTTCACATCAAGTTTTCCATTCCTATTGTTGTTTAATATGTAACATTTTCTTCCAAAGACTTTAAAGTATTTTACATTGGGTGCATAACCATCCCATAACTCATAAGGTGTAACATTTGTACCTTTCTTGACTTGTACTTGGTTCAAGGTATAGACCGATATACTTACAACTTCTCTCTATTATTTTTGTGTAAAATTTTTCTCTATCATCATTGTTCTTGCACAATCCATGATTGATCTATTCTTTCTTTCAGCTATGCCATTTTGTGGGGGAGTCCTTAGAGTATATATCTATCTTTTTATTCCTCTATCATTATAGAATAAGTTGAACTCATTACATATAAACTCTCCTCCTCTGTCAGATCTCAGACATCTCAAGATCTTACCTATCTCTTTTTCAACTTTTTCCAAGTACCACTTAAACAACTGAAAGGCATCAGATCTTTCTTTGAGAAACATCACACTCATCATTCTAGAGTAATCATCAACAAAAAAAATGAAATATTTATCATGACAATAGCTTTTCACTCCAATAGGTCCACAAAGGTTAGTATGAACCAATTCTAAAATATCATCAAAAGTATAGGTTTTGCTCTTGAAACTAGACTTTGTCATTTTTCCCAATTGACATTGCTTACACGTCACATTATCAGGTTTCTTCAATCTTGGTAACCCTCTTACTCTTTTCATCTTACTAATGTTTACTAAATTATCAAATTTCACATGACACAATGTTTTATGCCATAACCATACATCATCATATTATGAAAACAAGCATGTCTCATCAGATAAATCTAGATAGAATAAATTACCTCTTGTATGTTCTCCATTTCCAATTAGTTCACAAGTAGCATCAAATATTTTATCCTTTTTGTGATGGAATTCAACTTGGTATCTAGAAGTGTTGAACGGTGCAACACTCAACAATTTATAGCCAAGTCCTTCAACCCAATAAGAATTGTCATATATGATCTTATCAGTCAATTTTATTGATCTTTTTCCTTTCACAAGACATGGTGTATCATTACCAAACTTAACACTACCACCTTTGCAATAATTTAAGGTTTCAAACTTAATTTTATCACTAGTCATATGATGTGAGAAACCACTATCAATTATCCATCTATCACCTTTAATCATATATGAAATAAGTGCAATTTTCTCATCTTCATCAAAATCATCTTTCATATCAATATAAACTATCATGGTCATCAGATTTATTAGATTTGATGTCAGTTTCTTCTTCAACAATATAAAAGGATTTCTTACATTTTTCCTTATAGTCTGTATACCTTATGTATTCTTTTTCATCCCTTTTGTCTTTGTACTTTCTTTCTCTTCTATCATCCTTTTCATTCCTGTCAGGGCATCTTGCTGCAATATGGCCAACTTTGTTGCATGAAAAATAGATTAGAGGAAGTTTAGCTTTGAATTTTCCTTTTTCCTCTCAGTATTCTTCTAGCCATAAGTTTCTCAAGTTCATCAAGATCATCATCAGAAGTGTTACTGTCACTATTCACACATCTTTCTTTTCATTTCTTAGTCTTATGAAGAGTCAATTGTGATTTGAAAGTAGAATCAAGATTGTGAGGTGTGAAATTATCAAAATTTAATAACTCAAAAGTAGTAAGTCTACCAGCTAGACCTTCTAGATTTAATTTGTTACAAGGAGTACATCTCATTTCTTGTATAGAAGAAACTCTAGCATAAATAGGAAGTAGGGTTATCAATACCTTTCTTATAACAGTATCATCATCAATAGTTCAGTTAGCTCCTCTAATAGCATTCACAGCCTCCTTAACTCAGCTACTAGATTGAACAATAGTTTCACCTTCTAACATTCACATTTCATCAAACTTACCTCTCAAGATTTCAGATTTGGCTCTTATTACATTTGTATCTCTACCATAGATAGCTAACAGTGTGTCCCAAATTTCTTTTGTAGTAGTATAGTCTTTTATGTCTTCAAATTCAAGATTACTTAGGGCTGATGCAATCTCCAACATTGCTTGATTGTGCTCTTGATTTTACTTGATTTGTTGAGCTCTCAACGGTGTAGGCACAGTTATGTATTCATGTTCAACATAGAATTTTTTTTTCTTCTCTAAGTCCAGCTAGGTTTATCTTCATCAAACTTTTCCATGCAGGGAAGTTTTCCTTGTTTAGCCTTGGTACCTCCTTTTTATATACATCTTGATCTTTAGCTTTAAGTACCTTCAGACTTTTCCTTACAAGCACCACAATGCTCTGATACCAATTGTTAAAATGATTTAGAATAAATGAGAGGGGGGGTGAATCAGTTATCCTTAGGTCCAGATGTACCAAATGATCTTTTAAATACTTTAACCAACTAGGATCTACTCAATAATACACTCAGTCTCTATAGCATATGATTAATAACATAAACTTGGAGTCCACTATTATAAATTAATCAACTTGTAGGATAGGAAACTCTTAACAGTAAACACATCAAATATCATTCACACAAGTATGACACTAGGATTTAATGTGGAAACCCAATATGGGAAAAGCCACCAGTAACATGCTACAATTCTTTCAGTCTTCTGAAGTGACCTCTATGAGGAGCCAACCCTCTTAAAGGTTACAATACACACTTTTAGGTGTGACCCTGTTAAAGGATTTAATCACCCTGTTAAAAGTGAGCCTTGTTAGTGTATGCACCCTAAAATGGTCGCCTAGACTATGGGCCCCATTTATCATTTTATCAATTTATCAAATTCCTGAATCAATGCTTTGGAACATTTTCAATTTAAATCAATTTCCTTGATCAAATTGTAATTAATTCAATTATTTCAATATTT
>MU225832.1:2461092-2510164 GCA_018584345.1 Thuja plicata | reverse complement strand
GTCATATTATGCCAATATTATATATATGTTGCAGTATTTCATATAATAATCAGAATGTGTGTTCTAACATCTGGATTAATTTGAATAAGCTACTTGTATGAATGTCTTTTGCATGATAACTAATCCTTCCAGGAAGTAGGAGTCACTGGGAATGGTTGACAGCATTGAAGGAGGATATTAAAGACTAGCTTCAAATGGATAAGCCATCATGGCATCAGAAGACACGGCTACTGCAAATCAGGAGCCACTATTTCAGATATGCATGAATGTATCTCTACCATATTCCCTCTGTATTCCCAGCATGTTGACTTGGTCACCCAGGCTTCATTGCATATATCGTGGGTTGTTGTGTTTCCTATCTTTTCTCTTTGGCACAATTTCAGTTAGATAGTTCCTTTTTCTGTTTCAGAATAAGAAAGTCAATCCTCTATTTATAGGGAGGAGATTGATAGTTTGTAAGTTTGAATATTTTTGGAAATACAATGTTCTGATTGTATCTTGCACAACAAGTTCATTTTCAGTTTCATGTATCATTCTCATGTAATCAGTTTTGAAAGATAATGAAGTAACTTTTGGTTCATATTTTTTGTTCATAGATTAGTAGAAGCCGACCAAAGGGGTCCACTTGGTAGGTGGATTAGATTAGAAGTAGAATAGATTTACTTTCTGCATTTCTAGCATTCTAGATATAAGATTACATTTTCTTCCTGCACCATTGTACTTTGTGAATGTTCATAAAGCACCTGCAAGGATAGTTATAGTGAATGCTCTAGGTTGAAAGAATAAGTTTAAGTAGAGTTTGCAAGTTGTAGCATTCATTCTAGTAAGGAGTAAGTGTGTTTCCTTTCCTGCAGCCCTAGTATAGATTCCTTTCATGTACTTTACTTTCCTGTAGCATAGGTAGAGTGGCTCTTTAAGGAACTTAGTGCACATACTGTGTTGTACCATTTCAATTATATGTCCCTGGGTTGACAAACTAAATGCACCTCATGGTAGGAGAAGTGATCCTTAGATTGAATAAACTATTCCTAAGAGAGGCTTTGGGCATGATTACTAAGCACCTATTGTGAGGCGGTTCACTCATAAAATTAGCTCATTTCTTTATGTTGATGTCATCGAGTGAATTTGGCCTTAATTTCATGTATTTTGTACTCCCTTGTGTGGAGGATTCCATTATTAGGTTGTACATTGGTGTCATTGTTAGAATTTATGTAATTTTTCTATTTCTGGGCAATTGTGCACATATATCTACTGCCCTTCTACATATGTTTCTCATTTATGTGCATTCATTCTTTGTTTTTTCACATATGCTCTCTGATTTTGTGCTTTTGTTCCTACAAAATTATGCATTTTTGGATGTTTAGTGTTCACATTGGGTCTAATTGTAATGAGTTTTAGCTTTGCATACCCAGTATTCTTGTGTGCATTTTGATATATTTACTTCTTATTTTGAGCTATATTATGATCTTTTTTAGCTCATATTTCATTTAGCATATAAGATAAATCTAGTTTTTTCTACATCTAGGATGTACTTAGTCTCCTTAATGGATGATCAGGGATGATTATTTGAGCCCATCTAGTGAGGTTTGTGGGATGTTGTCCAAGCTCTCATGGGGTGTCTTGTAGAACATGAACATTCATTCTATGTTTGTATTTGGGGTTTTCATGAAACCCTTGAAAGTACTTATAAGACTTTCACTTGTGCATGATTGTTTGACAATCATTGCAGTGTTTCTCTATTTCTTATGCAATGTACGTTATTTCTATGCATTTATGTAGTTAATGATTATGTAATTGCAAAAAAAACATATCGATGCACGTATTACCCTATGTTCCGAGGGTTTCTTGGTGGTGAATTAAAAAAGAAAGGATGAGGATCAAGATAAGATTGAATTTAGAAGTTACTTTCTTCAATGATAAATTGGATCCAAAATAATTAATAGACTATATATATGACATGGAAGAGTACTTTGATCAGTTTGAAGAAATAGAGGATCCAAAAAAAGTGAGGTTTACTAAAATCATGTTAGAATACTAATCTTTCCTTAGTTGTATTTATTTTGGGATATTCCTTGGAATCCCTACATGTATTTTTTCCTCTTGTATATGTGTGAAGACATGTCATTTCTTTTTATTCCTTTATTAAGAAATTTTACTTTTCCTCCTTAAGATGACATTGACACATTACACATAAATTTTATGAATGGTGGCATTCATAGATTTGTGAGTTACTTTGTAACTCCTCTCCTCATCTCTATTTAAGATATGCTTCTCCTCTTATTTTTTATGTTATGATACTATTATAGTACCTATATTATTATGTTCTCCTATTATTCTTTCATGCTCTTTCCTTAGATTCTATTTTCCTCCATGCTCGTATGCAATCCAAAGTAGAAAATTCCGACCCCTTTTATATAGAACTTATTCAATCAAATTAAATGGTGATGATTTTCTTAACAACTTTTGTTTCTCATGGGTGTTCAAACCTAGTGGGAATGTGGTGATCAAAAATACCTCAACTACATCATGTAACTCTACTATTTCAATGGTTGTGAAAATATATCTCTTTAGTAGGTCTCCTTCAAAAAATTCACTAGGATTATCTTCTCTATTAGTTGTTCATATAAAATCTATTCCTAAAATAGTAGGATCCATCTACATATACATCCTTGCATCATTATTTTATTTGATTACAACTTCAAGGGTTCATGAGTAATATAAAATGACAAAGGAACAAATTGCAAGTAGAACCACAATTTGTGCAATGCATAGACCATGGCTTACACTTCTTGTTCAATAGGGGTATAATTATTTTATGTGACAAGGTACAATAATGCTTGTAATTATACCCAATGGTATAATCATGCCTAAGATGATTTGTTGATCATGTAGTGGTATAAGCATGCCTACAGTTATACCCCAAAAAAATACATTATATTTTTATAAAGATTACATTGTGCCCTTACTATAACATACTTATTAGATGTCCATGAAACATATTTAATATGCATGGTTACAACTAATCTTGAATAAAATTATTATATTTCCATATATTCATTACAATATAGAAACTAATCTAGGGCTTTTTGGGCCGAAATAGAAAAGACACCCTCTACATCTTTGCTCTCAATCCCCACAAAATTACAATAAGACATAATTTTGTCAATAATACATACCTCTTTGTTGTGACTTGAGGGTTTCTTTTTTTCACTCCTCCACAATAGCGTGTTATTTCATGTTGCTTCCACAAACATGTTATTCAAACAATGTGACTGTTAATATTTATTCTGAAAATTCTTCAATAAAAAACACATCAAAAATCATTCAACTTAATAATGTCTTGTAATGCCACTCCAAATGTCGTGAATTAGGTCTTTGCATAACTCTCTTTTACTAATTCTAGGTTTTCTAATCTCAGCTCCCTATTTCCCTATTGGAAAGTGACTCATTAAGGAGTTTTAATGAACACATTATGGTTTCCATTTATGGAAACACATCGGTTATGAATGATCTCCTGGAGTGAAACACAATTTTGGAGTTAAGGTAGCAAAAATGACTAATTCCATAAAGCAGTTTACAGGGTACAGGAGTACAGTTTTGGGCAGAGAACACTGTATATGATAAATGAAGACTTGCGAGCTTAGAGGAAGCTATTTTGGGGTATGATAGAACTTCATTTAAGTTCACTTGAGTTTTGGAGTTAAAATATGAAAGATATAAATGTTTGAAGACATGTGAAGACAGTAATACAATGAACAAAGTAGTTGAATGGTTGCGATGATTGAGGGAATGTAATGTGGAATCCAAACATGCTATGTTAGATTTGGATTGTGTATTACCTATATTTTGGTAGTGTATGATTGTCGACTTTGTATTTACTTTTTGTATAAGTTTTGGTTCTATTTTGTAAAGTATTTGGGAGCTGACTGAGTATGTAATAATGTACATAGATGAAGATCTCTTGAGAAGAAAAGTATGGTATGTATGCGAATGAATGAATGGATGCATTATGATATCAGAATAAGACAGATGGTGATGCAAGCTACAACTAGAACTACCTAAGCATAGAAGATGATTTTTTATGTTTATTTTGATAAAACATTATAATAGAGATATATTTCTAATTGTATGAGCAGTGAGCTTAGTGTATACCTTTAACAGGGTTATGTTTCCTTTAACAAGGAAATATACTAATTCAATATTCAGCTCCTAAGAGGGATAGGTCTCCTAAAATAGACATAATACTTTTAGTTCATATTTGTGGGTACCATCCCCACTGGGGTTTTCCCTTGGACAAGGTTTCCTCGAGAAAAACTTCCTGATGTTATGACTTGTATATTTTGTGTTTATGTTTTTTTCATTTCAACAATTATCTGGTTAAGTTAGAATTTGATAAGTTTAATTTTAAAGTTCTATAATATTGATTCACCCCCTCTCTTAGTATTACTTAATCCTAACAATTGGTATCTGAGCTATTGACCCTTGGAGAGAAAGTCTAACAACTTAAGGCAGATCAAGATGGATTTTGAAAGTTTGGAAGAAAACTTTGAAGCAACACTTGAAGACCTTGATAAGGATAAATTTGAAAATGGTGACTTGAAATTCAAATTGAGAAGAGCAGAGGGTTTCATAAAGAAAATAAAGGAAAAACTTGAACTATCCAAGATTCAGAGACAAGATCTTATGGATAAAATAAAAGAGGATTCAGATAGTGATACTTCAGATCAGATAAAACAACTTGAACTAGAGAAAGATACTTTGAATCTTGATCATGAAACTACTTCTTTTCAAATGGCTAAAGAGATTCAAAAAGTAAATATATGTGTATATTTTGTACCTGATAGGAGAGACACAACACTTCAATAGATCATTGCATTAGCTCAAAAAGGTTAGATAAGCATATAAAACCCACTAATATTGACCTATTGCCTTCTAACTAAGAAGAGTGTGATTAGTAACATAATAGCCCTCAGATTATGCTACTATCAGTGACATATACGACTTAGCATGAAGTATTTTAGTTTCAAACAAGCTAAATAAGGAGAAAACATGCATTCTAGCTCTAAGAATGGAGATAATAACAATGCAAAAAGCATAAATTATGAAATGAAATATGAGTCTAAGTTAAATCTAACAGCATAACAATGCATTTACAATAATAGATGAAGGCTCTTTTGCTCTCAAAAATGGCTTCTATTTATATAAGAATGAGAGAGAGAGGGGAGACAAGGCTTATTAATGAGTTGAGGGACTCATTAATGGTGGTGTAAGAGCCATTAATTCCTTGAGCATTAATAAGGCATGGAGGAGACATAGGCTTAAAGCATCTTCATTAATGAGGCATTAATGAAAGCCTTAAAGAAGCATGGGGAGGGTGTAAGGTTCAACTTGGCAAGTTGGTCCCTTAAGAAAGTCATGCTTGAGAAAGTGGACTTTCTCAAGTGGGTTGAGTTGTTAATCATTCCTTAATGGAATGTGGCAGCATTAGGAGGTGGGTTAGGGTTAGAATTAGGATTAGAATTAGATTAGCAAGGGTGAATGGGTTGAAAAGGGTTGGAACCTAGGGTAGAAGTGGTTGAGAGAGGTTAGGTTTGGGGTTTAAGAGAATATTAATTAAATGAATTAAACTTATTTAATTCATTCAAAAATATAGGAATTAATTATTTAAACAATTTAATTCATTTTTAATAATTAGGGGACTATAGCCATTTTAATTAAATTAAATAGGCTAGGGGAATGGGTTATTTGCAAGTGGGTAATTGAATTAGGGATTTATTTAATTCCTTTATAATTAAATACTATAGCCATGCTTGATTTTGATTTGATTTAATTGGTTTTAATTTATTTAAATCATATGGATATAATAGTTAATATAATTTAGTGATAAAAATCACCTAGGACATTAAATTGATTTGAAGAATTATGCCAAGCAGTAACAGGGTTGTTTGGACATAATCAAGGGTATGATCATACTTAGGGTAAATAGGGTCCATAGTTGGAATAGACCAAATTCAGGTGGTTACATTTTCCCCTCTTTGAATTGATGTGTGAGCAGTGTATTGATTCAAAGAAAATTTTTGATTTCGACTTCAGAAAGATTGAGAATTCCGTTCTTGGCTGTCGAATGAAATGTTGATGAGATCAGTCTTGCACTTGATCAAACCAAACTGATAGAATCTATTTTGAACTTGGTTGTCGTCCAAAGATCAATAAAATATTTTAAAGATACCAATTCTGAACTTGGTTGTCGTCCAAAAATTGATAATACTGATTCTGAACTTGGTTGTCGTCCAAAAATTAGTATGAAGCTACCAGGAGCTTAATAAGAATCTTTTAAAATGAGGAAACACAAGATATCCAGCTCATGAGAACCAAAGCTTTCTATCCAACAGTTCTGACTTTAGTCAAGGAAGTTGTTATGCCCCTAGTTTCTTTGATAACAAAGTCATTTTGATGCTATTTTGAGCAAAAATTTAATTCATGATAGTGTGATCATGCCCCCTCGGGAATGAAATTGAAGGAAAAGAATAAAGTCCCTCAGTTGAAAGAACATATCACTTGCAGGAAGCGGGTAGGACAAGAAAGAATGGAGTAGAAGAAGGTGTGTATAAAAATAAACACACGATTACCAAGTTAATTACGTGAAAATGTGAGTGATGAGAGTAATAAAATGATGTTAGACCAAGATGTATGATAAAATGTGTAGTATTGACCGAGGTTTGGAACAAATGAAGCGAATCTGTAATTTTTGAAACTTGCGTAAGAAGGGTACCGTGCTGCTGAAAACATCTTATGTACCTTCAATTTGGTTCCCAATTGATTAGAAAGAGAACATAAATAAAGTTGTAGTTGTCTGGGAGGAGTTTCAAAACTCCTAAATGGCTCAAAAGACCAATATAAGCCTCCAAATTTATAATTTTACTATTCATTTTCACCTTCAACCATAGTAATTCAGAGAGCTTTGCAGAGAAGATGGTAGTCCCTATGAGGAAGCACCATTTTGAGATGAGCCATCGACATCAGCGTCCAATTGACTACCCACCGTCGGTAAGTGCCTGATAAACTACCCTGTGAATTTCGCAAATTTCAATTTTATGCATTTTGGGGGCTTTTACAGCCCTTTCCATTTTGATTCGTATCTGGGATTCTGAATCACAACCTGTGAATCCCATGTCGCATCTGGTTTTTCCCAGATTGCATCCATTTTTTCTGGATTCTTGTGTTGCATCTGATATTTCCCAGATCGCATTCATTTTTATTGCTTTTGTCTTGTTTTTAGTAAAAAAACATCAGTGCATCGCACCCCGTTTGCTTAGGATCGCACCCTGTTGGCTTAGGATTTCACCCCGCATTTAGGATCACATCCCATATTTTGGGGATCGCATCCTGTAAACTCAGTCGCATCCTAAATTTCCAAGATCGCATCTGGCAGAATGGATCGCACCCTTTTGTTTTAGAATCGTATCTGGTTAGGAGACTTATAGTTTCAATCTGTTTGATCTGTTTGCATCTTACGAACTTGGAATCATTTAGCTGATTAGGATTTTACCCCTGTGTTGTAGATAGGATACTAATGTATTGTCATTTTTGTCCAAAATAGGCCTAGTTTGAGGTAGTCGCATTTCGCGACACGTACCCTGCTCATGTACATGCATTGTCTAGACATTTGTCAGATGAGGAGTAGACTACCGTGATCTGATGTAGATTGCGGTCATTGATGGGTTTACTCAAGATCAGGGTAAACCGTGGGTTGTTGACTCCTCTTGCCGAGAGATGGCATTCAAAGAACAACACCTTTCACTTACCGACTGGAGAGTTTACAGTGACTCCGGAGGACGTCTGGAGGATACTTTCGGTACCGATGATTGGACATGAGGTACATTTTGAGTTGACAATGGCCATGGTGATTGGTGTCGCGCGGAGATATTTCTAGGATGACACCATAGATCAAAGATATCTGTCATGGGATTACATGGTCGATCATTACGATCATTTATTAGTTTATTTAGCAGGTCTAGTAGGTGGCATCCTGACACTGGATAGGGGCCAGCATGGATTCATGGTTAGCTGGGTAGACATTATAGAGCAGATGGTGACCCACCATTAGAGATTTTCTTGGGGTAGTTGTATCTTAGCCCACATGTATAGAGAGCTGCATGAGGTAGTATACCACTATACTTAGAGCATGACTCTAGTCATTCTTATTCTTCAGATCTGGGCCTGGGAGCACATCCCTATGACACAACCGATTGTAGATAGACAGAGGGCACTAGAGCAGCCCTATGTTTATATGTATGCAGGTCTTCTTCAGCAGCCCCATCTAGGCAAGATCAAGTACTAGCACCACTTGTTTGATGATATGACAGAGGTCGTTTGGCAGCCATATTTAGATTGTGAGGTGTGGACCTCAGATGCTCGGCAGGTGCCTTACTTGTGTCAAAGTCAATATCTTAATGGCAGGACCAGATATATTATAGAGCATTTCATGATTACTAGAGTGCTGAGGTAGTATGGTTGTCAATAGGGTAGGACAGAGGATATTGTTGTATACGCCTAGACCAGAGATGAGACACCATTATGGGGGAACAGTTACAGTATGAGACGGCCCACCAGGAGATCTGTGATATGGTAGTAGTAGACTGGGATCTTCGGCCTGATATAGCGGACATAGGTGTGTTAGATGGTTATGCTATAGAGAGGCTTCAGTACCCCTTCCCTTGGTTTACTATTCCTAAGGAGATCATTCCTTGCATAGAGGAGCCCTTAGACTATGATCCTGATGATCAACCAGTCAGGGGTAGAGGAGGTGTACAGAGAGATAGGGCTCCCGGCAGACATTGAGGTTGTGATGGTGGCAGGGATGGTAGATATGTCAGGCATCCTCCTCCCAGTGATGGTCATGATGGAGATGATAGAGGGGGTGGTGGTGAGGCAGTGGATAGAAGGGTAGCCAGTGGCAGTGGTAGTGGAGAGGGTCAGCATACTTAATTCAGATTTTTAGCTCCCTGGAGAGATCCTGGTCTGCTCCTTACTAGGGACCAACAGAGATAGAGATAGCAGGGGTCATAGGATAGACCATAGGATAGATGACAGGATAGGTATAGGATTAGGAGGAAGGTAGAGATAGAGATCCACTGTCCAGATGTGAGCAGGAGAGGGAGCAGCTCCGAGCCAGGATTACAGTGTTGGAGGCCAGAGTTACTACTGCTGATGCCTTACTGGCGGACATGGATATACAGCTTGAGTGACTAAGGGCTGAGAGAGATGTACATGCTCGAACAGCGGTCCATCAGGGATAGAGGGCCACATACTATTATGCCATGTATCATGCAGCAATTCCAAAGGGTCAGAGAGCACCTTCCTTCTCACGAGTGACTCAGCAGTCAAAGGGGCCCATGCCTCCTCCAGCAGCTCCTTTTGTACCACCTCCTCCTCCTACTCCTCCTGACTAGGGAGAGGGGGTGGGACAGAGTTGATTTTTTTGTATCATTTTTATGACATGTGTATTTTGAGATTATATTTGTATATCTGGATCCTGCTGAGATCCCCTCTTTTGTATTTGGATCCTTCTAAGGTCTATTTTGTAGATGACATTTATACATTTATATTTGATTCATTCTAGCCCTCTGATACATTGATACTCGTTATGCATAATGTTCCATATTTTGATCTGTACTATGTTGTGATGATATATATATATATATATATATATATATATAATCCAGCTTCTTGATTCTAACATGTTTCATGAGTTCCTTTTGCTTTCATAGATGTGATAAAATGTATCTTTGCACATGTGATGATATCTTGGTCTCTTGATGAGTTAGTTTTTAGATAATAACATCATTTTATGATTGGATGTGATGAGTCATTACTGATATAAATATGTTTTTAAATGATACTTATGTGAAAAGGCAAATGTATTTTTCTTTTGATTTTTCGGTTATGCCAAATAGATGTATGGATGCACTTTAGGATGAAAAAGTAAAAATGCAATACATGGATGCTTTATTTTTGTATTTTCTTGTTTCTTCTTTTTAATGAATGCAGAATGTATGCTATGGATGGGCAATGATATTTTATATCAGTGATATGGATGATGTAATTAAATTGATTGTTAGAAGAAGATAGAAATCATTTTTGAGCACAAAATTCCTTATGTTGTTATTTATTTTATAAATGCACCATGCAAGCTCTAAATGTAGCTATATGCAGACTCTTAGGACTTTGTCACTGATTTGCAGATGTATAGATTTTTATCATCATTGGGAACTTTTTCAGAATGGAAACCACCTAATAGTACAACCATCACTAATACCCATTGATATTATGAAAGTATGAATACTATGTTTTATTGAAATGTTAAAAATGGACTTAGGCATCAAGGCATAGAAGCCATGATAAAAATAGTCACCTTCCTTTTAATATACCAGATTCAGATTAAGGCAAGATATTGGACCCACAATGACCTTGAAAATTCATATCCTTGGGTACATTATGATTCGTATACCTTAGTGATAATCTAGATCAAAAAACAAACAAGGAAAATTGTGTCATACTCACCGTAGTTTACACATAACAAAGATCAAGATATATGCGGCTATCCACCCATAGTAGAAGCTCTTACCATAAACATCCAAGTTAGGTGAAATTTATAGGATCATTTGGAACAATCACCATACGCAAAAAATCAAGAAAACATTATGCCCCCTATCCTTGTGACTCTTTGTCTTTGTGCAGATGTCATTGAGCAACTAAGAAGACATAATAAATTATCAATTGAGAATCAATAAAATAAAATTTATAATTACTTAGATGCCCCTAGTTGAAAACATCATCAGGACATAAAAGAATCATAATCAAACCAATAGAAAATTGTGTGTTTAAGTAGTACTTTTTCATTCATATGTCAAACACAGTAAAGATTCATCAAGAAGAAAAGTCTCATACAAGCAATATGGTGTTTCATGTCTGTGCATTGATAGGATCATTCATTTTATGTTTGCAATCCAATATAGTCCTGTAGGAACTCCGTGAATGTAAATGCCATGTCTGATATTTTTTTAAAACACACCTTTGTTTTGGAAAGTGACATTGTTTTGCATGTATCAAGAAACATCATGTTCGTGAGGCAAACCATCTTAGAGCAACCTAGCAATTGCAACTGACTATGCTAGCAAAGATGCCCCCAGTGTAGAATGACTTATTCCTAAGACGTAAAGATAGACAAATCCCAAGCGAGGATAAGATAGTCATTTAGGAATATGAAATCAGCATATGGGCACAGGCAAAATTGTGAAGGTCTAGTATCAGTAGTGCATTGATAAATGGAGCGCAGAACACAAGTGACACCTGATTGCTAGGTTTTCACCACTTGGCAAGACCTTTTTTACTTCTTTTTCTTTTTACTACCAAGATGCCTATTTTACCAGGTGCTCAGCAAGGCACTTTTCTCTTTTTCAATTTTTTTTTTCTATTTTTGCTTTTTTTGAATGTTTTTGTAGTATCAAGGTGCCTGTTTGCCAGGTTTTCACCAAGGATACCATTTTTGTAGGATCTTTTCCACTATTTTTGGATTTCTTCAGGATCAATTTTTTGAATTTTTTTGGTATTTTGTAGAAACTTTTTGTTGTACAGGCTCTGCTAGCCAAACATTAAGCGTAGAACTGCTTCAAATTCTCTGAAGTTTTCTTCACAGTGTTCATCCCATTTGAAGGTAACCCCTTAATGCAGTAGCTTAGTAAAGGGTTGTGCCCTATCTACAAGTTGGGACATGAATCTCCTAGTAGACTGGAGTCTCCCTTGTAGCATCCTCATTTGACTGATGTTACGGGGAGGAGCCATCTCTATAATAGCCTTTACTTTTGCAGGATCTACCTTGATTCCTTTCGTGGATACTATGAATCCTAGGAGCTTTCCTAATTGTACCCCAAAGGCACATTTCTTCAGGTTAAGCCTGAGTTGGAACTATTCCATTTGATCTAATATCCTTCTTAGGTCAGTAATGTGAGTACCTCTCTCCTTGGATTTAGCCAATGTGTCATCTACATAGTCCTCCATGTTCTTGCGCATCATGTCATGGAATATTGTTTTCATGGCTCTTTGATATGTTGCACCGGCATTCTTTAACCCAAAAGGCATGAAATTATAGAAAAAAGTGCCCCATGCACATGTGAATGCAGTTTTCTCTTGATCCTCAGGGGCGATCTAGATTTGATTATAGCCCGAGAATCCATCCATTAATGAATACATCTGAAATCTTGTTGCAAGATCTATGATCATGTCAATGTTTGGTAGAGGGAAGTCATCTTTCAGACATGCTTTTTTTAGGTCTCTGAATTACATATAGATCCTGATAGATTTATCAGATTTAGAAACAGGGACCACATTGGAGATCCACCCTGCATAGGCAATGACTCGAATAAATCCAGCTTTCAACAACTTTTATAGCTCTTCTTTTACCAATAATGCAACATGAGGATGCATTTTTCTAAGTTTTTGTTTTATGAGCTTGATCCCAGGAGCTATAAACAAGTGGTGCATGATGAGATTAGGATCTAGCCCTGGCATATCAGTATAAGACCATGCAAATTTAATCTTCTTCTCTTTCAGGAACTTTGTGAATTGTACCTTCTCTACTTCTAATAAAGATTATGCCAGAGGAACTATTTGAGGATTTTCAATAGTACCCAAGTTTACTAGCTGTGTTGGTTCAATCAATACCGAAGATCTTTCATGAAAGTGTTCTGGGAGGATATCAACAGTCTCATCCTTTGGCACCTTGGAAAGTTTTTCACCATTGGATACATCTTTTTTCTTTACTATTTTGGGATCTGATACTGACACATATTGGTTTTCACCATCGGTCTGCTTTTTCTTTTTATTTTTCAGTTTGTAACTAAGAAACTTGATATCTTCCTGTGATATGTTCTCACTCCTTGCATTGGTGGAAGAGGGGTAAGGTTCACAAGCATTGAGATAAAAAGCTAGGGTGTGGTCATTGGAAAAGTTGAGTATAGGAGTAGGATTTATTTCAGTCCAATCAATTAGGTCTGGAAGTACCAATGTTAGAGAATCAGATTCTGGGAAGGATAGCATCGTGTTAGCATCAAGACTATTAACCGACATGAAATGATCTGTTAAGTTAATTTCTTCAATATTTAGATCAATAAGAGTGAGATCTTCATTAAAAGGGTCATTGTTAGTCATATGCAGACCAAACTCTAGTGACTCATCAATAGAAATATCATCATCATCTCTCTGTAAAAGGAGGCTTCTTGCTTGTAGCCTATGAAATTCTTCTAGACTTGTGTCTTCATCAATGATCGAGGGAAGGAACTCTTCTTCTACTTCAGGAGGATCAGTATCATTGAGAGGAGTGTCAGATTGTTTACTAGGAGTTGCGGGAGCCACAAACATGTGAATTTTATCTATTCCAATATCTTTAGAGGCAATAGATAGTCGATCCCATTCATAGTCATGAGAGTCCATGACATCATCATCAGACCTGTTTAAGTATTCAGCAATGGTTATCTGATGTACTCGATTAGCTATTTGTAGATCAAAGTGGGGCAGATTGAGGACATGTGAAATTGTGACCAATTTCCCCTAGTTAGGATGTAAATTCTGTGACTGGGGTCTCTCTTGAGTGAGTGTTGCTATGGTGTCTCCTACCTCTTGAATGGGAGGTTGTGCTAGCAAAGGGGTGTGAAGATCTTGTGGTACCTCAAAGCTAGGTACATAACATTCTCCTTGATATGCCAGATTCTTTGTACCAACATGTAATAATCTTTCATAAGGCCATGGTTCTAGTACTATCTCATCTATTTCATTGCTCCCTTTATCAGAGACTAGATTTTCTTTTGAAGTAGGTTTGTCGGTTTGAGTATTAAAACCAAGTCCTATTTTATCTCTGGTGTTGCGGAACTCTATGGGTATAGGTTCAACAAGCCCTTGTCTTGTGTCATTTAGAGGTCCCTTTCCTTTGTAACCCATTTGTGTGAGGAAATCATATCCCTTTCCATACTTTTTTAGGGATATCTTTACATGTTTGACCTCAGATTCCACCAGTTCGCCTTTGTAAAGCCAATCCAAGACTACCTATTCTTTTGTGTTATCTGAAGAAGATTTGGATGCATTTATCATGCCAGTTGCTTTGTGTACTTCTGGCTCTTTGGATGCTACGGGTGTGAATGTCAATGAAGGTTTTTCATAGGATCTTGGTGACACTGAAAGTTCTATCAGTGAGGGAGTTAGGTCCAACTTGTACTCTCTAATACCTGTTTCTTCAAGTTTCAAGGTTTTGCTAAAACTCTTCATAACCATGTCCTTGGTAGTTTTAGGAGCATCTTCATCTATAGCCTCTTTGTTGTGTGGGATCATGCTACCTACTTTGATATTGTTGCAAGTGTAGTTAGCTTCTGTAGGAATCGTCACTTCCACACCATTATGTGGGAATTTCATGCATTGGTGATAAGTGGACAGTACAGCTTGCATTTCATGAATCCATGGTCTCCCTAGTAGGATATTGTAGGCCAATGGTAAATCCATAACTTGACATATGACATTCCTCTCAATTGGTCCAACTCTGATAGGTAGAACAATAAGACCTCTGGAGGATCTTTCTTCCTCATCATAAGCCTTGATGGTTATCTTGTTTCTAGAGTCAATTGTTTGTTCTGAGAGACCTAGTCTCCTGATCAGATCCAGTGTACAGAAATTCAATCATGCACCTCCATCTATCAACATGCGTCTAACATAGGATTTATGAATAAGGACTTCAATATGGAGGGGTTTATTATGTGGATGTGTCAATGACTTATCATCCTCTTCAAAAAAGGAGAGGTAGTGTGACACTGAGATGTGATTGACCATCGCTTGAAAATTGTCTATATCAATATCTTTTGGAACATTAGCAGCATGTAGGGCTTGTTCTAGGATTTCCCTATGTACCGTGGATATCTTGAGAAATTCAAAAATAGAAATTTTGGTAGAGGTTCGTTGCAATTGGTCTACCAAGTCATATTTTTCTCCAGGGATAGTGACCATGTGTTTTGCTACTGGTTTAGGAATAGTTACAATAGGAACCTTGGATGTTGACGTTGATGTCGGTTTCGGAGGTCCTTTGATTGTAACCTATGCTTGGCTCCGTGTCACAACATTTGAGTGGAATAAGACACCTTTAATTGTGACCACATTGATGAATTCAATTTTAATGTCAAGAATATGAATCACATTGTCATTTTTGGAATAGGTGTAGTTTACCTCATTACCCTTCCCTTTAGATGTCTCTCCTTGATTGTAATTAGGAAAGGGTTTTTTGAATGTTGTATGTTCCTCATTGGTAGTATGTCTATCTACTTTCATCTTACCTCCTTCGATGAGGTATTGAATGATATGCTTAAGATTGAGGCAATTATTAGTCTTGTGTCCCTTGTTTTTGTGGAAGATACAATAGGAATTATCATCCCACCACCTGGGTTTGACCATTGGTTCCCACGATTTAGAATCGGGAATTGTAAGAACTTTGTTATCCAACAGTGTTTTCAGAACAGTCTCAAGAGGCTCCCCCAAAGGACTGAATGTTATTTGGGGTTTCGAAGTCCATGTTCATTCCTTGTTGTTATCATTGTTTTCTTTGGGGAAAGGAGGTGTTACCTTAGCATCTTTGCTTGCTTGCATGCCATTGGTTAGATTAAATACCTCAGGCTTAGGATTATTGTTAGAGGTGTCAACTACTCCACCATTAACAACATTCTTGTTTTTCTTCCATCATTTAGGCTTGGAGTTGGAGTTGTTGGTTTTTTTTTCATTTTGAAGGGTGATCTCTCCCCTTTTGACCATGACTTCCTCAATACAGAAGGAATTTTTAATCATTCTATCGAAGCTAGGAGAGTCTTGCATTTGTAGAACATAGTTCAATTCAGGCACTAAATTATTAATGAATATTTCCATCATCTCTGATTCAAGAATGGCCCTTGAATATCGTGCAAAAATCTTCCTCCATCTTTGTAGGAAGTGTGTAAATGACTCACCAGCTTTCTATTTGGTATTGCATAGGTCCATCATAGTCACATCATGTTGGATGTTGTAGGAGTAATATTGGATAAAGCATTGAATCAGCTCCTCAAATGTTTTGACCTTAGGGTTTAGTTTTGAGAACCACTCCATGGCATTACCTCCTAGACTTCTTGGAAAAATTTGCATGAGGTATGTAGATTCATGCATGTACTTGATGCTTAGAGCATAGAATTCCCTTACATGATCGTGGGGGTCAGTTTTCTCCTGTGTATTTGTCATACTTTGGCCTTGCCACGTTGGGGGGAATAGGACCATAGTGATACTCTTGTCAAAAGGAAATGGACAAATGGCATCCAAAGAGTATTTTGTTTTGGGTTTCTCCTTCTCTTGTTTGAGGTTTGTGAGCTCCGTTTGCATCAGATTCAGTTGTTTGGTGAGAATAGATATTGGGTTTGGTACTTCCTTTTCCTTGAGCTTTTCCACGTCATAATCTTTAGGTAATTTGACACCTGTAGATGCTAGATGGAGGAAGTATTTTTTTTTATCCTCATCAATCATTCTTTCCATTATCTGGTGAAATCTCTTGCTTTGTTTGAGTTTTTCATATTCTTCTTTAGAGATTTCATCCTCACTACCGAATTCAAATAAAGGACATTCAAACTTGGGTTCTTCTTCATCAGTATCTTCTAGTTTTTGGTGTTTTCCATTATTATAGTCCTCAAAGGCCTCACTCCATCTACAAGTATCGCTATACATTTGAGGGGAATCTAGATCAAGAAGGGAACTACAAGAAGCTTCTCCTTGAAAGTGTGGTATCGTAGGAGGCACTTTTGATCCTTTAGTTGTGTATTTGTTGCATCTCGTGTTAACCATGAAGTTGTTTCTCTACTTTGTTAATGTTTCCCAATAGTGCAAGTGAGAGTTTCAGATTGTTCAAGTGGGCGTGTCTAGGTAAAAGTAACTGTTTGTTGGTGGATGTAAATGATTCTAGCGTCAGAGGGTTAGAATGCCATGATAGTGAGCTGGGAACCAAGTTGTTGGTAGAAAGTGGGTAGACCACACGTATTGAACTGATCGTGAAGGATTGACTAGGCATGCAAGGTGGACATTTCAAAAGTGTTTTGAAATTACAATAGGGAGACCAGAAGAGACAACAGGAACCAGCTAAAGAGAAAAAAGGGTATCCTAATCAACTGAGACTTTCTAAGAAAAACTTCTACAAGTACCCACTGCCCTGAATGTGAGGTCCCAGATGCGAGCCTCTAATGGTACCAGATGCAATCCTAGAATCTGGATGCGACTGTGTGCTGACTAAATGTGATCCAGAATACCAAATATGATCCTAAATATTGCATGTGACTTGGGAAATATAGGATGTGATCTTATGATGTCTTTGTCAATTTTGGTCAGTTCTAAAAAGTTTCTTTTCAAAGTGCGTGAAGTTGCTTGTTTCCATATTGTGTTAAGAGGTGTCGTAAGGTGTGAAAAACATTTGTACTCCAGGGTTTGAAATTTTTTGATTGTTTTTGAGGAGATTATCTTTTTAATGATCTTTTGAACATGTCAAACAATTTTGCATTGTTAGGAGGGTGAACAAACACTCATCTTTTCCTATTCTCTAGGTGGAGGATGAAAATCTTTGCTTGTTGACTCAGGTACACACTTAAATGCTAATCAGAATACAGCCATTGCCAAGCATGATATGGATCCAGTCATGATATTGTATTAGCTGACTCCAAATGCAAGTGAGGGCACAATATGATAAGTGTCTTGGGGAAATTACTTTTTGCCTTGCACAAAGATTATCGCCCTTTCGGGGATGAATTGGGAATTCTTTCAGTTGAAGTTATTGTAGATTATTGGGCAATCTGTTCAAAATTGTCCCCCATAGAATTGCACAAGGAAAAATTCAAGCATATAGCCCTATGATTACCCAAATATATGTAGTCTCACAAGCAAGATTCAAGCGGCTCCGCTCTACATATACCTAGATATGTTCAAGGAATGATGTCAAAATTCCAAGAACAAAACTAGTTCTATCTTTTGAGGCTTTAACCTATGAGGAAGCAACTATTTATAGTGAGTTGGAAGGGTTGGTGTAAAACCTTTCCTCACTTGGGTCATTCCTAGGAGACTTTTTCCTCAACTGGCAGGCCCTCTACTATTTAAATATATGTAACCAAGATTGGCAAGCTTTGGATGTCTAGATTTCTGATTCTTTCGAAGAAGAAGAGCATACTCTCCTAATCTAAACTGTTTTCTCCCGAAACATGTAAAACAAAGTTCATTCCTTCAAGCTATGTTGAGCTTGATTTAGTTTGTTCCTATTTAATAAAAATAGGATGCTTGAAAAGGAAAGTTGCCTTGTTCAATTAACCACAAAATTTTAGTGAGTTGCTTGTCCAATTACTGATCCAATAAAAAAAAAAGGAATTATACAATGTAGTTGTTCATTGAACCACAATATTTAGTGATTTGTGTTGTTCATTTACTGTTCCAAATTGAATTAGATGATGTGTTTTCTTTTTTAGTTAACCCCAAATTCTGTTCAATCCATAAACTGATGTATGAGTTTCTGATTTTCCTTAAAAGGAAAAGAGCATAATCCTCTAGTCAGTTTAGTGATAGACTGGAATATGTATTTTAATTTGGAAAGCAAGTAAATAGAAGTCAAGATGGGGGTTGGGTAACCTGAAAAACCAAGTTAGTATCTATTTATGTTAATTCCCTCAAAACTTTCAAGAACAACCTGTAAACACTTGTTAGGCTGCAAGACACCAAAAACACAACTTGTCAAAATGTTAGGGTTAGGAAAATGAAATGCACAAACTCTCTAACCAGATGCGAGCCTAAAATTTTACTGAATGTGATGTAGCATATTGTATGTGAGCTTCCTTACCAAATGAAATTCCATGCTTACCAGATGCGATCCTAAACTAAAAATGATTCGGGAAACCCCGGATGCGAGCCTCATTTTCTGCGGTGCGATGGCATATCCCAGATGTGATCCAGAATGGTCAAAAATGATCCTGTGTCAGAATTTTGGACATGCAAATTAGTGAAAAAGTGTTAGAAAATGAGGCCAAGTCAGAAATCTTGCCCCATGTTGGGCACCAAAAATGTGTGTGTATATTTTGTACTTGATAAGAGAGACACAACACTTCAATAGATCATTGCATTAGCTCAAAAAGGTTAGATAAGCATATAAAACCCACTAATATCAACCTATTTCCTTCTAACTAAGAAGAGTGTGATTAGTAACATAATAGCCCTTAGATTATGCTAATATCAGTGACATATACGACTTAGCATGAAGGATTTTAGTTTAAAACAAGCTAAATGAGGAGAAAACATGCATTCTAGCTCTAAGAATGGAGATAATAACATTGCAAAAAGCATAAATTATGAAATGAAATATGAGTCTAAGTTAAATCTAATAGCATAACAATGCATTTACAATAATAGATGAAGGCTCTTTTGCTCTCAAAAATGGCTTCTATTTATAGAAGAATGAGAAAGAGAGGGGAGACAAGGCTTATTAATGAGTTGAGGGACTCATTAATGGTGGTGTACGAGCCATTAATGCCTTGAGAATTAATAAGGAATGGAGGAGACATAGGCTTAAGGCATCTTCATTAATGAAGCATTAATGAAAGCCTTAAAGAAGCATGGGGAGGCTGTAAGGTTCAACTTGGCAAGTTGGTCCCTTAAGAAAGTCATGCTTGAGAAAGTGGACTTTCTCAAGTGGGTTGAGTTGTTAATCATTCCTTAATGGAATGTGACAATATTAGCAGGTGGGTTAGGGTTAGAATTAGGATTAGGATTATATTAGCAAGGGTGAATGGGTTGAGAAGGGTTAGAACCTAGGGTAGAAGTGGTTGAGAGAGGTTAGGTTTGGGGTTTAAGGGAATATTAATTAAATGAATTAAACTTATTTAATTCATTCAAAAATACAGGAATTAATTATTTAAATAATTTAATTGCTTTTTAATAATTAGGGGACTATAGCCATTTTAATTAAATTAAATAGGCTAGGGGAATGGGTTATTTGCAAGTGGGTAATTGATTTAGGGATTTATTTAATTCCTTTATAATTAAATACTATAGCCATGTTTAATTTTGATTTGATTTAATTGGTTTGGATTTATTTAAATCATATGGCTATAATAGTTAATATAATTTAGTGATAAAAATCACCTAGGACATTAAATTGATTCGAAGAATTATGCCAAGCAGTAACAGGGTCATTTGGACATAATCGAGGGTATGATCATACTTAGGGTAAATAGGGTCCATAGTTGGAACAGACCAAATTCAGGTGGTTACAGTAAATAATGATAGAAACAAAATTGAATAAACCTTAAAAGGTGATAATATTCAGATGGGACAAATGCAGATTGAACTGGATGACTATAAGAACAAATATCTGGAATTAGAGAAATACAATCAAATCAAAAAGGGAGAACTTGTTGAGGCTAAGAAACATATTGAAAAACTTCATATGAGTAGTGATAAGATTGATGAGCAAAGAGATAGATAGAAACCTAAAGGAGACATGAATGGAGTTGGCTTCAATGAAGCTAAATGTTCAAAGAATCAAGAAGAAAATTCTGAAGTGAAGACTGATGAAGAAAGACCTACTCTTGAAAAACCTAGAGAACATATCAGACCTTTCAGAGGTAGATGCTTTGGATGCAACAAGATTGGAAACATGAAGAGAGACTGCAGAGGTAAAATTCCTTACAAATCCTTTTCTGGCTATTGTTTCAATTGTCATGCATATGGACACAAGAAGGAAGAATGCAGGAAGCCCGATCAATTAAGAACCAAGAAAGATTATATTATGGAAGGGACATAAGCTAAGATCACATTTTATGAATTCACTAACTTTGGGCACATCGCAAAGTATTATAAGTTTTAGATTAATCATAATAGAACACCTCCTACATGCTACAAATGTTATAATCTAGGACACATAGCAAATTTTTGCAGATACAATAGAGATGAGAATAGAAGCGAACTTCCACCTATTGATGTAAAGAAGGATATTGGTGATGCTAAGAGAGGAATTGAATAGTCACTTCAGTAAAGAAAAAAATATGAATAATGATAAGTTATGGAAGGTAAAGGAATCAAGGGATGAAATGGTTGAGGGAGATTCAGTAGATGCTACTGAGTCTTTGCATGATGCTAACATTGCTACATCAACCTAGATGGCCAATCATGGCCTTAGGGGGAGCATTGGAAAGAAAAATCAGAAATCTATCTAGTCCTCGATTATGGAGATTAAGCTCTTGCGAGCTTAGGGAGAATATGTGTAAATATTATGGAATATATATTTTTGATCGCATAGCTTTACAGTCTATATCTTGTGATTTCTAGATTGTTAGTTGACTGTATCATGTGCAGAGTTTCATAGATGGGGAACTGTCATTTATTTATATAGTGAAGTATAAGGATAATTGAAGGAATTTATCTAATCATCATTCGAAGAAGCATAGCCAAAGAAGAAAAAAGATTTGAGTAAGAAGAACAAAGAAGCAAGTGCGTTGTGTGATTGGATGAAGTAGAAATTCACAGATTAATAAAAGAAGAGGTATTTTTAATTATTTGCAAACTTTGGTTATGGATAATCCATTGATTTTTTATTTCAGCAAAAGGCCTAGATTAAATTTTAAGAAACATCCATTTAAATCCACTGAAGATGATCCCAAAGGTGTGTTTTCACAAACACCCTACGATGTTCTACATGTCAAAGATAATAGGGCTTACATTGAATGTAAGTATGAGTCTCTGGAAGACTTTGATATCTATAAGGAGATGAAGGACATAATTAGAGAATATGTCAATTGGAAAGATGAGTTTGCACATCTTGAGAATCTCAGTATCACATGAATGAAAAAACTCTATGAATTTGACAAAGAGGAATGGATCAAAATCATTCTGAGAAGAGTACATGACCAATTCATTTGGATTAGAGATGTTCTAGTGAAGATATTCAACAATTTGATTATGGTATAATAGGTTTGGACAACTCTGGTGTTATCCCTATCACGGAGAAGAACACAAAGAAAAAAGTGGAAACCCTAACCCATTCAAGATGGGACAAGAGGGCGATAACCATAGCTAACATCTTTAAGAAAGATGTTAGATTATTTTCCATGATTCTCATATATAAACTACAATATATCAGCTGACCTAACTCAGTATCCACGGGAGTAATCATGATGACATATAGAATGGTAAAGGAAAATGTCAAATACAATCTTTGTGAAGTACTTGCACAACAGTTTTTGGAGAATGTGAAGTAGGTAAAGAAGGATAAGTCGAAGGCATTCAGGTTTGGATCATTATTGATACACATGTACATCCACATTGTATACAAATTTCTTGGTATTCACCCTAGATCTTGGAAGGATAGTGAACCCACTCAAATTCAAATTACACAAAGTTATAGAAGACAAAATAGTACATGGGTTGATGGAGAACTATTTTCTATGATCAAAATTTTGCAGAGATAGATGAGAGAAAGAATAAGGATACCTGAGGCTTTAGTAGAGAAGTATAGGGATGCAATCTATTTCATGGCTGAAATTGATTATTTTTTCTATGAGGTAGTAGAACCTAGAATTAAATGGTGTTATCCTCTAGGATATGAAGTCAGTTCTAAGGTTTTGAATATGAAAGTTGAACATATATTATCCTCAGAGATTAATCCATCCAAAGAGAGATGGGGCACTTATGAAGAGAAGTATGCAAAGATAAGGGAAGAAGAGACTCGAGCAACAAGGAAGAGGAAAGTAGATAATGTGGTAGACAATCTAGCAGCCAAGGCTGGTATTACAAAGGAGGAGATGAAAGAGGTAAGGAAGAAGATGACAGAAGGTGTTTCTAGGTTGGCAAGCATTGCTCCTACAACCCTTCCACCTCTAAATACATAGAAGGTTATCAGTCCACCTGCTACTATAGTTGATGTACCTGAAACCACACCTAAATCACCAAAGAGGACATCGCAAGAAGAGAAACCAAAGGAATTACCTAAGAGAAAAACTAGGTCCACTAAACAAGACTCTCCGCCTAAGAAACAAAGGACATAAGTTGTAAAGGAGAAATCAGAGGAGAAGAAAGTGGAAGAGAAGAGCACAGAGGTGAAAAAACTCTGGAAACATGATATGAAGATACTGGAGAAGAGGATCATTGAGTAGGGAAAGCTTATTATATTGTCTAGATACTATGAGAGGTATGATGCATCTGATCAAATCTTGATTGAGGACATTGTCGTCAACTATTTACTTGTTTTTAAGAAGAACTTATTAGAATTTGAAGGTAGTAAGCCTGAGGATCTATATGATAAATTAGAGATAATAAAATAGTTAGCACAAATTGAAGATGAAACAATCAAAACACAATCCATTGAAGATATGTTACCTGTTGTTTCTATTAAAGAGATGGAAATGGTATTGAATGCTATAAAACCTCTATTGAGAAATAAATCAAGACTGGTAAAGATAATGGGGAGAAAATATGATGAATTGATTGAGGAAATACAAAAGGGTGTAGACAAGGTTCTGATGGGGATTGAGCCTGAGAAGTCTTCACCTCTCAAGGCTACCAAGCCTAAACCTATTCTAAGAGGTGAGTCATCAAGGGTAGCTAAAGTAAAAATTGATACATCAAAAGTTGAAGATAATAGTCACTTTATCAGTACTATAAAGTAGCCAGATTTCTTTGTTACTAGTGTGCTTGTGTCTTTGGACACTTCACAGGATGCTAGTGACCCTTTTGAAAGGATTACTGAAAATGTTGTAAATATTGGAGGAAGCATTGATCTAAAAGTGGTAGAGAAGGAAGAATAGAAAGAGAGTGAAGCTGAGGTAGATGAGGAAAAAGTAAATAAAGTTGAAGTAAAACAAGAAACTTGTGTATCTATTTATTCATCTTTATTGTTGGAAAGTGGAGATAAAAATCTGAGCACTAACATTGAGAGCATGGATGAGGATGAGTTGATGAAGCTATCTTACATAGCCTTTGCCAAAGTGAAAGAGAGATCTAAGCAGAAAGTTGAGAAAAAGTCAAGGGTAATGGAAAGAGAAGTTGATACCGTCAACAAAATCCTACATATACCTCTTACTTTCCAAGGAAAAGAAACTATAGAGAACTTGAACAAGGCATTGGATGACTTTGACCATCACTATGAGTCCTTAGAGAAGATTGCAGAAGAAAAAGAAGAACATAAATACTTAGTAAATAAGTTATAGGAAGTATGTAAGTCTACTGCATGTGACTTGGGCATACTAGGAAAAACAATGTCTGAAGCAAAAAGTTGTGTGGCGCATGGAAGGAAGTTATACAGTTACTGTGTAAACCATATTAGACACCTTTAGAACATTGAGGACATTATAGAAAAGGACAGATAGACCCTAGAAAATTTGATGCATAGTTGTGAGACCTCCTCACACACTGTATTGGAGTTAGACAAAGAAGTGTCCAGACTATTGGACAAATTGAGTGGGTTGGAGACAGAGAAAGGGAGAGTTATGGGAAGATTTGGTATGCTGAAGATTTTGATTACTCCTGATTTATTAATTCTTGAGATACACATTTTGGACACTGAGAAGACAATGCAGGCTCTCACTGGGAACATGCCTACTGAGTTAAAGGAAGCATATACATCTTCTTTTGCACGGAATGGATTAATTCATGTGAGTCAAATATTGGTAAAAACTTGGACAAAAGAAGTAAAGATCTTGGAAAGCTCTTTCCAAGATGTGCTTAAGATGGTCTAAAGTTTTGGTAAGAAGTTGCATAAATTTTGTTATGTAGTCTACATTTTTGTATACCTTTTCTATTAATGTCAAAGGGAGAGAAGAGAAGATATGAAAAATGTACAAAGGAAAGATAGAAAAGATAATTTGGAATATTAAACATGTAAAGGAGATAAATAAGTATAATATTTTATTTTGGTATTGACACTTAGTCATTTTTCACTAAATGTTGCCATCAATGCCAAAGGGAGAGATTGTTGGAAAGTGGCTCATTCAGGAACGCATTAGGGTTTTCATTTATGGAAACACATCAATTATGAATGATTGCATGGAGTGAAACACAATTTTTGAGTTAAGGCTTGCAAAAATGACTAAGTCCATAAAGCATTTTACAGGGTACAGGAGCACAGTTTTGGGAAGCAAACACTGTATATAATGAATGAAGACATGCAATCTTAGAGGAAGCTATTTTGGAGTATGATAGACCTTTAGTTAAGGTCGCTTGAGTTTTGGAGTTTAGAGATGAAAGATACAAATGTTTGAAGACGTGAAAAGACAATGATACAACAAGATAGAGCAGTTGAATGGTCGCGATGATTGAGGGAGTGTAATGTGGATTCAAAATGTACTATGTTAGATTTGGATTGTGTATTAACTATATTTTGGTAGTGTATGATCACTGACTTTATATTTACTTTTTTTAGAAGTGTTGGTTCCATTTTGTGAAGTATTTGGGAGCTGAGTGGGTATGTAATAATATATATATATGAAGAGCTTTTGAGAAGCGAAGTATGGTATGTATGTGAATAGATGAATGGATGCATTGTGATGTTAGAACCAGACAGATGGTATTGTGAGATACAACAGGAAATACCTAAGCATAGAAGATTCTTGTTTATGTTCATTTTGATAAAAATTTGTAACAGAGACATATTTATGATTGTATGAACAGTGAGCTCAATGTATACCTTTAACAAGGTTTTGTATTCCTTTAATAGAGAAATGTACTAATTTAATATTCAGCTCCTAATAGGGATAGGTCTCATAATAGGGACATAATAATTTTAGTGCATATTTGTGGGTACCATACCCACTGGGGTTTTCCCTTGGCCGAGGTTTCCTCAAGAACAAATTCATGGTGTTATGAGTTATGTGTTTTGTTTTTATGTTCTTTTCATTTCAGCAATTATCTGGTTAAGTTGGAATTTGATAAGTTTAAGTTTAAAGTGTTGTAATACTGATTCATCCCCCCTCTAATTATTACTTAATCCTAATATTACCTTCACCACCACAAACCTATTTTTCACAAAACACTCCCAAACATAAGTGCCAAAATGCATAGCATTAACGCTTGTTGGGCGGAAAACACATTTTTTTTATCATCATATCGATTTCGGGTAGATGCAACTCCTAATCTTCTACCTTTGACTGTGAATGGAGTCAAAATATTCTACCTTCCACGAGGTGATGACTGATTCCTACCACACTCACACCTCTACAAATCTTAAATGACCGATAACCCTAGCTACCCAAATGGAAAATTTTTAAAATGATGATTGGTGTTGCATTTTTGACATGACACTAAGCGATCATGGGTCAAACATGGTTACCACATGTCACCATGATTTTCAAATATGCCTCGTTATTGATTGACTGCATGTTGCCTAGTTAGTGATTGACTGTATTCCTAGAGTTGTTGGTTTTTAATCATGCTCGTTAATGATGTCAGTTAATCATGCCAGTGCCATTGATTGTGCATCCACATTTGTTCACCACCATGGGTTGTATCACCTAATGATTTCTGTTAGTCAGTGCCAAGTATGGTTTGTAAAAAAAATTTATCAGTAGACATACATACTAGTAGACACATAGCATGGACAATTTGTGTGGATATTATCCAGTGACACATTTAATTAGGAAGTATCTTTTTTATTTTAAGAAAAATGACTTAACATTCATCAATATTTTATCTGGGCTAATCCTAGATGTCATGTCTTCTCATTTACAACACAAATTCACCATTCAACCAAATCAATTGTTTTAAATTGAAACTAAGTTTTGCATACTTTTCATAATTACTTTTTTTTATAATTCTCTATCTCTTTTTTTATGATTCAAAAAATTAAGAGATGACTTCTTTCACAAATCTATATTGATTTTATAAAGGTCATCACACTAACAACCTAATGGAGGCCATATCCATCTTGTATGTTGTGGAGCGTGCTTGTGACCTTGGATGGAAAAGGATTATCTATGAATCTAACTCACAGGTGGTGATTAACCTATTGACTCAACTGCATTCTGAGGATGTTAGCTGGAAGTTAGGCTTGATTGTTAACCAGATTCTTCATTTGTGTGCTTCTTTGGAATCTGTTACTTTCACCCATATCCCTAGAGAGTGGAATGGTGTTGTTGATTGTTTGGCTAAATGGGCCTCTGATTATATGTTTGCTTGGAACATTGTAAATATGGCTCAATTACCTCCGGGCCTATCTCATCAGTTAGATTAGTTAGTGGATCTTGATAGGGATATTTGACGCCTTTTGTCTATAGTTCTTCCTATTTCAATAAATTTTCACCCCTCTTTTATTTCAAATCTACATTGAGTTTTAAATACTAAGAACCCAATTTGCAACCAATTTGAATCACTTAAATAGATTTTGATTTTGTAACAAAGACCAACCAATTTAATCATGGGTTCACAAATATTTAAACAAAGCACTATTTTGGAAGCTAAGACCTACACGTTCAATAAATTCATTTAGATCTAACATATTTACTCTATGAAAATTCTTTATCTTTTAGAAAATCAAAATTTTATTTTAATTACAAATAATTTCATTAATATTTTTTTTCTACACATTTAATTACTCTATAATTATTTATAACAAATTTTTCTAATTTGACATACAAATAAAAAATGACACTTACTAAGTAGCTCAAAGCTAATTCTTTTCAGAAATTTTCCTTAGATTAAAGCCAAACGTATGGTTTTGATAATTATTTGATGGACTATTTTTTAGGAGAATGACCCCTACTGAAAATCACATATCTCACACTAGGGTTTATTATCGTTGTCAGAAAATGATGATAGAATGTCACGAGTAGGTGACCTACAACATAATTATATTTTCTATATGATAGAACTTTCATGATGTCAGTTGATAGTGACAAAATTTTATTTAGTTTACAACGAAGTGACTAGAGGGCAATTGACGATGAAATAATTTGTATTGGTTTAGAATACAAATATTAAACCCTCCTTGTTTTACCATCGTAGTTTCTTTATCGCTATGAATCCATTCTGACTTAGGGTAGCATTTAAAAGAAATGAAAATTTAATATTGAGTAAAATTTAAGTCATAATCGTACAATTTATATAAAATATAAATACTTTTTATTCATTTTTTTATATTAAAATTTTTGAACATAATTTATGTATTAATAATATTATATAGATTCTAAACTTTTATTATGTTTAAACTAAAATATTTATTATTATTATATAAGGTTGTTTTAATTTATGTCCATACAATTTTTAATATTTCTATATATTTATATATGAATAATAATTTTAGACAGAAGTCTGAGAGTGATCTTCTGATCTGCAAAAAGTGGCAAAATATGGTGACAGGCAATTGTGTTTCCCGGTGATGGTGCATTGACAGGTGTACTTGATCCTTTTTCTTTTACTGCATTTAACATGAATGAAACCTCTCCATCTTCCCTATGTCACTCAGCAGAGGTTGTACCCCCTATTTCCCCTTTGGCTACGCCTAGGGCATCAATGGAGTCTGACATACCAAACATAATTAATCCCACTAAAACCATCAATTCATTGCTTGCAAGACCCAAATCATTCTCCGAGGTGGTTTCTAACTCTGGTATTGCCATTGAAGCAAGTGCAAGGTTTAATTTTTTGAGTGTTCATGGAACCTGTGAATCTGGTAAGAACAATGGGGTTGTTTCTTTACCTTTCTCTGTTTCTCCAAATCTGGAAATGCTTGTTGAAATTGTGAAGGAAAAAAATAGATTAAGGAATTCTGCTATTTTTTTCTCTGCTATTGAAGTGGATAAATGCCCTCCCAAAATTTTTTTAGATGATTGGTTCCATAACTACTGTAACTTGAAACTTGGTTTCCATATTTCATTTTGCAAGCAAATTTAGAAAGGTTTGTATGTGATTTTATTTGCTAATAATGAATCCCAGGCCAAAGTTCTTAAAAACAATAATGAACCGTGGGTTCTACCTCCTTTTGCACCCTGGCTTGGTCTCTCGAGGCCATTCATGAGGAGGTTCTTTCCCTCTCATCCCCTTGGTGGATATTGGTTAAACAAATCCTGCCATTTCTATGGTGTTTCCTTCCCCAATTGCTTGAACCACTTGGTAAAGTCATTCGAATGGATGACACTGTGAGATTGGTTCCGTATATGGATGCGAGGATACTTATTTCATTGAATCTTGGTAAAGAGATTTCAACTGATATTAACATTAACATCTCTGAGGATAATTACTCTTGTCCTATTGAAATTCTTGGGGTTCTGAACGCTTGTTTCTTGTGTAGAAGAGAAGGGCATCTGAGGAAGGACTGCCCCATCCTTAAGGAAAAACCTAATCTGGCTAAGCCCTCGCCTCTCCAAAAATCCACTAATACTACTAACCCTAATTTGGAATCCTCTATGAATAAAACCCCTCATATAGTTGAGCCTTATAATCCCCTCCTTGCTATGGCTTCCAACTCCCCGTCCATCCCTGCTGCCATTTCCCCTACGTTAATCTCGGCTAATTCCTTATCCATTGAGAATGAGACTCAAAATGATGGGTTCCAAACTGTGACAAAAAAATCCAATAAGAATAGACAAAGGACCAATAAGATAGTTAACACCTCCATTGTGGGCTCCAAGTCCTTAAATCCTCTGCTAGCCTCCAGCACGGACAACCCCATCCTGGTCATCTCACAGGAAACCCAAATTAGTTCCCCCCAACAAATTTGATCAACAAGGACCCCTTTGAAAATTGCATTGACTCAGCCCCTCCCCAGAACTTCCCTCATAAGATCTTCAGAGATCTTAGTGATGATTGTATGCTTGAGGTCATCCATGCCTGTAAGCACTCCTCTGATTTCGCTAATCTCCACCCAAAGCAGTCCGTGGATGTGGATATCTTGTGCCCTTTTGTTTCAGATAATGATGATGAATTAAAGGGAGATCTCTCCACATCTAAATGATGGGGGAGGCCTTTGGGCTTCAAAAATAAGAACTCCTCTAGTAAAAAGAATGGGGATATCCCTTTTGTTGTTATGGCCCCAATTGTGGGGTCCGCAGACCATTGTTCTCCCCCCCACCCGCATATTTCCTCATGAATAACATCTCATGGAATATAAGGGGGCTTGAATCCCCTGACAGGAAGTTTTTTATCAAGTGTTATTTAGATAACTGTAATTCCATGGACTTCTTGATATTGCAAGAGATTAAAGCTATTGGATTTGTACTTGAATCCAATCTTAACTTCCTTTGGAAAGATGTTTTCAAATACTGTAGTAACCACCCTAGGGGCATGGGTGGAGTTGTGACATTGATTAACTCAAGATGGGGAAATTATATCACTGGCAATGGGCTCTCCCCTTGTAACAAAGTAGTGTGGATTACTATTAATTACAATAACAATGTCTTTGACATATGCTCTATTTATTCCTTAAATGATTTTATGGAGAGAGCGAACCTCTAGGATTGGTTGGCTTCTCTCCCTAATATCATGTGGCTTGTGGGAGGGGATTTCAATATGGTTGAATCCTGGGAGGACAAAGTTGGTGGTCTTCCATTTTCTTGGAAAAACCTAGAAAAAATTCACTGGACTAGAATGAAAAATGCTAAACATTTCTTTGACCCCTTGGCTGGAAATAAAGACACAAATCTAGGCTTATGACATACTTAGTGTAATTTCCAACAAGGTCCCTCTAGAATATATTCTAGACTTGACCGTTTCTATGCTAATAAAAATTTCTTCTCTATTTTTTTTGATAACCTGAGCAACTTTGTCCTCATCACTTCCACTTCCCTCTCTGATCACCATCCTATCTCCACTTGTATTAGAATTAATAATTCCCCTGTGTACAACAAAGGCTCCAATCCCAAGTTTATCATGAATACTAGTCTTCTTAAAGATGAGGACATTATTTTTTTCATTCATATCATTAGACTCATTAACATGAATAAATTTCCCACCATCTCTCACACGGAAAGATGGAACATGAACATTCTCACTTGGCAGAATTTGTTAAAGACCATTGGCCAAAAAAGGGTCAAATACTATAGGTTTACCGAAAAAAATCTCTCCTCTGACCTTTAGAAAGATGAAACTAACATCCAATCCAATCCATCAGACTCTTATCTCATCTCTCATGTGAATAATGCTAAGGAAGCCCTTAGAAAACACCAGAGGGTTAAAACTAGAGGTTCCAAAATTAGATCTCATGCTCACTGGCTATAGTTTGGTGATTGTGGCTCTAAATTTTTCTTTAACCTCATCAAGCATAAACAATCCAATGAAACTATAGAGATAATTATAGTTGATAATCAATAAATAACTGACCTTGACAACATCAAAGAGGCATTTGCTGAATTTTACCAAAATCTTTTTTCCTCTCAGGATTTGGAGGAGGCTACTTCCCTTAGAAATCAGTGCAGATCTCTTATCCCTAATAGGATCTCCACTATAGATGCTGACCTGCTGTCTAAAGATATCTCCTTGGAGAAAATTGAAAAAACCATTAATTCCCTTAATAATGACAAGGCCCCTGGGCCCAATGGCCTCCCTGTGGAGTTTTACAAGGCTGATATTAGTTGGATATACAAAGATCTTCAAGATATCTACTTGAAATCCCTAGCTAGGGGTTCCCTAGGCAGCTCCATTAACAAGGGTATTATTAAGTTGATTCCTAAGGATGGGGACAAATCTCTCATTAAAAATTGGAGACCTATTACTCTCCTTAATATTTCCTATATTACATTCTTAGAGATAACTCATTCTCCCCTATTTTCAGGGGCATATCTCTCCCTAATAATGAAGAGCTTATAAACTGCCAATTTGCAGATGATACTGCTATTTTCTTTGAAGCTATTGCTAACAACTTTGAAGCTCTTCCAAAAAACTCTATCTTTTTTGCACTATTATTGGCGCTCATTTATCCTACTCCAAATCTATGTCTTGGATGGGATGAGTAGCCCCCTGAATGGTTTAAAAACTATGATTTTCAATGGGGATTTCCACATAAAATTGTGAGATATCTGGGCATACCTTTTTCTATTGAACCCTCCCTTAAGGATATGTGGTATTGGGTTAAAGATAAAATCACTAAGAAGTTGGACAAGTGGCACAACAGATATTTATCCTTGGCTGACAGAGTTCAAGCCTGCCAAAAAATTCTTTCTTCCTACAATGTCTACTATTCCTCAGCTTGGATGTTCATTAATTACCAAATATTGGAAATACAAAAGGTCATCAGAAACTTTCTTTGGTATGATGGTAAAGAAAATAGAAAGATGCATGTTGTTAAATGGGATTGGTGACATACTGATAAGCTCCTTAGGGGCTTGGGCTTGAAGGATCTTAAACTCCAAGGGATTTCCCTTGCCGCCAAGTGAATTTTTCACTCTATGGATGGTAATGATGCATGGAAGATCCTTGTTAGGAACAATATAGAAAGAGGATTCCCCAAAAATGCAAAATTTTGGAAGAATTTGCCTTTCAATGATCTGATTATTAGTAACTTTCCTATTGTTGTACAAGGATCTGATGTCTTTAGATCCATATGGAAAGCTTGGAATCATGTCAAGAAATATATTACTAACAAGGCATTCATGATGATAATCAGCTATATGGTGAAAGGTCCATCTAGTGGAACTTGCACTTATCTGGAAAACCCATCACCCTCTCCCAAAGTTGCTCTGCTAGATACTGGTCTAATATGGGCATTTCTCAATTGGCTGACCTCTTTGAGCATGAAAGGATTATTATTTGGGATGATCGTAGAAGCAATTTTGATATCCTGGCCTCCCAGAAGAAAACTTATAATATGATTCTTAAAGCTACCAAGGATTTACCTACTACTTGTCATGTGGACTCTCATAGATATTTAAACTGTAAATGGCCGAATAGGACCATTATATCCAAAATTAAAGCTAAAAACATTTACAATGTGATTGGATATAATGATGCCATCATTGACCATGTCAATTCTTCTTGGTACTCCACCCTTGACATCTACTCTTTGAAGAAATATTTTGATATATTGTGGAAAGGCTCTATTGAGCCTAAGATAAAATGTTTTAAATGGTTGTTGGTTCTTGATAGACTCCCAATTAAAAAATATAACTCTGAGGCTGATTAGTGTAACTTGTGTAGACTACCTGAGTCAGGTAGACACATTTTCTTTGACTATATTTTTTGCTAAGTAAATCTAGCATATGTTTGGTATCACTTATCCTATGAATATTAATATTCTTGAAATTATTATTGGGCATATTGATGGGCTAAAAAAATTACTAATTTGTTTTGGAACATTCTCTCTTCTAATATTTTATGGAAGATTTGGAAATGTAGAAATGAGGAAAGATATCATAAAAACCCCAGAGTTCTTATTGAGTATTTTTGAAAACTCACCTATTTTAAAATCTTCTTGCAAGTTCATACTACTTATTTGATTGATAAGGAAAAGCTCAAAAGGTTCCCGAAGATGGGAAATGCCACTTTCTTCATCTTTGAGATGAAGGATGGATATGAATGGAGGGAGAGTATGGATAACCTATAGATGTTTGAGAGGACTCTCAATAAGCTTAACTAGGAGGTTAAGAAAAACCAAAAACTCCAAAAAGGACCAAATCCTCATGCTTGCACAAATCCAGGAGAAGAAAAACATTGTGGATGGAGGGATGTATGGGGTGGATTGCCTGGGTAGACACCCATGATGATATATTACACTAGTCCTTTGGTTTCCTTCTTGTATCTATGTATAGAACTATCTGATATGTAGATATTGTGATACTCTTGATGTGAGGCTTGACCTTTTATTTTGTACATTTCGATGTAACTGGTTATGTTTTTGTGATCCCCTTATATATAATACAAAAAATAATAATTTTAGAAATAAAATATTATCATTTAGATATGTATTATTTCTTTATTCTTTTAAAATCTTAAAATAAAGATCTAATTTTTTAAAATTAATTTCTTATTTCTAATTGTGTTTTACAATATTAAAATATGTTAAGTCTATTTAGACTATTAGATTTTAAATTTTATAATTATGAAAATGAATCAATTTTTAAATAAATATATTAAAATTCTATTTTTCTTAACTATATCATTTCATTCTTATTAATAATATATACTGTATACCTTTCAGGGGCCTTTAATGGATAATCCTTTGAATGAGATGGAGGAAAAATAGAAATGGAGTCCTCTAGAGAAAGATTGGATAAAAATTAATTTTGATGGGTCCTCAAAAGGTAATGCGGGTCCAAGTGGAGCTAGATATGTAATTAGGGATTGGAAGGGTAACATACTTGTAGTAGGGGTGAATAATTTGATAGGGGGAACAAATAATGAAGCCAAAGTTCAAGCGCTCTTCTAGCTATCAAAATGACAAAAAAAATTTGTGAAAAAACTCCATTTGGAGGGTGACTCCTTGGTAATTGTAACAATATTTTGAAAAGGTGATTCACAAGTTTGGTACCTCAATAAATTCATTAAAAATATCAATTTTTTGATAAGTGTCTTCGAGGGGTTTAGATTTTCTCATATGAAGAGAGAAGGGAACGTGAAAGTAGATTTAATGTCAAAGCTTCTGGTCAGATTGAATGAGCAAGGAAAAGATGTTATTGAAGACTTCAAGGACATCAATGGGGATTGGCTTGATTGGCACTAGTGAAGCAAAGTAGAAAATTTATCAATGTAATAGTTCTTGAATGGTGATGAGTGTAGGAGAGCCCTATCCTATAGAGTTCAAGAATAATTTTTTCAAAATTTTTTTTGAGTAGAGTGGCATTTCCCACCAACTCATGTATAGACGCAATTGATTTAAAATGCCAATACAAACATTTAATAACCTTTCTTTTAATGATGATGGAGAACCCAAACTTGTCATCATTTTGTGGCAGGTGACATTCATTTCACATGTGTATGGATATTGTTCTAGAAGGTGGGGGTGCATTGGAATTCATAACAAGAAGAAGTGTCTAGAATGTAAAATTTTCATGTATAGATAGTGTCAAGTAAGGATTCAAATGGTAGTGAGACAAGTTGAAACTCAGTGGAAGGTGTTGGTGATCGTTGGTGGGTTGTAAAAGTATAATGGAGGCAAATTTCACACTCAAAACTCTTAAGCAACATGAACCTTGTTGCAAAGATATCTCAAGGAGGAGAATGAAGGGCATTTGTCTGATTGACAATCCAAAGATCTGGCAGATTTTGGACATGTTTCTGGGGGAGGAATTTATGTGCACAAAGCATAGATATAGGCTCAATATAGATGTGGCTTCTATGGTTTTTTCTCAGGCACTCCAATTAGGGTCGAATGAGGAGGCTCTGTGGGTTATGGGAACATGTGTTAAACTAGAATGGACTAGAGGAATGGTTCCCATGCTTTTTATGTCCGAGCCAGGGATTGGTTTTCAAGTTGAAGAGGTGGATTGATGACTAGTGGAGGGTACAAGGTAGATCTATAAAACTTTCCTTGTTTGGATTGCCTTATTGAGCAAGGAGAGGATAATTGAGGAAGCACAAGATGGATGGGAGCCACTCAACAAATTCTTGTGGGAGATAGAGGAAAAGGAGAGGGAAAAGGCACGTTGAAGGCCAGGAGGACCAAGTTGAAAAAAAAGGGTGGGGATTTTATGCCAGGTGGCTCCTCGGTGGAAGATCAAATTCACAAGACCAAGAAGGTCTACTCCAACAATTTCCTAAACTATATGAGTTTTTTTTAAAGCAGTTGAATGTGGTTAGTTTTGCATTATATTTGGTTAATCATCTATGTTTAAGTAGAAAGGAACTATAATTTAGTAGATGACTCTTAGACTGGGGTTTGATGTAGAAGTCTATTTATGGACTATTTTGTTGTGAGCTCAAGTTTTGTAGTATGATGGGCATTTTGATTAGGGTCTTCTTAAAAAAATATGTAGTAGAAAGACAAAAAAGTTTAGATTTAGGGATGTAGTAGTACGAGTGCTTTGACAGGGACAAGTATGGTTGTATTAAGCTTTTATCAGGCATTATTTTATTAAAAAAATGTATTGTCATTGATAAAAAAATAATATATACCTTACCATTTTTTTGGTTGATGTAAACTCTTCAAAGCATATATTAATTCATTTAGATGAGAACTATAGTTGACTCCATTTTCAAATAAGACAATATTTAATTGTCTCCACAAATTATAGACATTAAATAGTTTAATTATTAGTTAATTATATCTAAGAATAATTTATAGTTTAATATAATAGAATATAAATTTTATAATAAGATAAGATTTAAAAAAATTAATATTAATATATAAGATGATATAATAAGAATATAATATTAATTAAAATATAATAATATCATAATGTTTTTTATAATAACAACAATGCGAACAAGGGTGTTATCCCATAACAAGACTCCCCATAGGGATTGTCAGTAAATCACCATTTTAAGCACAATAACAAGACAAAACCCAAGACCCCCCACCAATCTTCTTGTACCTCCCTGATGACCACTCCTAAATCTGGTCATAAGAATAAATGTGCCCAGTCTGGTACTCCCGCTGAAGCTAAAAAGACCAAAATTGAAACTTGTATCCACCTCGTAGATTTTGATGCTGAATATGGGGATACTCCTTGAAGATCAAACATGATTGTTGCTAAACCCTAGAGGAAGGAGAAGGTGATGAAGGAAAAGTACATTGACGATGAAGAGGAAGATTTTGGTTCAGAGTGCAGGGATTACTCTAGGAGGGAAAATAGTAGGAATCCAACTCACATCTCTACAAGTTTCAAAGATGACCCTACTGTCCCTATGGAAAATTTTGGATAAAAAAGCACCTCCCCTACCACCATCTCTTCCCCACCCCGCAGAAAGGAGGAAAAAAATATTAATTTTAAAGAAATGGGGAAAAATTCCCAGGCTACTGAGAATGAGGAAAAAACGATGAATTCTCGTGCAGGCTAAGAGACCAAAGGTACATAAATTAGAAAGATAAGGGAAGAATTACATGTGTTGGATAAGAGTTACAATAGGCTGGCCAAGTTTTCCATTAAATTCATGCATTCTTTTGTCACCACCCTTTGTCTCTTACTCCAAGAGAAGGCAAATGAGGAAGGCAAGGCTGAAGATGGGGTGAAGGATATTTTCTTGTTTTTGGCCAATGATTGGACCCAGTTGCTCACGTCTTGTTCCACCAAGGTGTAATTTAGAACCCTGGTGGGTTTAGGTGATGGGGTGTGATTCTGGTGCTCACTATTGCTTATCTATTTTTTTGCTTCAAAATGCTTTTCTCAGCCCTATGGGCCAGTTTAAATTATTAATACTTATGGTTGGTTTATAGCCCTGCAAGCTTATAGAGTTGTTACTGGTAGTTTAATCTATACTCATAGTAGTATGTTTAATTATTATTTTTCTTTATTGTTGGGGAGTAGGTTGTATACTCTTTTTTCTTGGATGTTGTTGGTTAAGTGGTGTTTTAGGTTTTTGATATTAAGGGAAGGGATTGGCTGACTATTTGTTGTTACTGTGCTGGTTGTGTGCGGTTACTAGTCCCCTTGAGGCTCTACCTCTTGTTGTCTTTCTGGGTCAACCCCCTTGTTTTGGTTGTTGTTAATATAAAAAGCAAGACAAAAAAACCATCAACCATGCTTACCCCTATGAAAAACAACCCAACACCTACCAGTACCAATGTTGGAATAATGGAAGGGTGTGTATCGAGAGGGGAGCGGTGAATTAGTACCCTTAAAAAACTTTTACCAATTAACCTTAGTACTCATTACTTGCATAACCGACCATTGTAGCTTTTCTACTTCATGCATGCAATATCATAGCATAAATGTAAATGCATGTAAACAAACATTGAAACATTCATGAAACTCATTTACACATGACACAAGTATTTGATAATGCAGAGACCCTTGTTAGAAGGTAAAACCTGTGGTGGGGATGAAACCCACAAAGCTTCACTATCTGCAGAATGGAAGGTGCATGTTAGGGCTATAAGTTGTGATAACTTCTGATTATCTTACCCTATTAGGAGTAACATGTCAGACGTGTTAAGTCTACTTGGTTAAGAGATTTTAGCAACATAATGTATGTGTGCACCCGATTAAGAGATTTACAAAAAGACTATTAAGTCCACCTTCTTATAGGATTTTACTGTTTGATACAATTGTTAGAGAGTAACAAAATATATGACCTGATTGCTGCAATCTTATATTGCTGATTACAGATCCATTAAGTACACAAAATTTTATCACCTTATTGTGATGGATAATACCTATAATCTACTCGGTAGCCTTGTATGTATTTCTTGATAAACTGAATTCTCCTTTATCTATCCTTGTGCATGAAAATCTCTATCTAATCCATAGATGTCCTTGGTGGCTAAAATCATCATGTTCTTGATTCATTATACATCTATATATACTAAATATTTGACCTAATTAGGTTTCACGCTTTTCTTAAAAAACTCTAAGATCAAAGGTTTACAACTTGACCTTGATCTCCTAGTTTGAATGAATACAATCAATTAACTAATCATATCCATAATTAACACTTTTCTTGATCCACAAGAAATGGTTATCCAGCTAAGAAAAAAGTTATTTTAAAGATTAAAGTGCTTTAGCTAACGTGTAGTTGAGATCCTCTTTTCTTGGTGAATAAATTATCTCTCAGTGTTGACTGGTGCTCGGTGATGTCTTTGTTGACTGGTGCTTGGTGATGTATCTACTCAGTTGATATACTTTCTCGATTGATATACTACTCGATGTTCAAAACATTTCAGTGATCACTACACTCGGTGAGTGTTGTCACTCAGTGATCATGACCGACCAAAACTATCTTCTTGTATACTAATGACAACTTCTGATCCTTTATGGATTATCAATCTCCCCCTTTGACATTTGTATCAAAAACTAATATGTAAATTATATACACCAATATAATGACTCCCCCTATGTGCATGCCTCGGTATGTACATACAATGTATGTACATGTTTCCCCCTTTTTTGAAAGTAATGACAAAGATGTATAACTTATAGCTTTTCAAGTATGTGTGAATGAGATTGTTGAATGACTGCCATCAGCTTCTCCAATTTCTCCTTTAAGTGCTCTAGGGTCATTTTCTCCAAATTGATTTGAGTGTGCATGTCATAATTCTTTTTGTGACTAACATCTCTGGCGTGGCAATTTGAGTCTTTTCCATAGTCATGTGTGTTATCAGCAATGTGAGATTCGGTAGTAACATGGCTTGTAGCTTGGTTACTTCATCTCTAATTTTTCTTTCTTCCTTTTGTATTTCAAGTCTTAACCATTTAGATTAAACAAGCTTTTCATAATGTAGTTAAAATGTGTTTGGCTTGGTTTAAAGACTTTGTGCACTAGCTTTAGATCCTCATTTAACTTAGCTATCTATTCACTATGCTCGGTAGTGAAGTTCTCTAGAGTGCACAAATTTTGAACTAATGTAACTTCTTTTGAAATAATAGGTTCTAATGTAGCTAATAGTTTAGAAAGTTTCACATTATTCTCTTCCACTTCTTGGTTGATTTTCTTAGTTAGTTTGTAGTGATACTTCTCTTATGCTCATTCCTCAATGACCTTCTTGGTGTCTACATTCTAAGTGGTGATTTCCTCGGTCAGAACTGCAAGTTGATCAATGATGGGTGCATTTTGATCAAACTTGGCATCAAGCACTACCTACAATAGAATTTCCTTTTCTGTTTCTAGGACTTGTGAATTTTTATCTTCATGTCAGAGCTTGTCCTATTGTGCTTTTCTTTTGTATATCTCCCCATATCTTGTCAGTGACTCAGGATCAAGTGTTCTTGGATCATATTCAGGTATGTTTATGATCTCATTGAGTGTGACGGGGGCTTTACTTTTCTTGTTCTTGTTCTTCTTCTAAATTTTTCTTGTAGAGGGGGAATGAGGTACTATAGCAAGGGCCTTTTGTTTCTCGGTTTATGTTATTGATTTCTTGGAAGGTGTGGTGCCTTAGCAATGTTTATCAGTCGATACTTTTTGGTCAGTTGTAGATGTCTCTACTTCAACCTTTTCTTGATTTGGAGCCTTGTCTTCCTTTCCACTATCCTCGGTGGGTTCATCACTCAGTTTTTCCTCTCCACTTTTATTTGTCTTCTCCCCTTGTTCCTCACCTTTGTCCATCTGTATGTTTTCTTTGGGCTCAGGTGATGTCTTCTTTTCTTCAGCAATTATATTGATAGCTTGTATCAATAAAGGCATATTACCTAGTACAAGTGCCTGTACAACATTAGTAGTGTCCTTTTCATTTTTTTTCTTGGTGGAAATAGTGATATCTTCATCATTCTTGGAATTATCATCTAAATCACCATGAGTGATATCTTGTATTTCTATGTCTGGTGTTTCCCCTAATGATTTCAATATTTCAAGAATATCATCCATGGCCTTACTTGCCTTTGCGGTTAAGTCAATAGGATTGACATCCTTGGTGTCATTGATGAATATGTGCTCAGGGCTCGGTGTGGCCTCCTTCTCCTCGATGTGAGCAGTCTCAGTTATAGCTAGTACCTACTCGGGTGGATTTAAGATTTGAGTCCAAATATTATTTCTCTCAATATCAATATCTTCGAGCTTGTTTCACAATACTTTGTATGCTCTGGTTTTTGCAAAAAATTTATTTGCATGCTCCTTCATTATTGATTCAATTTCTTTAATTGTGGAATTGGGCATGAAATTAACTAAAGATCTCTCTCTCATCTGTTTCTCTATGTGCAATGCATATGTCCACCTAGATGATATATTATCTTTTAGCTCTTGTGGAATGTGATTTCCAAATTGTAGGGGTACATATTTGTAAGCTAGCATCATCTTAATGATTGCCTCTTCTATTTTTTTCTGATCCGCGATAGACAAAGTTCCCCATTGTCTAATCTTATAATGTTGTATATTGCTTGTGTTGACGATTGATTCTACAATTTCATCAATTATCTTCTGTATTTTTTCCTTTTCTACTTGGATTCTTTGTTCTCTTTCAGCTTCTATAGTATCATCCTTGTCTTCTCTTCCTATTACATATCTCTTTCGCTATCTCGATGCTAGTTGCTCAGTTGAGGCTTTTTTTCTTATATGTTTTCACAGTGCCTTTCTTCAATGGTGGTGAGTCTACCTTTTTTTTTTTTTCTCCTTGTCCTAGATGGAGCCGTTATATCAATAACTTTTGTTTTATTGGCATGTGGTGGATCTACATCTGATTCGGTAGACTCTAAATCACTTACTTCTTTACCTTCACCTATGGGTGACTGTTCCTTGGTGATTTCTACTGTTTGTTCCAACTCTTCATCAGTTACCGAGAGTTTCTTCTTAAGTGTTTTCACCATTTGTGTTTTCTTCTTTCCTATTTTATTGACAACTAAATGAGTCTTTATTCTTGAATTGGCTTCCTCATATGTACCAAATATTCTTATAGATTTTTCAACCAGTTCATTTAGTAGGGCTTCAATAGCTCTTGTAGCCAGACCTATGTCAATTTCATAGTCCAATGGTGTTGGTCTTGGGATAGCAAGTTTGATGAGTGTAGTGTCAGTGTCAATATCTCATCCTTGTATTGTTCAACCAACTGGGAAGGGATTCTCATCCTCTTCTACATCCTAGTCCTGAATGTATTAAAGTATGCATCCAACAGTGGTATGAAATTATCTCTTAGTAATTTAATGTAATCACTAATCTATGCTCTGATAGGTCGGTTGGTGTCATAAAGTTGGTCATCTCAAGAAAGACTGTAGAGACCAAATGACAGAGACTAGCACATTCCCCAATGGAAATAACATTGAAAACATCTAGAAGATGAGAAACAAAATGTGGAGGAAATCTATAAACAATGATGAAGCTGGACCGAGCAATGCAATTGGTGACACCCTATCCATTAATGGATCTGGTGACATCACCACCCCCACCTAAGCAGAACAAGTAAGTATGGAACTCTATTACACTAAGTTGTATTTTACATCAGTTCCATAATATGTTGATGACATGCCAAATTAGCATAAGTAAAGTTGCATCACGGTATTACTTGTTAAAATCTGTGAAAACTATTACATCAAGTAATACATATCAAAATCCATCAGTATACACTCAAAGCTGAATTGTCTACACTTACCAAAAATCATCGGTTAACATGTAAAAGCTAAAGTTGCTAGTGTAAACCAAAAAGCATCAGTAATCAAAGCAAGTTGAAAAAGTCATCTTTTCCAAAACACCGAAATCCATCGGTAAAAGTAACAAGTTAGAAAACTACCCCGAAGCATCACGTTGTCACCAAAAAGAGAAGTTAGTGTTTAACCCAATGAATCTATCTTTACACACCAAGGAGTGGTTGAGCATTAATGACTCAACTTAAGGAAAACATCTATAAAAAGGTGACGAAAGGGTTTCATTTCTCACTTGTGACTTGAGCGAACGACCAGAGCAAAAATAGAGTGAGAAGAGACAACATTGCAGAGTGACTCAAACCTGTTACAAGGCACTCCAAGCATATCAATTTCAACAAGAGAGGTTGAAGTAAGTACTAAGCATAACTAAGAACTCTTTTCATCTTTTACAAAAAAGCCCTAAATGTTTGAAACAATGGACATGACTTCAAGAACCACTAAAATGAAGAGCATCAAGAAGGATAAGGTCAAACTTATCAAGAATTCTACCTATGTGGAACCCCATTACAATATATGCCCAGATGTTGCATCACAACCCAACAATGCTGGAGCATTCTCGCGAATACCAGCTAGGGTTTTTCTCATCGAAGACGTGCGAGCATACATTCACTGCAAGATTGCAAAAATTGGAGACTTGGAGGTTGAACAAGCTTTCAAGAAGCTATGTAATAATGATGGATCTATTAAAGATGATCACAAGTACATAGAAGTGAAAGGGCTCACAAATTCCCTATTGTTCCCAAAGGTATTCAAGACTGAGTGGATTCGGTTAGTAACGAGCAGAATTCACAACCATAAGCTATGGCTAGATGAGCCTAAAATGATAACCTAAGATGTTATTCATGCAGTCACTGGTTATCCTATAACCAATAAGGTAAAAACATTGAAGCACTGACCCAAGGCTGAAATTGAAAAGAATACAGGAGCTAAGTGTGATGGAAGAGGACTTAAGGTATTCACTATCATAGATGATGAACTGAAATTTGGAGCATGTGTCTTAGGCTAAAAATTCTTTCAAGCTAGCAGGATGGACAGCATAGCATCTGGAGCATTGGATACAACATATAAGATTGTAAAGGAAGGACTCATTTGGATCTATCAGAACTTCTACTTAGCCAGTTAGAAGAAAACTTAAAGACAATAAGAAATGCAAAGACAAATTCATGTAAGTTTGGATCACTTATCATGTGCATTTTCTTTTACTTCCAAGAATCTTTTCCATCAGTAGGATATGTAAAATTGGATACAAATAGACCAGTCACCATATAGATCAATGAGTATATAACATCACTAGGAGACAATTTTGGGACAATTACAGATGAGTACTTTTCTATATTCAAGGAGAGAATGCAAAAAAGAGTAAGGATCCTAGAGCAACTAATTGAGAAATTCAAGAATGATATATGTTTTATGTTTGACACATATTGAACATAAATCAAACTTGTTTTACCAAGGAAAACATGGCTACAACCACTAGACTATGAGGTAAACATACATCAAGCATCCAATGCAATCGATGCATTCATAAATGAACCCTTAGACAAAACACAACCAAAGTTTAGCACTTATGAAGAAGCTAAAGCAAGAATCAAAACTGGCTTGGTTGTGAAGAAAATAGACAGGAAGAAAGATAAAATGGTAAAGAACTTGAAGAAAAGGTTGTTGGTTACAGAGGAAGAAACCGAACATATAGAAGAAACTAAGGGATATTCACCTGTCGGTGAGGCCGAACAGGAAAGTGACTTTGAGTCTATAGAGTTAGATACTCCATTACCAACACTAGCTAAGAAGCCTAGAACCACACCTACTTCAAGGAAAAGAAGTTAGATAGCTAAGGACACAAGTCCTTCACCATTGAAGAAAGGTCAAGTAAGGACCTACAAGAGGAAAACCAAAACACAGAAAAGAGGGCCAACAAAGAGAAGAATGTAAATAAGAACCAGGGAAGACATTGAGGACACATAACAAGAACAAGGTGTTCACAAGGAGAAGAGTAAGATCCCTAAAACCATTGATGAGATATGTGGACTAATGTTTAAATCAGGACCAATTACTAAGTCAAAAGTCAGAAGATGGTTAACTTGATATCCCTTGGACCATAACAAGATTGAAGAGGCAATCATCAAAAAGATGAGTACATTTAAATATGTACCAATACAATTTTATGACAAAATTCCCAATGCACTATATGACAGAATATTTTCCAGATGGACCTATGCATTGAAGAATGAGAAAGAGGTAAGGGAAAGAGTCCATGTTTCTCTTATGCCTCCCGAATCCAAAATGGAAGAAATCAAGGAGATGATGGAGAAACATGCATAGGATTTAGCACCCAATATGAGAGCTACAAGTTACTTGATGGCAAGTTAATAGATCTAGAGAAGGAAAAAAACAAAATTTGGAGTAAGATACTCAATAGACCTACTAAGGAAGCAAGCCCCAAGAGAAAACTTGTCACAAATGAACTGCACAAGGATGATCAAGCTAATGATAGTACAGAACCAATTATCATCATAGAAGTTGAATTGGACAAAGAAGAAATGGAAACCATAGGAAACAAGGATATGGATGTTGCAGATGAGACATGTTTGGACACCACTATGGACAACATTGTGGACAATACAATCATTGACATTACCGATGATCCAACAGAAGAAATACAGAAATATGAAGATGTCACTATTGACAAGGAAAATACCAACAAACAGGACACTACAATTGACACTTCACAGGTGAACATACCAAGAAACATGCCAATATTGATGAAAGCCATAAATATACTTCAGGAAAAATACAAATCACCTGAAAAAAATTCAAGTATTCCCAAGGATGCAGGGGATGAAGGAAAGAAAGAAAACACCGATGACCAGAATGTCATTAGAGACACTCAAAATGTAACTGATATTGACAAAGTCACAAAAGGAGATTCAAAGAAAATAGATGGAGAAACTATTGAGAAGGATGCACAGACAAAGGAAGATGAAGAACAGAAGGATACCGATGAAGGAACTAAACCAAAAGATGGCATTCCTGAGGAAACAAAAAAATTTGCTACGGATAACGTCAAGGTTGATGTAGAGACATCCACTCAAAACCAATAGGCTAACACCGAGACACAGAAACAAAAAGAGGAAACACCCCCAATCACTTCATCTAGCACAACAGACAAAGCCAAGAAGCTGAATATGGTTCTACATTCAAGTGAAACTCGGAAGAAGAAGAAGAAAACCAAAAAGACTAAGTTGGAAGTCACTCTAGATGAGATAATTGAGATACCCAAATGTGACCCACCTACACTAGACTATGAAGCGCTAAAAGAGTATGGTGAAATATGCCAAAGGAAGGAACTACATGAGAAGCTAAGAAAGGAGAACAGAGACTCCATGGTAATAGAGACAACTAGGGACATCTTGAATTAGATTGTACCTGATGTTTATGTTGATCATAATAAACCTATCCTTGATCAACTAGCCACTCTCACTGAGGCCATCACAATGCAGAACATTGATGTAGAAAAGGAAATTGAGGAGAGAGCATAGTAGAAATATCAGCACAAACTTATTGAAAAGATCAACCAAGAAGTGGCAGAAAATGTTAGAAACACTGAGAGGGGGGGTGAATCAGTGTTTATCTATTTATTACTTTTCTGAAATTTAAACATAAATCAAACATACATTTAATGAAGATTAACATAAGAACTCATAACACATGATATGATTATGGGGAAACCTTGATCAAAGGAAAACCTCGGTGGGAATTAGTACCCACAAATATTGTACTAGTATAGTGAAACTATTAAAGTTCCTTTGCCCTGTTAGAAGCAGTCTTTACAATGCAAGTACAATGACCTTGTTAAAGGTCTGACCCTGTTAGGAGTCTTTTACCAAACCCTGTTAAAGGTATATGGCTCACTTCCCAATAAGATGAAGGCTACAACCTTCTGATAGTTGATATACATTATATCAAAAGTGAACTGTTGTGATGACACTGTTGTCTGATCAGTTTCATGTATGCGTGAATGCTCTTACTCTCTTAAAGAGATTTATCTCATACTGACTTCATCATACTACTCTTCTATATCTTTTTCATACTTCTTATTCGACACTTGTAACATAACTTTACATTACATACTTATATGTTCATACCCAAATAGACACAACCCAAAACAAGACTTATGGTCGGCCCTAAAACATAATACACAACACTTCCAATCAATTTGGCTTAAGTGTGTTTACAAAAATACTAATTACATCATTACAAACATATAATCAAAGTCACTTGGCCATTACATAACAAAATAATTCACGTTGATCAAAACACTAGTCGGCTTCCATGCTTTGTCTTCTGGACTGTTGGTGTACTAATTTGTCTGTATCTTCTCCGTACTATCATGTCGTACCATGCATGTCTAGACTTAGTATGTAGACATCACATAGAAGATATATCTGAACATGCATACTCTAATTTGATGTCTAACACGTGTGCTAATGTGTTGATCTCTGTATATCTCTGTCTGTCATGTTTTCCATACTTAGTCATTTTATCTTTCATGACAAAAACTTAATATGACTTTTTTGCCATAATGAAAACAAAAAAATAGTCATATGTCCTCTAGGAGTCAACTTGCCAAAAATCTCCCCCTTTGTCATTAATGGAAACAAAGGAATGTGGCCAAGTTACTCAAAATTACTTAACACCAAAACACTGTATATCGCTGCATTCCTTAACATATATATATACTACACTCCATATATACACATTCTCTATATACATCACTCCCCCTTTGACATTAATGACAAAGGTGTGCAAAAAATTGTAAGTTTCAAGATACTTACTCCATGTAAACATCTGGATATGCAATCTAAAGGGATTGGATCTCTTTCTGCCATAATACTTCCATTGCATCAACTGTCTGTAGATGCGTGCATAATGCATATGTCAGCTTCTCCATTTTTGTCAAATCCATATAGGGACCTTGATCATACATCACAATGGTAGCATCAATCTATTTGATGTTCTCATTCAGAATTGCTAGAGAGGGCGTAAGTGCATTTCTCAATTGAGTCTCCCTAACTCTTATCTTATTGATCTACAACTTAGCCTTCTCAATTTTGTCCAACTGTCCTTGATAGACATTGTTACAAATGTTCATGTCTTGCATGGATGTCTCAAATAATTTTCTAATGTTGTTCACCATGATCTCTACCTCTTCTATCTTTTTAATGTGCTCAGAGGTGAATTTTACTCTGTCCATGCAGTTTGTTGTGACTTTCCTTCCTTTAGCTGCCAACTCTTTTAGTATGGACTGCCCAATCTTTAAAGATTTTAGAGGTAAAAATTTTTACCAATTCATTCAACCTCTCCTTTTTATATTCATCTTCTACAATTCTAGTAGCAGAGTCTACTAGATTTGTAAAGTGAGCTTTGAATCTTGTTAGAATACTGTCAACATCTTCAACTGATTTAATCTTGGATACTTTCTTATCTGCAGGTACTAAATCATTCAGAATGTTAACTAACTCCAAGAAAAGAGGGTTCCTCATAACCTATTTTTCTTTTTCTTTTTCCATAGCAAGAACACTGATCTTGATCAGGTCTTCTTCTCCCCATGCATCTAGACTTGCTGAATCAGGAGTTAACCTTGACAACATTGAAGTAGATAATTGAGTGGATGGTGAGAATATAGTATTCTAACTAGTATCTATCCATTCACTCTTTACTGGTATCTCTTTGATTGGTGTCTCATTATCTTGAGTATCATTTTCTTCATTCAAGTCAATTGATCATTGGAGGGAACTTCATCTTGTTGTACAGATATATCATCAATGCACATCTCTTTAGTTTTTACAAAAGCTTTGTCAACTTTGTCCATATCATTATTAGAGGATGTCATAGATATCTTGATATCATCAATTACTATAGTATCTCTTGAAACTTTAGCTGTATCAGAAGCTATTGAAATTAAGGGCGCTGAATCCTGTGGACCTGTCATAGGTGCAGTCTGAATCACTGGTTCTGTAACCTATTTGGGAGGAGCTAGAGTTACCTTTGTAGTAGGTGTTTTTGATGGATACATGTGCTAATCCATAAACACTTATGCAAATGCCTTTTTAGTTTCTTTTCCTATATGCTCATACTCTTTGTTCATAATCTGAAGAGTCCTTGTCTTGGTTCTGAGATGAGGCTTCACCAAATCTAATAGAATTGCCTTCTCATCATGTGATCATACAGGGAGAAGATTATCCAATGTTTCTTCTCTTATCCTCATGTCTTCCTCAATTGCATGTCTCTTCATGATCTCTAGTATGTTCCATAATTTATTTGGTATCATTGTTTTGAGTTCAAGAACTGACTTCTTAAACTTAATCATATGAGATATGATCATAGAGTGTATCTCACTTTTATCAATCTCTTGATACTTTTCATACACTTTAGAAATTATATCTAGTATACCTTCATTCACAATCCTATTCCTTAAGACATTTAGACTAGGTCTGAAACCTACCTTAGGAGGAGCTTGAGTACTTCTTACTGTGCTCCATGTAGTCCTTGAGGATGGATGACTTGTAGGCGCTTGTTTCCCTCCTCTAGGTTTCTTTCTTGGTACAGAAGGTGGAGATGAATTTAGGTCAATAGTGGTAGAGGGCACAGAGGTGCTCTCCTCATTCTTTCTCTTCTTCTTCTTCTGAATGTTGTCAGTCTTATCAATTTTTACTTGTGCATGAATTTTCTCAAGTTCTTTTGCAATCTTGGCTTCTTTTGCTTTGTCTAAATCTTCTTGTGTGACCCCATGAATTTTTAGAATGCTAGATGTAATTCTGGATGCCTTCCTTTTGTTATCAGCACTGTGTAAGATA
>MU225832.1:2429493-2442097 GCA_018584345.1 Thuja plicata | reverse complement strand
ATAGAGATCCCATATCACTATGTGAGAGATATGGTAGACAGGAAGATCATTAAACTGGTCTACATCAGTACTAAAGAACAAAATGCAGATATCTTTACTAAACCTCTTGCAAAAGTAAAGATAGATTCAAAAATATGAATGTAATTATTAATGTACATTTTTGTTCATGAATAAAATATTGAAATATTTCAAAGTTGTGAAGATGATGATCTTCTGTGTATGTGTAGGTTACTATGTCAAGGTGAAGATCTTGACAAAAGTAACCAGGCTTCAAGATCGACATCTTATTGCTTATGTTATTACTTGTTGGGTGATAATTCATTAGGATTGACTCCTGAAAGGGTTTGTCCCAGATAGGACTGGACATCTTAACACTTATATTATTACTGTGTAATAACTCATCATGATCGACACCTTTTAAGTGTCTTGGATTGGGCCAAATATCATGATACGAAAAGTTCTACAAATTCTATTAAACTCTCTCTCAAGAGGGAGTGTTAAAGTATTGTTTGTTCGTGTTTAATGAATGCCTTGCATATATATATATATATATATATATATTAATAATAAGTGGATATATATATATGAATTAAATATGTATTGGAACGAACACACACACACACACACATATATACGATACTATCGTGACTGTTAATACATAACAGTCACGATAGTGACTATATATCAGAGCCTTAACAAATGCAATTTGTATTAAAGCAAAATGATAATTATTATAAATAGTCACATCACTTGATTGTGAACAAACATGTCATTTATAATGTGAACAGTCATATCACTACTTGTTCGCATTTGCTAGTTCAATATATATATATATATTAAAATATGTAGAATCAATCAATAACAAAGGCAATTGCATTCTACTACATACATTCAGTTTATATCTTATCTTCTGATCCATAATTTCTTAACACTAATAAACATATCCAAAAGAGGTTTTAGTATATTCACCAACACCTTTGTGAAAATCTTGTAGATGGTATTGCATAATCTGATCAACTAGAAGTCATTCATACTTTTTGGGTCATAAGATTTAGGGACAAGAACAATGTAAGTGCCATTCAAATTCTTCAGCAGATTACCCATCCTGATGAAATCCCTTGTAGCCCTAGTAACATCAAAGTTGATGATGTCCCAAAAGTCTTGGAAGAAGGTTGGGGGAAACTCTTCTAGCCCCAAAGATTTATAGGTGCTCATGGAAAATACAACCATATTAACCTCCTCATCAGAGATCGAAGAAAGGAGAATACTATTAGCTTCATCAGTAATGACCAAAGTGATGACATGTAACTAATTGAATTTTTCAAGATGTTAAGTTGATCACCAAAATGCAGAAGGATAATGCAAGACATTAAATCAATTAGTGGATTGTCCTGGCATTGATGTCAACTTGATATAATCTGATCAGTTATGATCAAAGTGTCAAAGACTTCAGAGAATCAAAGAGAAAAATATTATGCCTTCAGTAATGCATAAAAGACAAGCATTCACAATGTGACTTCAAACACCGACGGTTAGTGGACACCGACAGACAGAGATCACCAAAAGTCAAGTCACAGTGATGCCCGAGCAAGAACACCAATGAGCATTACCGATGAGAAGAGTCACAAGCATAACCGATGGCCAAAAACATAGTGTAAACTAATAGAGAAGCCCGACGAGAACTGGAGTGTTCACCAAAGCTATCAAAGAGTTAAACACCGAAATAAACTTAAGTTCAGAAATGAAAAAATATCTAGCTGGCAGAGCTAAATATAGACTTAACTAGTAGTTATCTTTATTTCCATCGACAAGATAAAACCAGAGATAAGTAAATGATTTAAAGTTGTTTTGTCCAATTGGAAAGAAGATCTTTGTGAGATAAAATAGGATCTTTGATTTAAATCTAATTGGAAAGAATTGTGGATCACGCCAAGATAAATAAAATCAAGAACCTAACAACGGTGATATTATGTCTATAAAGAGGCAACCCAATTCATTACGAATTGTGGTGGGTGAATGAATGAAAATAGGATGCTGAAGAGAAACTTCATACAGTCCTAATCAAGAAGCTGAGGAAAGAGATAAATTTTTCTACGAACAGCGAGCAACAGAGCACAGCATCACCGAGAAGAATCAAAGTGGAGCAAAGGTATAAACTGAGATATATTAATCATAATAGTTTTATGAGATTACAATAGATCTAAAAATACACAAATATAAGTTGTATATGTGAACAGATCATATTGTTTCAGTTTAACCATTGATTCAGAAAGTCTCTTAACCAATCAGTATTTAAAGATCCTTTCTATATTGAGATACATCCCAAGGAGTATCAAAAATTTTGATCATGAAGATAGCATGAGATGCCAGATACCTATTGATAGGCCAAGTGAGTGTTTGATCAAGGATGGTAGCATAGAGATTCCTGATATCAAGTGACAGACTAAAATTTTAAATCCTCTAACAAGGTCACACCTAACAATGTGTTTGTAACCTTTAACAGGGTTGGCTCTTCACCGAGCTCATGTTAGAAGAGTGAAAATTTTGGGTTATCGGTCCCAAGTGGTTTTTCCCTTAACAAGGTTTCCACGTTAAAAATCCATGTGTCACTGTGTTTATGAGTCATTACTTTAGTGTTTTGCATTACACATAACTTAACTGGATTGATTGATATGCTCTAGATAATTTACTGTCTTTCGATAAATTAATAGACTGCTATTCGGTAAACATACAGTAGAAGGTTTTATAAAGCATTCATAGCAGTAGTAATTTGATAAAATTATTTGAAGGCATTTATCTTATAGGACTGAAGATAACTAGAGGCTTAATATTGTGGTAGTAAATTTTTGGGTTGATTATTGGAATATTTTTTAGCCAATGATTCACCCCCCCCCCCCCCTTAGNCCAATGATTCCCCCCCCCCCCCCCCTTAGTTATTACTAACAATTGGTATCAGAGCTTGTGTGCTTAGAAAGGGATTTTAATAGCTCAAGCAAAAGATCACAAGATGAACAGACAAGATGTTTCAAAGTTGAATAAAGACAACTTTGCATCATGGAAAAGTAGAATAAGACTCCACCTATCAAGTATTGGAAATGATATTGTTCAATACTTAGATACTAAATATGTGTTTCCTATAGGACCTCACACTCTTGAGAAATCAAGAGTAAAGCATGAACATAAATGTATGATGATAGAACTTGCATCATCACTCTTTGATGCTGAGTTTGAAGATGTCAAAACCTGCACCTCTGCAAAGAAAATGTGGGATAAGTTGAAGCTTGTACATGGAGGAGATGTCAATGTACTAAGAGCAAAGGCAAAAAGCCTAAGAGGGAGGTTTGATGACCTAAGGATGAAAGAAGGAGAAAACATCACTCAGTATAACTGAAAAATCAAAGAGGTAGTAAATGCCATTTGAGGAGTTGGAGGTGTACTTGAAGAGGAGACAGTGGTAAGTAAAATATTAAGAACCTTATTGCATGTTTATGCTATTAGAGTTTTTTCTATTCAAGAAATGAGAGCAGTTGCAAACAAAATAGTAACTCTAGATAGTCTGATTGGTAGACTAATTTCATTTGAGATGAATAACTTTGACAATAGTGTCTTACCATCTATAGAATCTACATTCAAATCTTCCTTGAAGATAAGTAACTCAAGTCATAGACATGTTGTTAGAAATGATAGTGATAGTGACAATGAGGATCAAGGACTTGATGAAATTCAAGCACTAATGGCCAGAAGATTGCAGAGAGGCAAAGGTAGATACAAAGGTAAATTACCACTTGTATGTTTCAATTGTAAAGAGGTTGGACACTTTGCTACAATATGTCCAAACCAAAGAAAAGATGATAGAGGAAATGATATATCATATGAGAAGAAGTTTGATAAATGTGATAATAGAGATTACCAGAGAAACCGACAATCTGAAAAGAGAGATACTCGAGACTACAAGGACAAAGGGAAGAAATCTTGTTACCTAGCTGAGAATAGAGCTAATGAAACTGACATCAAATCAGAAGAAGACATCAAGATGGTATTTATAGTCATGAAGGATGATTCAGATGAAGATGAAGAATGGTATGTAGAAACTGCACTCATATCTAAAGTTAGTAAAAATGATGTCTAGATCATAGATAGTGGCTGCACTCACCATATGACCGGTGATAAAAAAAATTGAGATTTTTGAATACTATAATGGTGGTTTAGTAAGAATGGTAAATGATACACCTTGTCTAGTTGAAGGTAAAGGAACCATAATGTTGAATAACCTGATAAAATGTGAAAATGCCTACTGGGTAAAAGGACTAAATTATAATATGTTACGTGTTTCACATTTGAATAATTCAGGTCATAGAGTAGCATTTTAAAATAATAAGGCGAAGATCTACAATGAATCAAGAAGCTTGATTGGTACCGGTGAGAAGACAAAAGGTAACCTTTTCTATCTTGATGACACTAACACCACTTGTTTGATGACTAGAAATGAAATATGGTTGTGGCACAAAAGATTGTGTCCTGTGAACTTTGAAAACATGATAAAGATAAGCAACAAAAGGAATGTCAGAGGCTTACTGAGCATGAATAAGCCCAAGCATATCATGTGCAAAAATTGTCAAAAAGGTAAGATGACAAATTCTAGTTTCAAGAGTAAAACCCATACATCTACTGCAATTCTAGAATTGGTCCATACAAATCTATGTGGACCCATGAGAACAAAGAGATACTATGGAGATAGGTATTTTATTCTCTTTATTGATGATTATTCGAGAATGATGATAGTCATGTTCTTAAAAGATAAATCAGAAGCATTTAAGATGTTTAAATGGTATAAAGAAATGGTAGCAAAACAAAGTGAAAATAAATTGAAATGCTTAAGGTCAAATAGAGGAGGGGAATTTACTTCATAATAACTCACTGACTATTGCAATGAGCATGGAATTAAAAGACAGGTTTCTACACCAAGGACATCACAGTGAAATGGAATTGCTGAAAGGAGAAATAGATCAATTGTTGACTGTGCAAGAACATTGATGATTGAGAAAAGTATCACTCAAAACTTCTGGAGGGAAGTTGTCAGTACTGTTGTCTACACATTAAATAGAGTAAAATTAAAGGACACAAGGAAGACACCCTATGAGCTTTGGTATGGTCATACACCCAATGTAAGTTACTTCAGAACCTTTGGTAGTCAATGTTATATATTGAAGGATGATAGAAATGGAAAAATTGACTCCAAAAGTGATGAAGGTATCTTCCTAGGCTATTCAACCAAAAGAAAGGCTTTTAATGTCTTAACAAGTCATCTAAAAAAATCATTGAAAGTGCAAATGTGAAAATAGATGAATTTGCAGAAAAGAATGATAAGGAAAGAAAAAAGGAACCAGAGAAATACAACAGGTTTGTTTATATAGAACCTGAAACCCTACCTAAGCAACAGTGTGTTGCTCCCGAGCATCAGAACATTGCACCCGAGCATCAGGCTGCAATTACCAAAAATCAGGATAATACTCAAGATGATGTTCCAAATAATGGAGATGAGAATGAAGGTCAAGAAGATGATAAGAATGATGAACACAGAGCTGAACTGAAACTTTCCAAGTATGTCAGAATACATCATCCACAGAATCAAATCATAGGAGACAAAAATGCTAGAACAAGAACAAGAAGTAAGTCACTTAACACCGGATGTTTACTTTTTGATTTTGAGCCTAAATCTATTTACAATTCACTTGAGAATGAAGAATGGGTCAGTGCTATGAATGAAGAAATAGAATAGATTGAGAAGAACAGTACATGGACACTTATACCAAGACCAGATGACAAGAATGTCATCGGTACCAAATGGATATTCAGAAAAAAGTTGAATGAGAATGGAGAAGTAACTAGAAACAAAGCAAGATTAGTATGCAAGGGATATGCACAAGAAGAAGGAATTGATTATGGAGAAACCTTTGCACCCATTTCTAGACTAGAAGGAGTAAGAATACTACTTGATTATGTTGCATTTAAAGGATTCAAGGTATACCAAATGGATGTTACGTCTACATTCCTAAATGGAATACTAGAAGAAGAGGTATACATTGAACAACCTGAAGGGTTTGTTAATCCAGACAAGAGAAGCATGGTATGTAGACTACATAAAGCCTTGTATGGATTAAAAAAAGCACCGAGAGCCTGGTATGAAAGACTTCATTCATATCTCATTAGCATAAAATTTGTTAGAACAAGTGAAAATAGAAATCTGTACTTAAAAGAAGATACCGATGGTAATATTCTGATTGCTGAAATTTTTGTTGATGATATCATTTTTGGAGGGAATGAATTGTTATGTAAATCCTTTGCTAATGAAATGAGAAAGGAATTTGAAATGTCTATGTTTGGAGAGATCAAATTCTTTCTTGGTCTACAGATTCTTCAACAAGATGCAGTCATATATATCACTCAATCCAAATACATCAAGGAAGTGTTGAAGATATTCAAGATGGAAGATTCCAAACCAATTGGAACACCTATGGCTACCAGATGTAAGCTGACAAAAGAAGACAAATCCAATGAGGTAAATCAGACCTTATATAGATCAATGATTAGAAAATTGATGTATGTTGTTCACACCAGACCAGATATAGCACATGCAGTTGGAATAGTTGCAAGATTCTCTGCTAATCCCAAAGAATCACATATGACTGTTGTCAAGAGAATTCTAAGATATATGAAGAACACTAAGGACTATGGCTTATGGTATAAAAGAGAAGGAAAATTTGAGCTACAAGTCTATACAGATGTTGATTGGGCTGGAAACATTGATGACTGAAAGAGCACAATTGGAGGAGCATTCTTCATGGGTGACAGACTTGTCACATGGATTAGCAAGAAACAAGGATGCATCTCTCAGTCTACTGCATAAGAAGAGTATGTAGTTGTTGTAGAAAATTTCTCCAATATTGCATGGATCAAAAAATTATTGGAAGGTATGAATATGAATTTTCTTGAACCAGTATTTATCTACTATGATAATACCAATGCAATTAACATTTATAAAAATCTAGTCATGCATGCTAAGACTAAGCATATTTCTATCAAGTATCACTATCTAAGAGAACAAGTGCAAGAAAAGGAAGTGACTCTAGAATATGGTTAATCAAAGGAATAGTTAGTTTATATATTCACCAAGCCATTACCGAAAGATACATTTGAGTACCTGAGACAGAGACTAGGGGTTCAACCCTTGTCTATCAGTCAGTAAACTGACTAGGAGGTTGCATCAGCCTATACCAAATCTGGAAATTAGTCATGTTGATGCAAACACTAAGATGGACAGCAACAGATACATCTATACATAGCAAGGTACATATCTACACCAAAAACCAGAGACATTGTATTGCTGATGGATAGGAAAATTCAAGGAATATATTATGCAAAGAGATGGAACATGATATAGATGATAGAACAAGAAGAAGTATTTTTGTTTGGCATTGTTGTCAAAGGGAGAAAATTATCTCATTATCAAAGGGAGAGGTTATCTCATTAACCAGAAAAGATTATATCATCATCCATGAAGAGAAGTTCCTGAGAATTAGAAGGAAGAGTTAAACAATATTCTAAGGGAGAGAAATTGATTACATATGAAATATCCATCTAAGGGAGAGAAGTAACAAAGGGAGAGAGCTCAGACAAAGAGAGAAAGATTATTGTCAAAGAAAAAGAGATTATCAAGAAGAGGAATAGTGAAGGTAGAGCACATACCAGAATAGAGATATCAGATGATACATCTATCTAGAGAAGGGATTAAAGATTGAAGACAATCACTCTGCATGAAACAAATCTAAGCTATTTGAGCTTATCGAGAACCGGACATTTTTTATAGTTACATTAGGAAAGCTCTATGAAACTATATATTTCATATTGTATTAGTGATAGTATAGTATGATAATGTAGTAGGTTGCCATCAATGCCAAAGGGAGAGATTAATGACATGTAACTGATTGAATTTTTGAAGATGTTAAGTTGATCACCGAAATGCAGAAGGATAATGAAAGACATTAAATCAGTTAATGGATTGTATTGTCATTGATGTCAACTTGATATAATCTGATTGGTTATAATCAAAGTGTCAAAGACTTTAGAGAATCAAAGAAAAAACTATTATGCCTTCAGTAATGCATAAAAGACAAGCATTCACAATGTGACTTCAAACACCGACAGTTAGTGGACACCGACGGACAGAGATCACCAAAAGTCAAGTCACAATGATGCCCGAGCAAGAACACCGATGAGCATTACCGACGAGCAGAATCACAAGCATAAATGATGGCCAGAAACATAGTGTAAACCAATGAAGAAGCCCAAGGAGAACTGGAGTGTTCACCGAAGCTATCAAAGAGTTAAACACCGAAATAAAATTGAGTTCAAAAATGACAAAATATCTAGCTGGCAGAGCTAAATATAGACTTAACTGGTAGTTATCTTTGTTTCCATCGACAATATAAAACCAGAGATAAGTAAATGATTTAAATTTGTTTTGTCCAGTTGGAAAGAAGATCTCTACGAGATAAAATAGGAGATTTTCTTTAAATCTAATTGGCAATAATTGTGGATCACACCAAGATCAAGAAAATCAAGAGCCTAAAAATGGTGATATTATTTCTATAAAGAGACAACCCAATTCATTACAAATCATGGTGGGTGAATGAATGAAAAGAGGATGTTGAAGAGAAATTGATGAAGAGAAACTTCATACAGTCCTGATCAACAAGCTAAGGAAAGAGCTAAATTTTTTTGTGGAGATCGAGCAATAGAGCATAGCATCACTGAGAAGAATCAAAGTGGAGCAAAGGTATAAACTAATATATATTGATCAAAATGGTTTTATGAGATTACAATAGATCTGGAAATATGAAAGTATAAGTTGTATATGTGAATAGATCATACTATTTCAGTTTAACCATTGATTCAAAAAGTCTCTTAACCGAGCGGGATTTAAATATCCTTTCTATATTGAGATACATCCCAAGGAGTATCAAAAATTTTGATCATGAAGATAGCATGAGATGCCAGATACCTATTGACAGTTCAAGTGAGTGTTTGATCAAGGATGGTAGCATAGAGATACCCAATATCAAGTGACAGACTAAAATTTTAAATCCTCTAACAAGGTCACACCTAATAGTGTGTTTGTAACCTTTAATAGGGTTGTCTCTTCACCGAGCTCACTTTAGAAGAGTGAAAATTTTGGGTTACAAGTTCCAAGTGGTTTTTCCCTTAACAGGGTTTCCACATTAAAAATCCATGTGTCAATGTTTTTATGAGTCATTACTTTAGTAGTTTGCATTACACATAACTTAACTAGATTTATCAATATACTCTAGATAATTTACTGTCTTTCGGTAAATTGGCAGATTGCTATTCAGTAAACATACAGTAGAAGGTTTTATAAAGCATTCCGAGCAGTAGTAATTTGATAAAAGTATTTGAAGGCATTCATCTTATAGGGCTAAAGATAACTAGAGGCTTAATATTGTGGTACTAAGTTTTTGGCTTGATTATTGGAATATTTTTGAGGCCACTGATTCACCCCCCACTCTCTCAGTTATTACTAACACAAAGGGACATGGATCAAAGATGCTCTTGCAGATCAACACGATTATTGTCACTAAAATCTAAGTACATCTACATAAAATAGGAGGTAGAAACTTGAGCAAGTTGGGCATAATCCATGACCTCCTTCCCATGCTCATCCAATAAGCATTTGATGGTATTTATTTTTCTATGCTTGCTAGTTGTTTTGTGGAAGAAGGAAAAATTTTGGTCTCCCTCTTTCAACCATTGGACTCTTGATCTTTGTTTCTAGTAGATTTCCTCTTCAGAAAGGTTCTTATTCTATTTAGCTCTACATTCCTCCTCCATGTGTAAGGATTGAGAGAGATTCCCCATTATCATTTGGTTCTATATATTATCTAGTTGAGTGCAGATCTCTTTCTTCTTTTTGAAGATATCTCCAAACGTGGATTATTTCCATCCTTTCACCTCCCTCTTAATAAGCTCCAGCTTTTTTGAAAATCTACATAGATAAACCATAGATAAGGGTGGACCACCATCTTAAAATATGGTCTCTAAATTCTGGTTGATCAGTCCACATAATCTCATACTTGAAGGGAAGTGGACAGGAGCTAGGATTACCAACCCAATGAAGGAGCGGAGGATTGTGGTCAGAAGCATTCCTAGGGAAAGCTCTCGGAGTAGTATTAACTCTCATATCTCATCTAGAGGAGATTAAAAAAAATCCAATCTAAACTATTTTGTTGATGAAGTAGGAAAGATTTCTCATACTATCAGTGTATTCCATTAGATCTCCCAGCTTCTTAGAGGGAAATAAAGGGGAGTTGAAATCCCCTGCTAACATATATCTAGAATTTTGATCTTCAAGAATGCTATGAGTAATATCCTCTTAGATCAACTTCCTACACATATGGTTATTGGGGGAATAAATACTAAAGAGGTGCCAACAATAGCTATCCATCCTAAAAGTAACAACAAGACAATTTTGAGAGAAAACAAGAGCTTATCCATCAACTTAACTTGGATTCCACATTGTTGTAATCCCTCTTGAGGCCCCAATAGCCTCAGAGTAATAGAATGAGGCACCCTACCAAATTCTGTCAATAATCATGGAGAAATTTTGATATGACATCTTGACTTCCTGCAATAGTAAAATATCAATTTTATGATCAAGAATGTATTGTTTAATAGAAAAATGCTTTTGGGGACTGTTTAGCCCCCTAATGTTCCATGAAAGGAACTTCATTTCTTTATCCTCTGGTTGACATCTAGGGTTAATTGTCTTCCATAGGAAATCTCCCTTTCTATAACCTTTTGTCTTTGCGCCCTTTGAGATGGTCTTCCGAGTTTGGTTTTCATCCCCACATCAGCCTTCTTTCTCCTAGTCTTCATCCTCTGGGTCTGCCACTCATCTTCAGTATCAGAGTATATGCCAATTTTAGTAGACTTACTATCATGTGTGGGGATAATAGAATTGGTTACTTCCTTAACCACCACCTCATTATGGGAGGCTAAGGTGCAACACCTATTTGGGACTAGACTCATGCAAGATCTTGGCCAGAGTGGCCTAAGTCATTAGGTTTATAGTATCACCATCCCCACCATTGTCATCATTAATCAAAGACACATTATTATCTTTAGCCTCTATTGCACAAGATATTGCCAACCCTTCCTTCTCACTTGTCATTTAGGACACAAAACAAGGTGGCTTCCTCATATTCTCCACAAGGGGGATTTCCCCCTCCTTAAGACACTCCCTAGAAGAGGGGATATCATTTTTATCATGACCTCTTGGTGATTTTATTAGATCTAGGATTCATCCCATATAGGGGTACTCCTCCATCTCCTCATTTTTGGGTTTCTCCTATTCGAGTGCCCTTGAAGCTCTAGGGGAGTAACATTTATCTTTCATTTTAAGCTCCTTTTAGGGGGAGCTTTACATTCAGCCATAGTATGTCCCTTCTTGGCACATCTTGGATAGTGCAGGGTGTCATTCTCATATACCAATGTCTGGGTCCACTTTCCCTATTTGTATTTTAGCATTATAAAATTTAGAATTGACTTATTAATAGCAACATTGATACAAAATCTAGCGTAAACTAACCTGGATATAGCCAAGGTAACCGCATCATTTGTAACATAATTCCCAAATGAGTTGCCAAACCATATGAATATTTTCTCATCTCAAAACTCAAGGGGGATACCTGATAATCTAACCCACATAGGAGCCATTTGGTTAAGTTTTGACAGGTCGAAGCATGACTTCCCTTTAGATAAAGTTAAGAAGTGTTTGCCATACATCCAAAAGCCCAAAAGAGCAAAGATCGAATTTAAACTGAAATAAACTGTCAGGCATAGCAAAGATAGTGACACTTCCTTTCAACTTCCAGTGTGAAGCAGCTCATCTTTGGACCATATCAATGGAAGGGCAGAATGAAAAGAACCTCCTGACCAAAGCCTAGTGCATCTTGGAGACAATCCAGTCTATAACACTATTTGGGAGGGAAATCTTTGTTCCCTCATCATTTAAAAAAAAATCCACAAGGATAGATTCTAGTGCCTTGTTGGAAGACCCAACTAATGTGCTTTTCCAGTTGGGCTTTGAAGTTTCCCTACTCTATTCAAATGATAAATAAAATATCATAATGTTATATAATAATACGATTCAAATATAATACAAAATTATACTTTTTTTGATAAAAGACCTTAGCTTGAATAGATGTATTAAATATAATATATAATTGATACATATGTAGAATCGATTAATATTTGAATTGTCTTATAATTTAAATTTCTATTTATAATAATTTAGATTATTATCTTCAAAATGTAAACTTCATAAAGTTTTAAAAAATGAAAAGTAAAAATTATTTTGCTTAAATTTGATTAAAAATTTATAAAATAATTTTATATAATATTGTTGATGTTTATAGCTTCAGTCAGATAAACATAATCATGGATGATAATCTCAATCAATAGAATGATTTATGAGTTTTATATATATATATATATATATATATATATATATATATATATATATATATAT